>SJYQ01003975.1:159076-186861 GCA_006410935.1 Redunca redunca
GTCACCATCTGCAGTGATTTTGGAGCCCCCAAAATAAAGTCTGACACTGTTTCCACTGTTTCCCCATCTATTTCCCATGAAGTGATGGGACCGGATGCCATGATCTTCGTTTTCTGAATGTTGAGCTTTAAGCCAACCTTTTCGTTCTCCTCTTTCACTTTCATCAAGAGGCGTTTCAGTTCCTCTTCAGTTTCTGCCATAAGGGTGGTGTCATCTGCATATCTGAGGTTATTGATATTTCTCCCGGAAATCTTGATTCCAGCTTGTGCTTCTTCCAGCCCAGCCTTTCTCATGATGTACTCTGCATAGAAGTTAAATAAGCAGGGTGACAATATACAGCCTTGACGTACTCCTTTTCCTATTTGGAACCAGTCTGTTGTTCCATATCCAGTTCTAACTGTTGCTTCCTGACCTGCATACAGATTTCTCAAGAGGCAGTTCAGGTGGTCTGGTATTCCCATCTCTCTCAGAATTTTCCACAGTTTATTTTGATCCACACAGTCAAAGGCTTTGGCATAGTCAATGAAGAAGAAATAGATGTTTTACTGAAACTCTCTTGCTTTTTCCATGGGCTCCCTCATATGGTTAAGACTGAAGATCTTCAGAGAGGCTAATTTAGATGATCTGAACAAGTATTAGGTGGAACCATATGAAATTGCTGTTTGGTGGGTTGAATCTTGGAAGTTTCATAAGGTTGAACCCAATGAAAGCTCTACACATATTTGTCTTGCATGAATTGTAAGTTTATAACTGTTTGCATTGTTCACACTGTGTTTATATGTATTCACACATAGCATTGGGCCTGATATGTTGTTGTTTAGTCACAAGACCTTTCTGACTCTTTGTGACCCCATGGAGTCCAGCCCTCCAGGCTCCTCTGTCCGTGGGGTTTCCCAGGCAAGAGTGCATTGCCATTTCCTCCTCCAGGGGATCTTCCCGATGCAGGAATTCAACCTGCATCTCCTACATTAGCAGGTGACTTCTTTACCACATGACTACACGGAAACCCATCTGATACGTGTGTGTATGTGTGTGTGTGTGTGTGTCAGTTGCTCAGTCCTGTCTGACTCTTTGCTATCCCATGGGCTGTAGCCTGACAGGCTCCTCTGTCCATAGGATTCTCCAGGCAAGAATATTGGAGAGGGTTGCCATTCCCTTCTCCACATCTGATAAGTACTGGTATTTAATCAAAGGTAGTTGCTTTACCATCACTGTGTCATCCCCATCCCCATCCCCATCATCATTATCATCAGCGTTCGAAGTCATGAAGAAGATGCAGATGCAGAAGAAACCTCGGCAGTCTGGAAAATAGGAGACAAGAGGTCCAAGTTTGTATCTCCCATTGCTGCCAAACTCTGTGATTTTGGATCAGACAGTACCTTTTGGACATAACACGAGTGTTAGATTTTCAAATTAGATTCTCAAGAAGCAAATATCTTACCAAGTATCAAGCTTTACAAGTCACTTCTAAGCTACAATTCATCACGAGGCACAGGAAAGGGGGGAGGGACTGAAACAGCCAATACCACTTCCCGGGGACTTTCTTGCCACATTAGGACTTTCTCTGTCCCAGGCTCTAACACATGGGTCTCTAAAAGATGTATCCAACACATTACTTACATGAAAGCCAGCTCTCTTAGTCATGAAACATTTCCATTTTATACTCCAGCAACTGCATAGCTTACGTGACATTTTTCAGGGCGCCTTGCCCTGTGAATCAGTGACTTCCAGGCTTATTTACTGTAAGTAATCCTAGAAGGATAAGGTACATGCTGCTAAAAGTGGCCCAAAGATAAAAATTCCACCACTAATAAAAACCATCAGTGGTTTCCCCAGAACCCTTAATAGCTTATTTACAAGGAGATTTGACCAGGTCACATTTCTTCCCCAAGGGTGTCCCCAAGAAAGGGAGAGACTATATTGCAAGCCTGTGTAACCCTTCCCTTCCCACTTCTGAAGGCTGCAATTCCCTCATCTGTAGAATGAAAAACTTGCTTCACATAGCTGAGGGCTTTGTTCTAAATCACATTGAGTTTATGATAAGTGAAGCTATTTTCTGTCATGACATATACCAGGCAGCTGCTACGTTAACAGCATGTAGTAAAAGGGATTCCCCACCACAGGGACCCTTAAACTCAACCCCAAAATCTTCTTACTTGAAGATTATGGAGCAAGCAGGATGTAAGGAAGGAGTATGAGCTCTGAAGTTAGAGAAGCCAGGGTTCAAGGCTCAGCTCTAGAATTTAGTGGCTATAGGTCTTCAGGAGAGCAGCACAGGGTGTCTAAGTCACTGGTTCCTCACCCATTGGATCACAATGATGATATCTTCCTCTTGGGACTGTGGTGAATTTGAAATGAGATGGTATGTGTCCACACCACGCACCATGGTTAGCGTGAAGTGATGGGCAGTGATGAAGTAATTCATTCATTTACGCTACTGGATGCCTGGACTATAGCTTTTCAAATGTTTATTTTTTTTCTTGATATATGCATTTTATTGAAGTATAGTTGACTTAACAGTGTTTCAGATGCACAAGATGATTCAGTTGTACATATGCACATATGTTACTTTTCAGATTATTTACTCTTATAGGTTATTATAAGATATTGGCTATAGTTCACTGTGTTATACAGTAAATCTTTGTTGCTTGTTGCATTATCTATTTTTCTTAATCAGAAAGCTAACATTCTATTCATACTAAGTCAAACTAGTGGAATCAAAATGTCATAGATGTTTTAGTTACGGCTGCTGCTGCTGCTAAGTTGCTTCAGTCGTGTCCGACTCTGTGTGACCGCAGAGACGGCAGCTCACCAGGCTCCCCCATCTGTGGGATTCTCCAGGCAAGAACATTGGAGTGGGTTGCCATTTCCTTTTCCAATGCATGAAAGTGAAAAGTCAAAGTGAAGTCATTCAGTCGTGTCCGACTCTTAGAGACCCCATAGACTGCAGCCCACCAGGCTCCTCCATCCATGGGATTTTCAAGGCAAGAGTGCTGGAGTGGGTCGCCATTGCCTTCTCCTTTAGTTGCAGATACCTGCACAATTTCACAAGACCTTACTATGTACTCTGTCTACAGTCTATAACAACAGAACAAGAAGGTAGGAGTCAGGTACACTCTGGAGCGCAGTACAGATAGACACCTAGCCAAGCATACCTCTTTCCATTCCCACTGTCTTGCCTCTGGCTCCAACCCACTGTACCCACAACATCCAGAGCAAACTCCCTGAACTAAACTCTGGGCATTCCTTGTCTAAATGCTCTTTAATAGCTCCCCAATCCTATAAAGAGAAATCCTAAATTCTTCCTCCCCCTGTGCAGAGCTCTCAGGGACTAGGTTGTTGTCTTCTTTTCGCTGACTGCCCTGACTAGTTAGAGTAGACAAAATGCTAGAACAAATAATCTCCAGGTTTCAACAGAATAACACAAGAGTCTGTTTCTCATTCCTGCCACCACCTAATGTGGTTTGGCTGAGAAAGAGGTGATATGCTTCAGGCCATAATCCAGAACCCTTGCTTCCTTTGGTCTTGTGGGTCACCCTCTTCTGGGTTCACAGAATTCTCTCTGTTGGCCAAAATATGAGACAAGAGAGAAAGGATCACTCATGAAAAGGATTATAGACCTGGAAGGCATGCCCATCGCTTCCTGCTCCATTCTATTGGCCAGAAAGGAAATTAGAATATTGCTTCATCTAAGCACAAAGAAGACTGGGAAATCTGATACTGCTGATCGCTTATATTCTTTGCCTCCTTCCCTTACAATTGACAGGAGAGTGACACTAGACCCCAGCCGTCTTTCTGCTACACCATTCAGGTCCTCATCTCTGTGCCTTTGACCCTGCTGGTTTCTCTGTCAGGGACTCTTTAAGTAAGCTTCTTTTAATCCTTTAGTTCTTGCCCAAACATTACCTTCTCTTCAAGTCTCCCTTTGTGTGCGTGCTGAGTCACTCCAGTCATGTCTGACTCTTTACTACCCTATGGACTGTAGCCCACCAGCCTCCTCTGTCCATAGGTTTCTGCAAGCAAGACTACTGGAGTGGGTTGCCATGCACTCTTTCAGGGGACCTTCCCAACCCAGGGCTCAGATCTGTGTCTCTTATGTCTCCTGCATTGGCAGATAGGTTCTTTACCACTAGTGCCTCCTAGGAAGCCCAAGTCTTCCTTTACTGGGTCCTTTTCTTACCCAGTAAGAAGTTTGAGCAAGTGACATGAGTTTGAGCAAGCCCTGGGAGTCGGTGATAGACAGGGAAGCCTGGTGTGGTGCAGTCCATGGGGTCACAAAGAGCTGGACATGACTGAGTGACTGAACTTTTCTTACCTAGAGCTAGAGATATATGCTCATTCCTCCTTAGTACCTCTAGACTTGGCCACACCATTGCTCTGTCCTGTGGCCTATTATATGCTGGCCTCGTCTCTAGAATTTTCACTCCTTCTGAGCAGAGTTTAAGGCATCTCATCAGTATAGCTAGAAGAATATCTGCTCTCCACATCAGCTCACTGTGAAGAACTCATGAATTAATGGATATAAAGTTCTTGGTACGGTGCTTGCTACGCACAAGGAGAACTCAATCAAGTAATAATTATCACTGTTATCATAGCCTTTTGATCTGTTTTTGTGGATGGGAACAGAACTGCTCTCCCCCGACTTTGAGTAGCCTTGCATTAGGACAGAGGAACTTGTGCTGTGGCTACGTGGCCTCCAGGGAGTGGCTTGGGCAGCCAGCAGCCTCGGTGAGCTCCCATGGCCCTGGAAGCTTTCCTTGAGTGAGGTCTGGCAGGGGCAGAGCGAAGCTGACAGATTAAATGATTCAGTCTGCTCAGCAAAGCAAACGTGGCTCCAGGAAGTTAGAAGGAACTCAGAATGGAAGCTCCAACTGCCACTGGGTGGAGAAATTTTTTTTTTTTTTCCAAATTCAGTTTGTTTTCACTTGAGCTGCTTCTTTTCATCAACACAGCTCATTGGAACATTGGCTAAATTTCCTGAAAAAAGAAAAAAGTCCCTTTTTAAGAGTTTTCTTTCTCCCCCTCTCCCTTCTATGTAGTTCCTCAAATGCAATAAAAATTAAATATTTGGAAACCTAGGGATAGTCCCCCAAATACCAGCTCAGCATAGGTGTGGACCAGTGAAGACTTGCAAACTGGTTGGCAGAGGTGAGTCTGTGGGTTTGGATGTAAATTTGCCATAAGCAGTACAGTGACTACAGTTCAATCCTTAGCCAAAGTGGCCCCATGGTTGATAAATGGTCTTCTTTTCACAAAGACCCTTTCATCGCGGTCAGTCTTGTGTGAGGCTCTTGGTGCCTCTGTGTTTCAGTCTCAGGAGGAAGAAAGGAGGAGAAAGCAGCCCCACATCTGAAGCAGCACAGAAGGTTTCTCAATCAGAAGTCTAGATTGCAACCCATCCTCTGCTTGTGCATCTGGTCCACGGACACTCACTCCACTGCTCCACCAACAGGACCGGGGCAAGGGCCAAAGTCGAGCACGTCACGGCAGTTTCCTTCTTTACTACCTGGAACTTCTTTAAAAAGGGAACAATAAACCAAAGAACCCTGTCTGAACCAGCCCATGAAAGATTCGGAGGTAGCTAACCCTTCCAGTTCAGAGCCAGCGAATTCCAGACCAGGTCTGGTTCCTTCTGAGTATGACGCATCCCAGTGTTAGTTTTAGTTCTCTGCTGGAGAGGAAATATATAATGTCAACAGCAAAAGACTACATAAAGTATTTCTCTCTGCTGCCTCTTCACCTTTTTTTTTCCCCCGTGTCTTTATAAGAACTTGGCAGAGCTGATAAATCAAGCAGATTTTTCCACACAAAGAACATAAAGAATCATTGTGAACTGTAGGCAGGAGTTAACGTGACTACAGCAGTCTAGTTTAGGAAAATAATTTTGCTTAATTTTTGTCTCTAAAATGTTAGATGTTTAATGCCTACAGATGTGAAAAATTGTTTATAAGAAAATACGAAAATAATAGCATCACTATTTTACTGGTATTTACCAACAGACCAACACTCATTATAATCCTCTCTCAGTCCTGTAAGTTCTCTTTGTTCACAGAAAATGGAAGCTCATAGAAGTTAGGAATTTGGTTCAAGATTCTACAGAGTGAATGTGGTAAAGCCATCAATCAATCAACTTTCAGCTTATCTGACTTTAAAATCCACTCAGGCCTATAACTATGAATCTTTTCTCTTCACCATGCCCTTCTTCAAAACAGCGGTAAGATCTGTGTATTGGGGATGTTGGGGGCATTAAATAAAGTCTACTTTCTGTGGCTTTTTGGTGATTGTAAATGAGATGGTGAAGGACAGGGAAGTCTGCAATCCCTGGGGTCACAAAGAGTCAGACATGACTTAGCAACTGAATAAAAACTATGAAATTCTACCAGCCTAGGATCAGATATTTTCCCCTCTCAAGTCACTATAAAACAAAGGAATGTTATTAACTTACAAAATAAATTAATGAGTTGGAATTGAAGCACAGCTTTAGGGTTTTAGAAAATATGTAAATATATATAAGCAACAAAAAGTAGGACAGAAACTATCAGAGTTAGAATGATAGTAACTTTTAAGACAGTAGTTTCAGAAGGAACAGAGGCAGCCCCTGGGACAAGCAAGCATCGGGAACTCTGATCACACTCTCCAAAGTCATGCACAGGAGTTTAATTGGGTCAAGGAGGACTGTGTTTTAAATTCTATCATCTGTCCTCCATACCAGCAGGAAAAGCACCATGGCCGCTGCACAGGCTGCTTCCTTTTGGAAACCCCTGGGAGGAGATGGAGGTTGTAAAGAGACAGGAGGAGAGTGATCTCCGTGGTGTGAAGACTCAAGTGACTGCAAAGGAAGGGCCCCTCATCAGAAGAGTAAAGTCAGGAAAGTTTCCACTTCCAAGTAATCCTTATTTCCTACTTGGAAACACCGTAGTGTGTCTGCATCTGGACAAAGATGTCTGTTAAAAGAGTACAGCTCTAATCAAAAGTCAAAGGACTGCGTAACTATGGCTGGGGCATCTTAACGAGCTCAGGGAGTTACAGTCCTTTCCCGAAGCTCCTCTTTCTAAACACTTTGCTCCTGTCGACAAAGGAAAATTTCAATCATCCTGAATTTCCAGACCCATTATTAAGGAAGAGTAGGAAAATCACTTTGGTGGTTAGGTTCTCTGACATTTGACGTGGTTGAAAGACCTAGCTTGAGTTAAAAGCTCTCTCTTACTGAATGATTTCATTTTTTCCATTTGGCAAACTCTCTCCCTCACCTTTTCCTCCACCCAGGCTGACTGAAAGGTTATCTCATTATGCACAGGGCCTACTTTCTTTGGGGACTCTAGTACCACATACACCCAGAATTATAATGATAATAACAATACTCTGTTAAATACTTGCTATATGAAGACACCACGATATTTGGCGAGCACAACCTTATAGAAGTTTGAAGACAACTCTGAAGCAAGCAATCTTGTCTTCATTTTAGAGTTGAAAAAACCGAAGTGCAGAGAATATCCCAAAAGCAGCGAATGACGGAAGTCGGCCTTCACCCCAGTTCGGCTGATTTCAGAGCTTTACTTACTACGCTAACGGCTCCTGTTGAGACACAGCCACCAACACTGGCAGAGAAGACAGCAGTTCCCACAGACTCCACCATCAGACTGCCTGCTCCCTCGTCTGCCTGCAGTGGCTCTCGTCACCAAACCACCTCTGTCTACATCAATGATATTAAGCTCTGAAACTCTTCATGGACTTGGCCCATTCAGGCTATACCCATTCAGACACCCACGTGGAGGCTGTTTTCTTCTCTGCGTTCTTCTTTCATGTCATAAAAAATAGTGGGTTTGTGTCCTCTTTGCTTCTAACAGCCTCTTCCAGGTTAGATTTTCTCAGGCCTCTATACAGTTCCCACTCCCTTAAAATGTTTCCCTCGGGGTTTTACCTCATTATCTTCCTTCACACTGTCACCCTACACCTTCTGTTAGACTTTATAGAGTATACCAATGTAGGTATATTTGGAGACTTCGTTAAATATACCAGTGTAGAGCTGTGAATATAAAAATGTGTGAGATCCCATCTCTGCCTTCTAATAAGGAACTCACACTCTCTCTTCAAACAAATTCTAGAACCAAATGCTCTTTCCTCTCCCTTCTAATGCAGATCTGGAAAGGAATAAGTAAACTGAGACCCACATCAACTATTTCTTAGATGGAAAAATTTCCTATGCCGTAAATTCTTTTCACTGTGGTTAAAGATACTCTGGGCTTCCCTGGTAAAGGGAAGCTGATAAAGAACCAGCCTGCAATGCAGGAGACCCTGGTTCAATTCCTGGGTCAGGAAGAGATCCTGGAGAAGGGATAGGCTAGCCACTCCAGTATTCTTAGGCTTCTTCGGTGGCTCAGATGGTAAAGAATCTGCCTGCAATGTGGGAGACCTGGGTTCAACCCCTGGGTTGGGGAGATCCTCTGGAGGAGGGCACGGCAACCCACTCCAGTATTATTGCCTCGAGAATCCCCATGGACAGAAGATCCTGGTGGGCTACAGTCCGTGGGGTTGCAAAGAGTCGGACACGATTGAGTGACTAAGCAGAGCACAGCACAAAGATACGCTAACTCAGTGTGTCCTCTCCAACCTGCCTTCCTTCTGTAATCAGATCTTCATGTGCATACTACTGTATGTAGCATAGACAACCAACAAAGATAGTGTATAGCACAGGGAACTCTCGTCAACACTCTGTAATGACCTGTGTGGGAAAAGAATCTTTAAAAGGAAAAGTGGATAAACATATATGTTTAACGGATTCACCCCTCTGTACCTCTGAAATTAGCGTTGAAGATCCAGCCAGCCAGTCTTTCTGTTCAACCCAGATAGTGATTTCATTTTCGGTGACTTCAGTGTGGAATAATTCCACATCCTGGCCTTTCAGATTCCTTGCCTACTTCATTTCCTATGATCTCCCCCATCTTTCCACCTTATCTCAATTCAGTTATCCCCAATATGCCATTTGATACCTGGGCTTCACTGGTGGCTCAGAGGTTAAAGCGTCTGCCTCCAATGCGGGAGACCAGGGTTCGAGCCCTGGGTTGGGAAGATCCCCTGGAGAAGGAAATGGCAATCCACTCCAGTATTCTTGTCTGGAGAATCCCATGGACAGAGAAGCCTAGTAGGTTACAGTCCACGGGGTCGCAAAGAGTCGGACATGACTGAGTGACTTCACCTTCACCATACCATCTGATAGACCTCCTAGGAACTTCCAGTTTACAGATGCCTCTACTTTCTCTTCATCTCTCAAGAATCCCTTTATTTCACTTCCTTCATGATCCAGCTGAGATAACATTCATTTCAAAGCAATTACTTTCTCAAAATCATCAATGTCTTACCTTGTAAGGATCTAATAGAGTCCTGCGTAGACCAAAACCTGAATGAACTCAACTTACTATCTTCTCTACCCTTGCACTTGGGTTGCTAGGTAAATTGAGGGGGAAAATCACTCTGAATTGGAAAGTCTTAATTTATGGTCCCCAACTTTAATTGGGCCTTTAATGATGCCCAGGAAGTCTATTTGTTTCCCCTTGCTCTGGGGGCTTCCCTAAGAGCTTAGTTGGTAAAGAATCTGCCTGCAATACAGGAGACCCTGGTTCAATTTCTGGTTTGGATAGATCTGCTGGAGAAGGGATAAGCTACCCACTCCAGTATTCTTGGTCTTACCTTGTGGCTCAGCTGGTAAAGAATCCACCTGCAATGTGGGAGACCTGGGTTCAAACCCTCAGTTGGGAAGACCCCTAGAGAAGGGAAAGGTTACCCACTCCAACATTCTGGCCTGGAGAATTCCACGGACTATATAGCCCATTGGGTTGCAAAGAGTCGGACACGACTGAGCGACTTTCACTTCTCTGAGGCAACTATTTCAAACTGTCACCTCTTCCCTAAAATGTATGAACCCCATTTCATCCTTAGTTGCCATCTGACCTTGCCTCCCATAGATAAATATAAGACATGGGTCAAAATTCTTCAACTTCCTGCCATAAAGCTTACATATTTGCATCTTTACTTCTTCCCACGCTCCTTCCCTCTTCATGACCCAGAAGACAAACCCTTTATCTTTCTAAAAAATGGATCCCATCCATTTCTGGTTTTTCAGGAATGTTGCTCCATCCATCTCTCTCTTCCTACTGGTTGTACCCCTTGAGCATGTGGGCAAGGCACTACCTATAATCCCCAAGTCCTTCTCTGGATTCCACACTCTCTCTTTTCTGTCACATAAAAGTTTCTCTAAAGTATATTAAATATCTCCTTTTCATCACCTTCCACTCAGTCTTCAGGCCTCTGTATCTGGCTTTCCAACCTTTACACATTGAATCCATGCTTGAAAAATCAACCCATCATTTCCCTTTTCCAGATTGCGTGTGTAATTTTTGCCTTTAATCTCACTTGGGTTTTCTTCAATTTGATACCACTGGCCACTCAAAGTACTCTCTTTGCTTGACTTCTGGGACATGGTTTTCTATTTATCCTCCTAGCCACCTCACTATTCCTTCTTTTCCCTGTCTGGGGCCATCGTGGTTCCTGTTTAAGTCTCCCTGATTGATCTCATCGTCTCTTGTGGGAGGTTCATACCCCCTAAGCCTGCACCTCTATTTCTGGTCCATTTCCTGTGCTCCACCCTTTTCTGTTCAATGACCTTCTACTGATTGCACTGGGATGTCTCACAGACACTGTGTAGTCAGCACTCATATAATGTGGTCATACCCCCTTCACTAAACCCACTCCTTGTCTTCCTGCTTTTCAGTTTCAGTGAATACTGCCAACATTTGCCCAAATTTTCAAGCTAGGAAAGCAACAATACCCTTGTCCTCTTGCTTTGCCTCAGTTCCCATATGTAAGAATTATCTAATTCTAGGAATTCTATTTCTTAGCTGTATCTTGAATATACCTGCTTACATCTAGCTTCACTTTCACTCACAGGTCACCACCTGCTCTCTTACTCCAAGCTTCAACTGTGTGAACCTCACATTGGGTCATTACCCAGAGGCTTCATTTGCTTAACTTACTTAGATTCTTCCATCATATTTGCCCCTTGATATTGCCTTCAATAAGAACCTTTGATACCCTCAAGGCTGAATTGGGTACCACTTTGCTATGTAGCTGCAGCATCTTGCGAGTATCTCCATCATATCACTTACACTGCATTTTAATTATTTGTTTACTCACCTGTCTTACCGCCCACTGTCTAGTTTATAACTTTTTGTCTTGGAACACCTAGCTCAGCCTTTGATGTATAACTAGTCATCATTCAATGTTTGTGAATTATTTTTATACTACAACTTTGTTTCCTATTTGTTGTGCAGTGGTGTACAAACATGTTACTACTCAATAAGTGTACGGCTGTTCTTTTAAAAGTCAGTTTTCTTGAATTAAATTTTACATACAATAAAATTCACTATTACTAAGTGCAAATTTCAATGAGTTTTGGCAAATTGTAGAGTTATGAAAGTGAAGTCGCTCAGTCGTGTCTGACTCTGCGACCCCATAGACTGTAGGTCTGCCAGGCTTCTCCATCCACGGGATTTTCCAGGCAAGGGTCCTGAAGTGGGTTGCTATTTCCTTCTCCAGGGGATCTTCCAGACCCAGGAATTGAGCCCGGGTTTCCTGCATTGCAGGCAGACGCTTTACCCTCTGAGCTACCAGGGAAGCCCAGTTGTATAACTAACACCACAATAATAACATAGAAAATTTCTATCACTGCAAAAATTACCCTTGTGCCCAGCTGAAAAAAATAAACAAATAAATCCCTTCCCTCCTGCTTCATTGCCACACACACACACACACACACACACACAAAACTGGCAATGACTGAGCTGTTTCTATCACTATAGTTTTGTCTTTTCTAAAAATGTATGCAATTTGAATCATAAAGGGCTTAGTCTTCTGAGCCTGATTTCTTTCACTTAGCATCATGTTTTTGAAATACGTTTATGATGATGTGTGGGCTTCCCTGGTGGCTCAGTGGTAAAGAAGGCACCTAACAATGCTGGAGATGTAGGTTCAGTCCCTGGGTTGGGAAGATCCCCTGGAGAATGAAATGCAACCTACCCCAGCATTCTTGCCTGAGAAATCCCATGGACAGGAACCTGGCTACATATAGTCCACAGGACCGCAAAAGGGTCAGATGTAACTTAGACACTAAACCAAAGCAAATGATGTAATGTGTGACATCAGTTCATTCATTTGTATTGCAGAACAGTATTTCACCATATGAATAGACAACAAATTGCTTATCCATCACCAATTAATATTCTTTTAGATCATTTCCTATTTGGGGCTATTATGAAGAAAACTGTTTTAAACATCCAAGCACAAATCTTTGTGTTAACATGTTTACATTTCTCTGAGGAACATGTTTACATTTCCACACCTAACAGTGAAATTGCCAGATCATACAGTAAATCTCTTTCAGAATTTTCCACAGTTTATTGTGATCCACACAGTCAAAGGCTTTGGCATAGTCAATTAAGCAGAAATAGATGTTTTCCTGGAACTCTCTTGCTTTCTCAATGAGCCAGCGGATGTTGGCAATTTGATCTCTGGTTCCTCTGCATTTTCTAAAACCAGCTTGAACATCTTGAAGTTCACGGTTCACGTGCTGCTGAAGCCTGGCGTGAAGAATTTTGACTATGTGAAAGTCTTTAACTGTGTAGATCACAATAAACTGTGGAAAACTCTGAAAGAGATGGGAATACCAGACCACCTGACCTGCCTCTTGAGAAACCTGTATCCAGGTCAGGATGCAACAGTTAGAACTGGACATGGAACAACACACTGATTCCAAATAGGAAAAGGAGTACGTCAAGGCTGTATATTGTCACCCTGCTTATCTAATTTATATGCAGAATACATCATGAGAAATGCTGGGCTGGAAGAAGCACAGCTGGAATCAAGATTGCCGATCACCGATCACCGAGAAAAATATCAATAACCTCAGATATGCAGATGACACCACCCTTATGGCAGAAAGTAAAGAAGAACTAAAGAGACTCCTGATGAAAGTGAAAGAGGAGAGTGAAAAATTTGGCATAAAGCTCAACATTCAGAAAATTAAGATCATGGCATCCAGTCCCTTCACTTCATGGCAAATAGATGGGGAAACAGTGGCTTACTTTATTTTGGGGGGGGGCTCCAAAATACCTGTAGATGGTGATTGCAGCAATGAAATTAAAAGATGCTTACTCCTTGGAAGGAAAGTTATGACCAACCTAGACAGCATATTCAAAAGCAGAGACATTACTTTGTCAACAAAGGTCTGTCTAGTCAAGGCTATGGTGTTTCCAGCAGTCATGTATGGATGTGAGAGTTGGACTGTAAAGAAAGTTGAGCACCGAAGAATTGATGCTTTTGAACTGTGGTGGTGGAGAAGACTCTTGAGAGTCCCTTGGACTGCAAGGAGATCCAACCAGTCCATCCTAAAGGAGATCAGTTCTGGGTGTTCATTGGAAGGATTGATGTTGAAGCTGAAACTCCAATACTTTGGCCACCTGATGCAAAGAGCTGACTCATTTGAAAAGATCCTGATGTTGGGAATGATTGAGGTCAGGAGAAGAGGACAACAGAGGATGAGATGGCTGGATGGCATCACTGACTCAATGGACATGAGTTTGGGTGAACTCTGGGAGTTGGTGATGGACAGGGAGGCCTGGCGTGCTGCAGTTCATGACGTTGCAAAGAGTTGGACACAACTGAGGGACTGAACTGACCTGAATAGTAAATGTATGTCTAACTTTATAAGAAAGGGCCAAACTGTTTTCTAGAATAGTATGCATTCCCACTAACAACCTTTGAGATTCGAGTTCGCCTTATCACCGAAGCTTAATGTCGGTCTTTTTAGCTATAACCATTATGTTTGTGTAGTTGCATCTCTTTGTGGTTTTAGTTTGTATTAATATTTGCCTGATGATTAATGATGTTGTGCTTAATTCTATAGGCTTATTGGCCATTTGTGTCTTCTTTTGTGCAATGTCTGTTAAAATTTGTGCCTATTTTTATTTAGCTGTTTCTTTTTATTTTTCGGTAGTGTCAGTATTTTCTAGATTTTTTTTTTTAAAGTCCTTTGCTAGACATACATATTGCAAACATTTTCTCCCAGTCTATGACTTGTCTTTTCATTTTTATTAACCATAGTGCTAAATAATCTGATAATCCAGAGGGCTACTCACTGACCAACAAGCGGGATATGCTGGACAAAGGGATGATTCATGTCCCAGGCAGGACAAAATGAGAAGGTGGGAGGTTTCATCACCCTACTCGGAATGGTGTGCAATTAAAAACACAAATTGTTTATTTCTGGGATTTTCCATTTCATATCTTCAGACTGTGGTTGATCATGGGTAACTAAAACCACAGAAAGTGAAACCATGAATAAGGGAGGAATCCAAAGTGGGTATCTTCATCACAACATCTACCACATTGTTACTATAATTATATATTTACTTATTTATTTTTCTCACTGGACCATGAGCACCAGGAAGGCAGGGACTGTATTTTGCTTTCTTCTGTATAACAGTTCCCGGCAGACTGGCATGCTTTTGGTGATCTGAAACATGAGTTTGTTAACTCAGTTTCAGTTAACAACTTAAAACTAAGTTAACTTTACAGGAAAGTGCGAAACTGTTTCTAAAATAGTATGTATTCCCACTAACAACCTTTGAGATTAGAGTTTGCCTTATCACCAAAGCTTAATGTCAGTCTTTTTAGCTTTAACCATTATAATGGTTGTGTAGTTGTATCTCTTTGTGGTTTCAGTTTGTATTAATATTACTACAGTATTAATTAATAATTAATTAATATTAACATTTGTATTATTATTAATTAATATTTAGTTTGTATTAATATTAAAACTAACTGAAACTTAGTTTTCAACTAAGATGAAAAAGAGAATGATATAGCAGATGGGAAAAGAAATGAAGGTGAAAAGAGGTCAAGAGGACTTTCCAGGTGGTCCAGTGGTTAAGCATCCACCTTGCAATGCAGGGAACGCAGATTCAATCCCTGGTCAAGGAAGAGTGCACACACCGCAGGGCTACTTAAGCCCATGGGCTGCAGTCACTGAAACCCCAGCCCCCTGGAGCCCGTGCTCTGCAACAGGAGAAGTCACAGCAGTGAGGCCCATGCACCACGGTGAAGAGAGGCCCCTGCCCTCCACGGCGGGAGAACGCCTGCACGCAGTGACAGAGGCCCCGCACGGGCGACAGTAAGAGAATGAATAAGAGAGGTCCAGCGAAGAGCAGGACAAAAGCGGCAGGCAAGACGGAAGAATGAAGAGAGAAGTCAATTAGCCCACGTTTGAAGCTTCTTTAATATCAGTGAATGACTGGAGAATTTATGGAAACTCTTAACATCAGACTTTTCCTTTCCCAAATGGTGATTATAATATCTCAGGAAGTTGTTTTTTTGTTTTTTTTTATTACCACCCCCTTCCAAAAAAAACCAACCAAGAGCCATTCAGTTCAGTTCAGTTCAGTCGCTCAGTCATGTCCAAATCTTTGCTACCCCATGAATCGCAGCACGCCAGGCCTCCCTGTCCATCACCAACTCCCAGAGTTTACTCAGACTCACGTCCATCGAGTCTATGATGCCATCCAGCCATCTCATCCTCTGTTGTCCCCTTCTCCTCCTGCCCCCAACCCCTCCCAGCATCAGTCTTTTCCAATGAGTCAACTCTTCTCATCAGGTGGCCAAAGTACTGGAGTTTCAGCTTCAGCATCATTCCTTCCAAAGAAATCCCAGGGTTGATCTCCTTCAGAATGGCCTGGTTGGATCTCCTTGCAGTCCAAGGGACTCTCAAGAGTCTTCTCCAACACCACAGTTCAAAAGCATCAATTCTTCGGAGCTCAGCCTTCTTCACAGTCCAACTCTCACATCCATACTGACCACAGGAAAAACCATAGCCTTGACTAGACGGACCTTGGTTGGCAAAGTAATGTCTGCTTTTGAATATACTATCTAGGTTGGTCATAACTTTTCTTCCAAGGAGTAAGAGTCTTTTAATTTCATGGCTGCACTCACCATCTGCAGTGATATTGGAGCCCAAAAAAATAAAGTCTGACACTGTTTCCCCATCTATTTCCCATGAAGTGATGGGACCGGATGCCATGATCTTCGTTTTCTGAATGTTGAGCTTTAAGGCAACTTTTTCGCTTTCCTCTTTCACTTTCATCAAGAGGCGTTTTAGTTCCTCTTCACTTTCTGCCATAAGGGTGGTGTCATCTGCATATCTGAGGTTATTGATATTTCTCCCGGCAATCTTGATTCCAGCTTGTGCTTCTTCCAGTCCAGCGTTTCTCATGATGTATTCTGCATATAAGTTAAATAAGCAGGGTGACAATATACAGCCTTGACGTACTCCTTTTCCTATTTGGAACCAGTCTGTTGTTCCATGTCCAGTTCTAACTGTTGCTTCCTGACCTGCATACAGACTTCTCAAGAGGCAGGACAATAAAATAATATCTTTAAATATCCAATAGAGTGTCTTAAAAATAGCATTTAATATTATATTCCTTATCATCATCACCAGTATCTCAAGATTGTTGGGTTGATTAGAATAATTCAGGTATAGGTATTAATAATGGGATTAGCACTAAGAGATCAACAATAGTAGTTCTAATCACCATTTTAATAATTCTCATTTTATATTTAATAAACTCCACCTGTTATTAATCAATACCTTTCCTGTGTTTATTGTACAGATGTTATCTAGCTACTTTTGGCATGGTATGTGCCATAACATTACATAATTATGTGCTTATGTATCCCCCATAGTCTATGACTTAATGAGAGTCTTAGTTCAAATCATCCATATGTCCCTAAAGTTGAGTACCAAATGTGCTCTTAGAAAATTCAGGCTGGGGACTTTCCTGGCAGTCCAGTGGTCAAGACTCTTCCATTGTAGGGCGCTCAGGTTCAATCCCTGAGTGGGGAACCAAGCTCTCACATGCTCCATGGTATGGCCACACACACACGCACAACAGGTTAAATGAGTACCCAGAGTTAACGTACACACTAAGCCATTCCCACTGGGTGTTTTGTGTTGTTTCTCCCATTTACAACCTACACCATTTATGTACTAAACAGCTGTCCAAAGTGAAAAGGATAGTCTACGAGCCCTAGGATGGGCAACCATCGGCCTTTAGCAGCACCATGTTCTCAAACTGAACTAAATAGACTCCCTCAAGAGTCATCTAGAACTTCCAAATGGCACAGAAAGTCCTTGATTGCAACTAGCAGGATCATTTTTGAAGAGACTTGGAGCTTACCCACATGTCTTCTCCAAATACTCATTAGCAAGTCTGGAATAAGTTCATAGCAACTCACCACAGGTCATTAAATGATTCCTTCAGCATTTCAGGATTTGAAGCCACTATCCTGCTCCATGGAAAATTTTAGAGGAAATTAGATTATAGTTGGGAACATTGGCCAAATAGATGAAAGGGAAGTAAGTATATTTAATAAATGCTCAGCTTTGTGGCTTCTAGCAATGGGCCACGTTTCATCTTCTATCAAAAAAAACAAGGGAAAGTATTAACTCCTTCTAAACCTCACTGAAGCATGTTTCAGAGCTACGGCTTAAATCCACATTGCATACCCAGATGAAAATAAGGCACCAAGATAATGCACAATAAGATATTTTTTTAAGTGCTCACCAAATAAGGTAAATACCACACAAATCTTAGATATTGCTTCCTGCCTAAGCTCAGTGGATTGTACTCAAGAAGGAACGTGTTATTGGAATTAGTAAGGGATTTGGCATTAGGCAGACTTCATTTCAAATCTTGGCTTTGATATTTGCATAGATTACTTTTCCAATTTTTCTGACCGATGAAATGGGAACAATACTATTTATAACACTGTGAGGAGGAATAATTGTGATATATTGGTGAAAATGCTTACTACAATGCTGGGCATACAGATGCTCAATAATATTACTCTCCTTCTTGTTTTCCCTAGGCTTTTGGTGGTGGTGGTTTAGTTGCCAATAGAGCCTAACTAAAATTATTTTTATCAGTTGCACTGTGAAGAATCTAAATATATACCAGCACATTTTTACACTACTTCATTAAAATGTAAAGACAGAGTACCTGATGTACATGGATTGGGCACCTCTGTAAGATGTACTGGTATCAGAATATAAGGATGATAAATTACAAAGGATTATTTACTTTCCCAAGGCTACTTTACAAAAGAGAAAAGATTAACCACATGACTCAGTACATTCCCCAAGTGGATATAAAAGAGGATTTGGATTTAATTTTAAAAAGTAATAGCAAATAGATAGCTAGTGGAACTTGCTGTGTAGCACAGGGAGCTCAGCTCATGCTCTGTGGTGACCTAAAGCAGTGAGATGGGGCTGTGGGGTGGGAGGGAGGTCTGAGAGGGAGGGGATCTATGTAAACATATAACTGATTCACTTCCTGTACGGCAGAAACTAAACACAACATTATAAAGCAATTATATACCAATAAAATAAAATAACACTAAGTAACTTTCTTTTTTTTTTTTNAAACATTGAAAGAATAGCAGAATGTAAAGAATGGAAAAGTCAGAAATTATACCATTTTAATCATAATTTTTTGTTTGTTTTGGTACATGTCTTTGGACATATGCATATGCATTTGTGTGTAATGCTCATATTTTCTTTTTTAAGAAAACAAGATCACATTTCACAATAATATGATATTTTCACTTGTTTGCAACATTTTACACATCATTGAATGTTTATTTTTAGCACCCTATTTGATTATTAGCATTTATTTAATGAGTACTCTATTATTCGATGGGCTTCCCTGGTGGCTCAGAGGTCAAAGCCTCTGCCTGGAATGCAGGAGACCTGGGTTCGATCCCTGGGTAACTTTCAAGAATCAAGTCACTACATGAAACAAACAAACAAACAATACTTTGATGAGGTTATCTCAAATAAAGCATATGGGGTTGACTATATGTTCCAAAAAAGTCATGCAGCTTGATGAGACATATTACCCTGATGAAAATCCCTTAACTTGCAAGGTTAATGTCATGGAAAGATAGACTAATTTTTCTACAAGTGCTGTTCTTTATACATACTGATGATGGTAGAGATAAACTCAAAGAAATGGGAAATCATGGTTATTACCTCATCTTTGTGTCATGTCTATACATATGTGACCTCATTAAATTTTCTCAACAACCAGATGAGGCAGGTATTACAATCAGCATATTATTTTATTTTGAATATCATCATCACAGGAAAATGAAATATTGAGATGTCACGATCACCCAGCTAGTAAATCCTCCCAGGATGCAAACATATTCCTGCCCCGCTCCAATACTCATAACCTCTCCTCTACCACATTGCATCTCATTGCCTGGGGCATATAAAATGGTTCAAATACAAGCTCTCTAAATGTGCAGGTAATGGACATATTGCAATTTGGGAACTAAGGGAAAACTTGTTGGGACATGGCATCTGAACTGAGCTGAAAAGAAAGAGGAAGCGTACAGAGGAGCCTGGTGGGCTACAGTCTATGGGGTCGCAAGAAGTCGGACATTACTGAGTGACTAGCACAAAATCATAAACTTGAAAATTTCCAAGCCTACTACCAGGAGCTAATTCAAGTGAGATCACTGATGCTGAACTTCAACCAATGAAAAATCTAGATTCACTGGTTGGACCTGAGTTCCAGGGATATTTCAAGACTAATTAAATAAAAATCATCATTGTTGAGAGAAACACCAGATTACTAACAAATTAATCTGTTAAAATGTAAGGGAGGAAAATGCATCATATAAACAATTCCTTTCTAGTGGCCTTTAATAGCTGTTGAAGTTTTCCATTTCTCCAGAAATTGTTCTCTTCTTATTCAGATATATTGCCAGTAACATCAAGTCTTCAGCCAAAGGAAAGATACTGGCCAGACCTCATTAGGCTGTGATTTCAATTAAACATCATAAAGGAAAAGACAGAATTGACAGCAAGTAGGTTATAAAAACAGGAAAACATTCACCACTGGGCAAGCAGCTTCATCTTCATGTTCTGTGCTATGCCTGGCTATTTAAATAAGCCCTTACCCATTGACAAAGTTGAGGCACGTTGCCTGTCAGAGAGGCCCAGGGTAGAGAAACATTCAAAATAGTTCATGAACCTTTGACCTGTTCTCAATTTCAGCCACCACTCAGGATTCCAGGGTATCCGAGAATCCAACATCAGCTTTCCACCTTGAAGGCGCAATAGCCCAGTATAGGAAAACTCCTTTTCTTTTTTAACTCTTTGCTGGTTTCTTGTTTAGCAAAAAGTTAAAAAAAAAAATCATTAAGCATTAACAAGAATAACTAGAAATGAGGAAACTGAACATAAGGGCAGGAAAACAGAAGAAAGATGTCAGAGCGTGAGTAGGGATTTTTTTGATGTGGTGTAAAAGGTAACAAAGGAAAATAATATATACATAAGGCAAAACAAAGCAAACAAACAAAACATGGAACAGAATTCTTATCATTTAATCAGAGGACTAATATAAAAGGAGTACATTAACCAAGAGACAGTGTTGGGTTTGTGGATGAAAAACGTTGGTGCTGTATCATAAGCAAAGGATGTTGTACCAACAAGGCAGCCGCCCACCCCCATCCACATATTGTGCACGCTGAGAGGATTCAGGATAGAGAAAAAGAGAATACTGACCTTAGATAGTAATGGCGCAAATCAAACGAACAGTTTAATGAGCAGACTGTTGTATCTTCCCAAACACACACACAAAAACATTAAATTCATTAACTTGAGATGTCTGGTTTTCTTTAATTAGCAGTAATCGTGTGATGTTCAACTTCTTGAGTTTTGTTGGTTTGTTTGAATTCCTATACATCCCGGTTCCTTCCTTACCTTGTTGGAACAGATCCTGAGAACTGAGAGGCTGTCTCCCAGACTTAAGTCCTCAGCAAGTCCACTGAACAAAAGCATAATTCTCAGCTTTAGATTTACAGTCAACAGGTTGAGCTCTATTATGTGCTGGCAATGGAGTTACCATGGATGGCATTATGCAACATAAGCAAATTATTTAACCCCATAAACACAAGTTTTAGTATCTCTAAACTGAGAATAACCCTACCTATCCCATAAGATTTTTTGTAAATTTTATGTAATATCATGTATATAAAGTGCCAAGCACAGAGCCCAGCATATAAGAAGCTACCAATTTAATTAATACTTAAAAAACTGTTTTGTGGAAGGTGGTTGAGATATTTCTTTGATTTATCTGAGAATTTCACTATTAACCATTGCTGGGATGATTAGACTAAATGAAGAATATCTAGATTTTCTCTACTTAAGAATCCCACTTACTACTGTGAGAGCACACTTGATATATCAAATGGTTATTTAAAAAAATAACAATTTGTCTTACATTTGAAAAAGTGCACATTTATGTAACATAGCTAGATTGCAGACCAAGATAGAATGTGGCTTTTAGTTCTTACAGGTATGGAGAAAATAGTAAGTGGAAAAGTTTAGTACAGAGGAGTTATATAGATTGAAATTAGAATGCCAGAAAAAAATGGTAACACTAGACACAAATCTCCATTAAAATTTTAAACACAAAAAAATGTACAGGTTGCAAACATCTTAATTTTAAACATCCTAAGCAAAATACTAGCATATTAAACCTCAGTTCAGTTCATTCACTCAGTCATGTCCGACTCTTTGCGACCCTATGAACCGCAGCACATGAGGCCTCCCTGTCCATCACCAACTCCCAGAGTCCACCCAAACACATATCCATCGAGTCGGTGATGCCATCCAACCATCTCATCCTCTGTCATCCCCTTCTCCTCCTGCCCTCAATCTTTGCCAGCATCAGGGTCTTTTCCAATGAGTCAGCTCTTCACATCAGGTGGCCAAAGCATTGGCTCAAAATTCTCCAAGCCAGGCTTCAGCAATACGTGAACCGTGAACTTCCTGATGTTCAAGCTGGTTTTAGAAAAGGCAGAGGAACCAGAGATCAAATTTCCAACATCCTCTGGATCGTGGAAAAAACAAGAGAGTGCCAGAAAAACATTTACTTCTGCTTTATTGACTATGCCAAAGCCTTTGACTGTGTGGATCACAATAAACTGTGGAAAATTCTCAGATCATAGAAGACACCAAATCACTCTTGGCTCTCCTCTAACATGTATTGAAACCCAGGGTGTTTCCGGTTTCCAGGAGAGAGCGGAATGCAGAGATGGATTAGATGGAATGATTGAAGGTGGGAAGAGAAGGGGACGAAATAGAATGAGATGGTTGGATGGCATCCCCAACTCAGTGGACGCGAGTGTGAGTAAGCTCTGGGAGTTGGTGATGGACAGGGAAGCCTGGTGTGCTACAGTCCACGGGGTTGCAAAGAGTCAGACATGACTGAGCGACTGAACTGAACTGAAGTTTCCAGAAAGTTCAAAATACATCCAGCTAGTAGGGAAGCCTGGTATGCTGCAGTCCATGGGGTCACAAAGAGTCGGACATGACTAAGTGACTGAACTGAACTGAACTGATGTAATTTGGGGGAAAAACATGGTAACTGTTTGAACAGAGAATTTAAATCATATAAAGCCATTGGATATTATATTTATAGGTATGTGTTTGAAT
Organism: Redunca redunca; assembly: GCA_006410935.1. Taxonomy (NCBI): domain Eukaryota; kingdom Metazoa; phylum Chordata; class Mammalia; order Artiodactyla; family Bovidae; genus Redunca; species Redunca redunca. Next base: position 181,692 of record SJYQ01003975.1, read on the forward strand.
GTGGTTGTTTTTGGCCCTCCTCTATCACTCCAATACCAGCTTTCAAAAGAGACATCTATATGTTGCATCATTTTTAATCACCTACTAGACGCTATAGCAAAAATAATTAGGCATTTAATGGCCTTGAGAGTATTTATTCATTCAATGATGTGTTTACTCATTTATACTCATACTTATACTCATTCTTATTGGCTCAGCTGGTAAAAAAAATCCACCTGCAATATGTGAGACCTGGGTTCGATCCCTGGGTTGGGAAGATCCCCTGGAGAAGGGAAAGGCTACCCACTCCAGTATTCTGGCCTGGAGAATTCCGTGGGCTGTACAGTCCGTGGGGTCACAAAGAGTCGGACACGACTGAGTGACTTTCACTCCACACTAGTAGACAGTAGACATCACATGCATGTATGCACTCACATGTATGAGCACATACACACACGCTGCACACATACACACACTATGGTGCACAACCACAATACGAAGTGGCCACAAGCCAGGAAGTTAAGGTTCTCCCAAGGCTAGAGGGTGGTCACCTTGCCCCTTCAGGGGATCTCTTTGCACTTACATTCAACCTACTTAATTAAGCCTGCACTGTCTGAGGAAAACAAGTACTTCAAGTCATTCTACTTACCTTTCTTCTGTAGCCAGTCTGAATTCTCTCCATAGCTTTAATGTAGTCCTTCACTCAACAAACATTACATAAATTTTCTAGATTTTATAGTGGGTATTTTAGATACACACGCCTGCCTGCCTCCCATCTCAGTCATTATAGTCGTGTCCAATTCTTTGTGATCCCATGGACCACAGCGCACCAGGCTCCTCTGTCCTTGGAATTCTCCTAGCAGGAATACTGGAGGGGGTTCCCATGACCTCCTCCAGGGGATCTTCCTGATCCAGGGATCAAACCCGCGTCTCCTGTGTCTCCTGCATTGCAGGCAGACTTTTTACCATTGAGCCACACTTAGGGAAGCCCTTAGATACACATGCTCTCTCTTAATCCTCAAAATTTCACTACATGGTCAGTGTTTTAACTTCACTTTATAGGGAAGAAAATTACAACACACACAGCTCAAGTGTCTTATCCAAAATTACGCAGTTTGTAATTGGTGTCATTGGAATTCAGGGCCCCAAAGTTAAGCTCCATAGGGAGACCTGGGAATTCAACTGCTGAATCAGCTTCTTTAGCCACTATTTTATTCAGAGCTTTGGAAACCATGGAAAGAATAAAAAAGTAAATAAGATATGGTCTCTCCTATAGAATAGCCTGGGATCCAGTAGTGGCTTTACCTCACTGGAGAACCCTCTTTAAAAAGGGAGGTTATAATTAAACCATTCTACAGTGCCACCAGCTGAAAAAGCCTGCTACTTTTCATCTTTGCACATAAGTCTTATATTCCAAACCTTTGAAATTCTCACCAGATTCCCACATCCCTTTTGGTTTAGGGGCCAACAGTTGATCCCAGCCTTGCAGTGAGGGAAAGACCTGTACTGTCTCATTCCAGCCAAATGCTTTCATGTGTGTTGTGAGGGAATCCCCTTCTTGGTCCAGCCTGGAGGTCTCAGTGCAATTAAAGTTGTTTGCAAGTTGCTAGAAGTAACACCTAAAGCCTCTCATTGATGGCCAGGCCTCAATGAATTTTTCAGGTGTGTCGAATGATTTTTCCTCATGTCTACATGCAGAGTCTGCTGAGCTCATCTATAGCAGGAAGTGGGATCAGTGAAAACATCAAAAGGGTGGGTAGGCCATGTACTCTCTGAGCATAGCTGGAAGAATAAAACTCAATGTCTAAATGTGCTTTCTCTTCAAAACCGTGATTTTAAAGAAGTTGGTTGGTTTCTTTTTTCTGCACTGACTACCACACTTGGAAAAAAAAAATAACCAACCCTTCATTCCAAATGAACCACAGGAGCAATTTTTACAGATTACCCCAGTAGGAGATTAACCATATGTCCTTAAAAAAACATGGCAGGGAGTTGCTTCACTTTGTACGAATCATCTTGGCTTCATCCCCCTGACCAACCTGTGGGGCGGAGGTGGTGGGGGGTGGGGNNGGGGGTGGGGGGTGCGGGGGTGGAAGTGAGACAAGCTGTGGTTACTGGCAGGCAGGGGCAGTGACTGTGGAGCCACACAGATGCCAGCTTGCCTCTGCAGAGTCAGCAGGTCAGAGAGAGAACTAGGGGAAAAGGGCACTGAGATGGTTGAGCTACCGGTATCCTGAGGGACCTCCTGATCCACAAGCATCCAAACCAATTAGAATATCACGTGGGCCTCCAAACCAATAGCAACATCATCAGGGGAAACTTTCAAAACTCCTGATTCCGGGAGTACACAACAGACATACTAAGTCAGAATTATGCAACTACAGACACACATTTGGGAACCAGTCTTGAGTCTTGTACCCTCATGATAGAACTGGGGAAGCTAAAGCTAAAGAAGGATCACGGTTTGCCCATAGACAACGGCAAAGACTGTCAGAAGCCAGAGCATCAGGCTTCAGCCCAGAATTCCCAGAGTAGAATCTCCCTTCTTCTCTCTAAACTCTTCAGCTCCACCTTCTCTACTCTTAGGGAATGGTCCCACCAAGCCCCAGAGCTCAAATCACAAGCTTGGGAGTTATCATCACTCTTTTTCATCCTCCACACAGAAAGCATTCCCACTCTTGCTGATTTTAGCAATTAATATTGACTAAATAGATTCCCTTTCCATTCCCTAATACACTTTTCCAACTCAACCACCTCCACTTCACCTGAACTACTGCAATAGCCTCCTAAATAGTATTTCCACCTCTGGTTTGTCCGCTCTATCCATGCTCCATTCTGAGGCCAAGGGACATTTTGTAAAGCACTGAAGCAGTCATCTGATTTTGTGGCTGCCCTATATGACACCTTTCAATGGCTTCCAAAGAATGAAGACCTCAAATTTTGACCAGCCTTTCATAACTGACTTCATTATTTTTTATTACCCCAACTATCACCTTACATCTCCTGCACCATCAAATTGCTATTCTTTTAGTATGTACCCTTCAGTTTCATTCCTTCACTCATGACTTCCTTTTCTTGAGTGCCTTTATTCCCATTCTCTCTCTCTCTTACACACACTCACATACACACCATATCTTCATTCTATAAGTCTTAAATTCTTTAAGTTCCTCCTGTGAGAAGACTTTCTTAATCCCAGCCATTCTAACCATTAGGTTAAGAACCTTTTGTCTTTGTCTCCATAGCATCCTATGATTTCCCATCAAATCTTTTATTAGAGTATATTCAAACTGTTTCATGTTAAGTTCTTCTATTTCTCTCTATGATGTTAGTCTCCTTAGTACCAGGATTAACTTCTGGTTTATTTATATATTCTGAAAGTAAAACACAGGATCTGGTATCGTATGTATTTAAAGTATTTGGGGGGGGGGTGGACCAAAGCAACTTCTCCTGAACTAGACTGATGGACCTCATCCCTAATTAGTAATTTCTAGTTACTGTTCATGCAGATAATTACCTATGAAATGCGATTTGAGAGACCTCAGTAACTCAGTCAATCCTCCGTCACCTGGAATGGTCAGTACAACCCAGGTCTTCTGTTTTTCTTAGATACCCAGTGCTAAGTTACATTCCAAGTTTATGTGTAATGCCCTGGGATTGGACAAATCATACCTCCCATTTGACTAGACACCCTACCTGTGTGTAATTCAGTTCAGTTGAGTTCAGTCACTCAGTCATGTCTGACTCTTTGTGACCCCATGAATTGCAGCACGACAGGCCTCCCTGTCCATCACCAACTCCCGGAGTTCACTCAGACTCAATTCCATCGAGTCAGTGATACCATCCAGCCATTTCATCCTCTGTCGTCCCCTTCTCCTCCTGCCCCCAATCCCTCCCAGCATCAGAGTCTTTTCCAATGAGTCAACTCTTCGAATGAGGTGGCCAAAGTACTGGAGTTTCAGCTTCAGCATCATTCCCTCCAAAAAACACCCAGGGTTGATCTCCTTGCAGTCCAAGGGACTCTCAAGAGTCTTCTCCAACACCACAGTTCAAAAGCATCAATTCTTCGGCGCTCAGCCTTCTTCACAGTCCAACTCTCACATCCATACATGACTACTGGAAAAACCATAGCCTTGACTAGATGGACTTTTGTTGGCAAAATAATGTCTCTGCTTTTGAATATACTAGGTTGCTCATAACTTTTCTTCCAAGGAGTAAGCCTCTTTTAATTTCATGGCTGCAATCACCATCTGCAGTGATTTTGGAGCCCAAAACAATACATTCTGACAGTGTTTCCACTGTTTCCCCATCTATTTCCCATGAAGTGATGGGGCCGGATGCCATATGTAATTACTGAATCTTTATGAATATCTTGAGAGGGACATAATACTGCTCTCAATTTTATGTTTGAAGAAACAGAGTCAGGGGGAGTATAACAAGGAGTACCAGTGGCCTCTGGTGGTAGACTCGTCTTTCCATTTGGGGAAAGGGAGCCACATTCTTGTCTCAAAAGAAAATTATCTTAATGGATAAAGAAGAGGTGATAGCTTTGAAAGTGTCAGTCACTCAGTCACGTCTGACTCTCTGTGACCCATGGACTGTAGCTCACTAGGCTCCTCTATCTCTGGAATTCTCCAGACAAGAATACTGGAGTGGATAGCCATTCCCATCTCCAAGGGATCTTCCTGACCCAGGGATCAAGCCTGGGTCTCCCACATTGCAGGCAGATTCTTTACCATCTGAGTCACCAGGGAAACCCAAAGAAGAGTTGATCTATAGACAGATAGATAGACACATAGATAGATATAGATACACAATGGAATTTTTAGTCATAAAAGAATGAAATGCTACCATATGCAGCAACATGAATGGACTTAGAGATTATTATGCTCACTGAAGTAAGTCAGACAGAGAGAGTCAAGTACCACATGATATCACGTATGTGCATAATCTAAAACAGAACACACACACAATAAGATAGAGCACAGATGAACATACCTGTGAAACAGAAAGAAACTCACAGAGAGTACAGGCTTGTGGCTGCCAAGGGGGAGGGGGTGTGTGGGCAGGTGAACTAGGAGTTGAGGAGTTTAGGGTTAGGGGAGCTTGGAAACTCTCCTAACTTACATAGCTTACTATTCAAACTCTCCATATATATATATATATATATATATATATATATCTATATATATCT
>SJYQ01003975.1:187109-208209 GCA_006410935.1 Redunca redunca
TGCTGTACACCAGAAACTAACACAACACTGTAAGTTAATTATACTCCAATTAAATTGAAAAAATGAATCATATTTTCAAGAATGATCATGGTAATTTCTGGCTCTTTTTTCACCAGATGGAGAAAATAATGTTAAATATTTAACTCGGTATCCTGTTATATATTATTTGTTTTATAATTGATAAAGCATAAGGCTATTTCAAAACGCTAATGAAAAGAAAAAAGCCTAGATCACACATGGTTTTGAGGATGAGTAAAGATTATGCAAGCAATGAGCTTTTTAAACTTTAACATGCTTCATAGATACAAGGTGAAATCATTATTAATAAAATGTGATATTCTAAAACAAGTCTGGATTATTATTCATGTTGCAAAACTTATCTTTATACCTTGTCATAAATTTCATTTAAAGAATTAAGCTAACAAAAGGAAAAAATTATACATACAAATAAGTGTATAAGTATGCATCATTTTCTCTCCAAAGCATGTCTTACAACACTTTAATGAACCTCTAAAGCAGATTTAAAAAAAAAAAAACAGGCTGTTCTTTTGAACTCAGCCTTACTCACTAAATATTCCCAAATTTGCTGAACTGGTAGACAGGACATTTCAGAAAGACCCTTGAGTTCTACAGAATCAACAAAAAAGAGAACAGTCAGTTCTGTAAATTATGGAAAGTTGACACTGGAAGCAAGCTTGAGGACTATTTTGAGCCCATTCCTCATTTCCCAGATCAGCAACTGATTGCAAAAGAAAAGAAGGCCTTCTCGCTCACAGTCACAGAGGGCTCACTGGGGAATGGACCTAAACTCAGATTTCTGCCTCCAAAAGTAGACTCGACTCTACCCACTCTCCCCCACCCATCACCCTTCAAACAAGGAAAAACAAACATTCCTAAGCTATAAAGTGAGATCCACCTGGGGCACTGCAGATTTTAGGTTCAAAGAGGGAAGGCTGACTCCCTGACCCTCCCAAGAGCTTTGCAGAGACTAGGCCATCCTACACTGAGCAGGGGGCGTCCAGCAGACTCGGAGCCGCCAGGCCCTCACACCATTAATCAGTCCCTACTGAACCACTTTCCAGACCTTCCCTGGGTTCCACTTCCTGACAGGTTGTATATTGTCTCTAAGCTCAGAGTTCATTTTTCTCCCATGTATGGCCCTGCTGTACCATTCGGCTAAACACTAACCACACTTCTCCCACTTTGCCTGATCCAAAGCAGACTATAGGCATCAGCCCACTCATTCCCTATGGGTGGTCCTGCTTAGACCTTGACCCTCCAAAAGGGAGTCTGTCAAAGACCGATGGCAAGCTTTCCTGTGAGACCAGATCCCTACACCCATGCAAAGGAGAGGTTCAGCCTCTTCCTGCCTCACTTCCCAGGAGCACCCATTTACTGAATTCTTGCCTCGCACCTTGAGGATCAAACATCTACAGTATCTGCTGTTGCAGAGAATTCACATGCACACAGGCCCATTTGGGCATCTCCTACTCAGCTGACAAGATCTGTCCTCAGACTAATGGAATATCACTTGGCACTTATGAAAGATCTTTCAGCTTTGAAATTGACTCATAAGCATGTGTTAATGGACTAGACTTGTCAGCTCCAAATGGTTTCCCTCTACCCCCCAAGCCTCTGGGTATTTATCCAAGATATACCCATGCTCCAAACAGAACTTTCAGACCTTGACTTGGAAAGTTAGAGAGGTCAGGGCCTCCCAGTCTGCCCTGCTCACTATCTGGACCCTCACAGATCATCCAAGACACGGAATTCCCTCTGCCAGAGTCTCAAAGGAGCACTGTTTCCAGAAGTTTCAGAGAAAACAGAGACAATACATATAGAACTTTGAAATTCAGAAAAATTGGGATTCAAAATCCAGAATATGCAGGAGGTAAAATACGAATCTCTGAGCCCCAGGCATTTAATAGCCAAGACAGAAATGATAATACCTGCATGAGCTGATATTAGGATGAAAGATAAAGAATCTGATGGTTTCAGGGGGACAGCGGGCACTTAGAGCTGACACTGACTGTTTAATGTTAGGCCTACACAGAATGGCATAACCTGGGCTTCCCTGGTGACTCAGTGGTAAATAATCCAGCTGCCAACCAGGAGATGTGAATGCAATCCCTGGGCCAGGAAGGTCCCTGAAGAAGGAAACGGCAACCCACTCCAGTATTCTTGCCTGGGAAATTCCATGGACAGAGGAGCCTAGTGGGCTACAGTCCACGGGGTCGCAAAAGAATCAGACATGGCTTTGCAACTAAACAACAATGGCATAATTCAATGGTCTAATGGCAGCCATCAGTTTAAAAATGGGGGAACAGAGGCCCAGAAAGATTGAGCCTTACAGGCAGAGCCTGACCTCTCGTGACCACGGGTCCCAGTCCTGATGGAGCTTCTCCGTGGATGGCAGTGCCAAGCATCACCATCACACTAAGGAGGGTGGTCAAGCCCGTCTGAGTTAGGGATCCCCGAGAGGACACATCATATTCTCTGCTGCCCTGTGCCAGACCCCTAGGTGATTCTCTTGAATTTGGACAAACAAAATCTTAACTGGGCTTTACCTTTCCTGAAAATAATAAAAATAATATTAATAATCTATCAGAAAGAGTTCTGCATACATTTTTTTCTGTCCTCGGTCACTTGTAGAAACAGAAAATTACTGGAAATAGGCAATCTCTATGAGCCCCAGCTCTGCTCTCCTCGCCTCCTGCCTCCTCTGTGAAAACTGTTTTCTCACCTGTAAAAACAGGATCATTGCATCTTAACTCAAAGGAGTGCTGGAAGGAAAAAAAAAAAAAAGATGCTTAGGTTCTCCATCAACCCAAATGTTCTCAGAAGCCTTGACAGTGTGATTTATGACAACTTCTAACTGAGGGATTTACTGGGACAAATGTCCACTTGGAAAGAAGTGGGCATAAACTCTCTGCCCCACAGGGTCTTGAATTTACCCAAGCTTCTTGAAAACCAGCAGTTCTCTCCCTTTCTCCTCTTCGGCAGAAATAGGTCAGATTTTTAATTTGTTCAGTTAACCTGTTTGGCGGTAGTTACTCTTGCCACATCCTGTATGAAGCTACAAAAACATCAAAATGAATGAAACACAAATCCCGTGTGTGAGGAAACACCCCACTGTGTGACACAGGCAATGATGGCAAGATCGTAGCTTAGGAAATAGAGTGATTAATTGTGAAGGGAGTCAGGGAAAATTTCAAGGGGAAAGCAAGCTTCCTGGCTGGATTTTGATGATCGAATTGGTGGCTAGGGAGTTGGGGATGGTTGTGAGGATCTAGGGCTGGAAAGGGCCTTCTGAACAGAAGGAATAGAGTGTGAGAAGGTAAGTCTTCATGAAGCATCATGATGTGATAAGACAAGTGCTAACATTTAGGTTTGTTTGGCTTAATTATGCCTGGGAGGGGGCAATGCTAAGTAAACAGAGGAGATTCAGAAGGGCCTGGGAAAAAACTCAGGGGCTTGGCATTACATTTCCTTTTGTATCCAGCATGTGTAGAAATGTTACCTTGCTTGGATCGTGTCCCTCTGAATCCTAAGAACCAGATATGAGAGGGTCAGCTTCCCAAACAAGACTCTTCTCCCCTTCACCAAGGCATCCCCATCCAAGCCTTGAGTGGGTTCTCCTCTCCCCTCCAGCACCCTGCCCCCCCACCTTCAAGGTACCTGAAGTGCTTATGGCAGCAGAAAGTGGGTGCTCCCCTGAGCGGTGGAAAAATAAGCTGCTGAAAGCTTTATTTTCCTGCTCAGAATATTTTTACAAAGCAAACCCGCAACGCTTGTCACCACACACTCAACTATTTTTCAGCTTCCTGACCAGATCTTCTGGACAGGCCCGTGGGGACAGCAAGTGGCGGCAGGAAGGTGGGAGTTACTCTTGGCTCTGGGTCGGCTGGAGCTTCTGAGAGCTCTGGATTTGGTTTGGCCAGAGAACACTTCTGGGGGAGGGAGCGGAGGTGAAGTGGAAGCAATTACCCCCCTTGTCTGTGTGCCTTATTCATCATTTATGACCCACAGGGACCCCAACCCCTTGCCTTCCTAGAGAACGGGGGCTGCCAAGAGAAATGAAGCCAGGGATCCGCCTTCCTCAAGGCCACTATGTCATGGATTCGGGCCGCAGACAAGGGGGCTTTAATTGATTTTGTACCATGTGCAGCACTGGGGTCATGACTCAGCCCAACAGATTGCTCTCTCTTCTCCCACACCGACCAGAGCCTCGGCCAGATGAGGCTGGTGGGTGGATGGCTGAAAATCCAGAAGGGGCAGAGCTGTGTGGGTGACAGGGCATGTTCAGAGTTTCCAGCAACGATGTTTCTCAGCTCCTGAGGTCTCAAAGCCAGTCTAAGTACAAGGTCAAGTGAAAACAGTCCAGGTTTTTCTGGGAACTGGGGTTGACTTTGTCACTTTTTGTCTAAATAATGGGGGAGAGTGGCTGTTTATAAAAGAATTCACAGCACATCATCAGGCAAAACTGGGGGGCCTCAGATTGAATGGGTGCAATAGTGAAGAGTCTATCTGCCTGTTTTAACTGGGTCTATAAGATGTGGGTCACGTGTTCCTCCAGATAAGCTGATGGAGTAGCCAGGGCATCTTTCTCCTTTTACAAACGAAACCATTTATGCAAACATCCAAATGCTGCTGAGTGAATACTAGGACGCAGAACTTCTGAATCCTAGGTAAGACTGCATAAGTTTACTCGGGACGTGAGTGAGTGCTAAGTCACTGCAGTTGTGTCCAACTCTTCGTGACTCATGGCCTGTAGCCTGCCAGGCTCCTCTGTCCATGGGATTCCACAGGCAAGACTATGGAATGGATTGCCATGCCCTCCTCCAGGGGATCTTCCAATCCAGGGATCTTCCCAACCCAGGGATCGAACCTGCATGTTTCACGTCTCCTAGCAGGCGGGTTCTTTACCACTGTCGCCACCTGGGAAGCCCAAGGGTACAGAGCATACTGAAAAAAAATTTAAAGAGTATATTAATAGAAGTGCAAAGACAGCAATTTCTCTGAAGCTCAGAGAGGTGATATAAACTGATGCAGAAAATAAAACCTATAAATGACAAAGCCAAGATATCAGACTAACTCACTGGTGCAACACGTGATTCCTTCTCCCTTTATATAGCGTTCTCTCTACTCTCTTCTATTTTTTTTAAATTGGAGTATAATTGCTTTACAACATTGTGTTAGTTTTTTCTATACAACAGTGTCAATCAGCTATTATGTATACATACCTCCCTTCCCTCTTTAGCCTCCCTCTCACCCCAACCCCAACCCACCCCTCTAGGTCATCATTGACCACCTTGCTGAGCTCCCTGTGTTATACAGAAGCTTCCCACTAGCCATCTGTTCTACACATGATAGTGTATATTTGTCGATGATACTCTCAATTCTTCCCACCCTCCTTTCCCCACCCTGTTTCTACGTGTCCATTCTCAACGTCTGTGCCTCTGTTCCTGCCCTGCAGTACCATTTTTCTAGATTCTATACATATGCATTATATACATTTTTTTCTCTTTCTCCCTTACTTGACTCTGCATGATAGACTCTAGGTCCATCCACATCACTATAAATGACCCAATTTCATTCATTTTTCTGACTAAGTAGTATTCCATTGACTATATTCACCCATCTTCTGTATCTATTCCTCTGTCAACTGATCTACTCTTTTGTCTTAAATATTCAAATCTGAAGTCATGTTCCCCACCTGGCATGCTTTTGAGATTTACAGGAATGGAGGGTATTTATCTGTTCTGAGTATACTTATTTTCAGCTGAATCAGAGGTCAGACATTACTATTCTGGGAGACTATAGGCTGTTGCCCTCCTGAGAGGCTATTTCTCTACATGTCCTTGCCTCCTGCCCACTGCAGTGCCCCTGGAGCCTCATCTTGCCCCTCTCCTCTTGTCCTCAGTTCCAGGGCTCCAAAGAATGGTAATCATTTCACCTAGGCAATTAAATTCAGTTCAGTTCAGTCGCTCAGTCATGTCCGACTCTTTGCAACCCCATGAACTGCAGCACGAAAGGCCTCCCTGTCCATCACCAACTCCCAGAGTTCACCCAAACTCATGTCCATTGGTCAGTGATGCCATCCAGCCATCTCATCCTCTGTCATCCCCTTTTCCTCCTGCCCTCAATGGCTCCCAGCATCAGAGTCTTTTCCAATGAGTCAACTCTTCACATGAGATGGCCAAAGTATTGGAGTTTCAGCTTTAGCATCAGTCCTTCCAAAGAACACCCAGGACTGATCTCCTTTAGGATGGGCTGGTTGGATCTCCTTGCAGTCCAAGGGACTCTCAAGAGTCTTCTCCAACACCACAGTTCAAAACCATCAATTCCTCGGCGCTCTGGTGGCTCAGAGGTTAAAGCATCTGCCTCCAATGCAGGCGACCTGGGTTCCATCCCTGGGTAGGGAAGATACCCTGGAGAAGGAAATGGCAATCCACTCCAGTATTCTTGCCTGGAGAATCCCATGGATGGAGAAGCCTAGTAGGTTACAGTCCATGGGGTCGCAAAGAGTCGGACACGACTGAGCGACTTCACCTTCACCTTCACAGCCTTCTTCACAGTCCAACTCTCACATCCATACATGACCACTGGAAAAACCATAGCCTTGACTAGACAGACCTTTGTTGGCAAAGTAATATCTCTGCTTTTCAATATTCTGTCTAGGTTGGTCATAACTTTCCTTCCAAGGAGTAAGCGTCTTTTAATTTTATGGCTGCAATCACCATCTGCAGTGATTTTGGAGCCCCCAAAAATAAAGTCTGACACTGTTTCCACTGTTTCCCCATCTATTTGCCATGAAGTGATGGGACCAGATGCCATGATCTTAGTTTTCTGAATGTTGAGCTTTAAGCCAACTTTTTCACTTTCCTCTTTCACTTTCATCAAGAGGCTTTTTAGTTCCTCTTCACTTTCTGCTGTAAGGGTGGTGTCATCTGCATATCTGAGGTTATTGATACTTCTCCCAGCAATCTTGATTCCAGCTTTTGCTTCCTCCAGCCCAGCGTTTTTCATGATGTACTCTGCATGGAAGTTAAATAAGCAGGGTGACAATATACAGCCTTGATGTACTCCTTTTCCTATTTGGAACCAGTCTGTTTTTCCATGTCCAGTTCTAAGTGTTGCTTCTTGACCTGCATATGGATTTCTCAAGACGCAGGTCAGGTGGTCTGGTATTCCCATCTCTTTCAGAGTTTTCCACAGTTTCTTGTAATCCACACAGTCAAAGGCTTTGGCATAGTCAATAAAGCAGAAATAGATGTTTTTCTGAAACTCTCTGGCTTTTTCCATGATCCAGCGGATGTTGGCAATTTGATCTCTGGTTCCTCTACCTTTTGTAAAACCAGCTTGAACATCTGGAAGTTCACAGTTCAAGTACTGCTGAAGCCTGGCTTGGAGAGTTTTGAGCATCACTTTACTAGCGTGTGAGATGGGTACAATTGTGCAGTAGTTTGAGCATTCTTTGGCATTGCCTTTCTTTGGGATTGGAATGAAATCTGACCTTTTCCAGTCCTGTGGCCACTGCTGAATTTTCTAAATTCGTTGGCATATTGAGTGCAGCATTTTCACAGCATCATCTTCCAGGATGTGAAATAGCTCAACTGGAATTCCATCACCTCCACTAGCTTTGTTCATAGTGATGTTTTCTAAGGCCCACTTGACTTTACATTCCAGGATGTCAGGCTCTAGGTGAGTGATACATGAAGATCGTTTTTGTACAGTTCTTCTTTGTATTTTTGCCACTGCTTCTTAATATCTTCTGCCTCTGTTAGGTCCATACCATTTCTGTCCTTTATTGAGCCCACCTTTGCATGAAATGTTCCCTTGGCATTTCTCATTTTCTTGAAGAGATCTCTAGTCTTTCCCATTCTGTCGTTTTCCTCTATTTCTTTGCATTACATAGCTGCATACACAATTAAATTACTGTACTTTATTAACCAAACCACCTTAGCTTGCTTTATTGCATCACTCCATCAGCTCTCCATCTCTAATCAGAAAGGGCAAAGTCTGTCACTTTTTCTTAAAAACAAGAATTTCCCAGAAAGCTTCACAACCTGGTCCCATGTCCACCCCCAAACCAATCACTGGCAAAGGGAATGGAGGATAAGAAGATAATTAGGATTTTCTTTAGAGCAAAGGAGCAAAGGGTAACATCACCCTCCCTGAGCCTTATGGGGAAGGTGACATCTAGACAATATTGGAGCTTTGAATGCAAGAAAATGAAGAGAAGGCATTTAGTACACCGGCATTCATCCTTAGCTGCACTAACAATCTAGAAGTCTTATTGTTGTTGTTCAATTGTTCAATCATGTCTGACTCTTTGTGAATCTTCCATCCTCAGTAAATAGAAGGCCTTGCTGTTCTATCCTCTTTAGACAGCAGGCCTTGTTGTTCTATCCTCAGTTGACAGCAGGCCTTGTTGCTCAGTTGCTCAGTCACGTCCAACTCTTTTAAGCAAAAGTTTATTTCTCATTTACTCTGAGTCTGTTATTAGTCACGTGGTCAACCCTCGTGCAAAGGAGACTGGAAAATGTCTAGGAGAGCACAGGCATCAGTAAGACTCACAGGCTATGTCTCAGCGGACAATGCACAGAAGTATGAGTGTGTTTCCTTCAACAAGTGTTGTCTCATGTAATTCTCCACTCGTAAGAAAACAAAATTGGTCAGCTGTTCTGACATTGTCATCTCTTCTTAAATCTGCAACCATCCCATACCAACTCTCTAGGTCAGGTTCAATATATAATAGCTGTGTCTCTCTCCCGATCCAATTCCTTTCCTCTGGCATTTACCTAAAATATAAACGATAGGGTAATATGCAGAGATTGTATTTTTTTCCATTGCCCACAGAAAACACCAAGTACTAAAGTTATTTTTACCCTTGTTATTTACTCAGTTTCCTTTATCTGTTTTCATTTAATATCCTTATATATGGTATACACTGACAGATCTTAGTCTCAGAATGCCATTCCCCAAGTTTAAAAAACACATTTCCTTAAGCTTTTTTCCCCATATAAAACTCTTCTTCCTCATCATTTTCTTTCTATTTTGGCAGGAGAACAAGAATTACATCATAGCCTTGTGGTCTGGGTCTCTTTGACCACGGCTTGTCAGAGATGGAGCTAAGAATGAGGAAATGTGGATGGTTTCCAGTTGCATTCTATGGTTTTCTTCCTGTGGCAGCCTTTTGCCTCCAGAAAATTCTAGGGAAATCCAGGGTGGGCCAAGGATGAAGAAATTAAAGGTTCCACTTCTATCCTCAGTAGAGAGCAAGACTTGTTGCTTAAGCCTCAGTTAGTTAATGGAGAGGAACCAGCCTTTGCTTGATTCAAAGTCACAAAGAAATGATCAAGCTTTGAGTGCACATGGGAGGTCCAAGGTCAAGAACTAGAGACGGGAAACTGTAAGAAACAGTCTCCAATTCAAGTGACCTTTCTCTAGTAGACTTCAAATTTTCCAAAATGATATTCCTAATACTTTCTGTCTTAGCTGAAATTACCATTTATCTCCATAAAAAGAGTCTGGTACCTAACATCAGGCTGAAGTTAATCAAAAGATATGCAATTTATACCCAGCTTTGCTATTAACTAGCTCTGAGACCTTGAGCAAAATTATCCCCTCTATGAATCTATCCCCGCACTGAACAATAGAGAAACTTTAGGGACCTGTCCAATACGAGGGACCATATCTAGTTTACCTCTGGGTCCCAGCCCTTGGCATGTGGTCTGATTCTTGGCAGCATAGTTAGCACCTAGAGAATGCTTGATGAGCACCATTGCATCAGTCTGCTCAGGCAGCCATAACAGAATATCACAGGCTGAGTGACCCAACAGAAATTTATCTTCTCACAATTCTGGAAGTTAGAAGTCCAAGAGCAAGGTGTTTTTAGAGCTAGTTTCTAGTGAGGCCCTTCTTCTTGGCTTGTGGATGTAGCCTTTTCACCGTGTCCTCACATGGCCTCTTCTCTTTTCAGAGAGAGCAAGTCTCTGGTGCCTTCTTCTTTCCTTGTAAGGACATCGGTCCTTTTAGATTAGGCTCCCACCCTTGTGACCTCATTTAACTTTAATTGCCTCCCTACAAATACGGTCACTTTGGGGGTTAGGTCTTCCACATATGAAGAAGGAGGAGAACACATTTCAGCCCATAATAGAGATCTTTCTTTCTTTAAACCTTGTAATGGAGCAATATAACCTTCAGTTCAGTTCAGTTCAGTAGCTCAGTCGTGTCCGACTCTTTGTGACCCCATGAAGTGAACCACAGCATGCCAGGCTTTCCTGTCCATCACCAACTCCTGGAATCCACCCAAACCCATGTCCATCGAGTCAGTGATGCCATCCAACCATCTCATCCTCTGTCATCCCCTTCTCCACCTGCCCTCAATCTTTGCCAGCATCAGGGTCTTTTCCAGTGAGTCAGCTCTTCACATCAGGTGGCCAAAGTACTGGAGTTTCAGCTTCAACATCACTCCTTCTTATGAACACCAAAGACTGATCTCCTTTAGGGTGGACTGGTTGGATCTCGTTGCAGTCCAAGGGACGCTAACCTTAAGTCATTGTATTTCTTTTGTAGAAATTCATGTAATCTCACATGGTTCATGCTGTTCTCATATAGTTTATTATTAAAAACACTGTCAAATGTAAACAATTGTCACTGCAGGTAATTCAGAAACATTTAGGTAATTGAGCTTTAAAGGCAAATTTAATGATATTTTCACTGTAGAGAAGAACTCCAGTTCTACTAAACTCAGGGTAAGATGACTTTCTCACACTTACCTTGTCACAGAACTTAAAACTGGATCCCTTTGTGCATTTACTAACAAACCAGCTTTCCATCCTTGAAATAATGTCTTAGAATATATACATATTTTTTGCTTAATATGTGTGATTTAATTTTAAAAGTTTATAAGGACCCTATTGTTGCTGTTCAGTTACCTGCTGCTGCTGCAGCTGTCGCGTCCGACTCTTCATGACCCCACAGACTGCAGGCCACCAGGCTCCTACATCATGGGATTTTCCAGGCAAGAGTACTGGAGTGGGGTGCCATTGCCTTCTCCAATGCATGAAAGGAAAAAGTGAAAGTGAAGTCACTCAGTCGTGTCCGACTTTTTGCGACCCCACGGACTGCAGGCCACCAGGTTCCTCCATCATGGGATTTTCCAGGCAAGAGTACTGGAGTGGGGTGCCATTGCCTTCTCTGTCCAGTCACCTAGTTGTCCAATTCTTCACATCCCCTGGAGTGCAGCACACCAGGCTTCCCTGTCCTTCACTGTCTCCTGGAGTTTGCTCAAATTCATGTCAGTTGAGTCAGTGATACCATCCAACCATCTCATCCTCTGTCACCCCCTTCTTCTCCTGCTCTCAATCTTTCCCAGCTTCAGGGTCTTTTCCAATGAGTCAACTCTTTGCACCAGGTGGCCAAAGTATTGGAGCTTCAGCTTCAGCATCAGTCCTCCCAATGAATATTCAGGGTTGATTTCCTTTAGGATTGACTAGCTTGATGTCTTTGCAGTCCAAGGGACTCCCAAGAATCTTCTCCAGCACCATAATTTGAAAGCATCAATTCTTTGACACTCAGCCTTCTTTATGGCCCAGCTCTCACATCTGTACATGACTACTGGAAAAATCTTAATTCTGACTATACAGAATTTTGTCAGCAAAGTCATGTCTCTGCTTTTTAATAGACTGTCTATGTTTGTCATAACTTTTCTTCCAGAAGCAAGTGCTCTTAATTTTGGGTCTGCAGTCACCATCTGCAGTGAGTTTGGAGCCCAAGCAAATAAAATCTTTCACTGTTTCTACTTTTTCCCCCATCTACTTGCCAAGGCATATGAAACCTATATACAGGTCAGGAAGCAACAGTTAGAACTAGACATAGAAAAACAGACTGGTTCCAAATAGGAAAAGGAGTACATCAAGGCTGTATATTATCACCCTGCTTATTTAACTTATATGCAAAGTACATCATGAGAAATGCTGGGCTGGAAGAAGCACAAGCTGGAATCAAGAATGCTGGGAGAAATATCAATAACCTCAGATATGCAGATGACACTACTCTTATGGCAGAAAGTGAAGAGGAACTAAAAAGCCTCTTGATGAAAGTGAAAGAGGAGAATGAAAAACTTGGCTTAAAGCTCAACATTCAGAAAACTAAGATCATGGCATCTGGTCCCACTCCATGGGAAATAGATGGGGAAACAGTGGAAACAGTGTCAGACTTTATTTTGGGGGGCTCCAAAATCACTGCAGATGGTGATTTCAGCCATGAAATTAAAAGATGCTTACTCCTTGAAAGGAATGTTATGACCAACCTAGATAGCATATTCAAAAGCAGAGACTACTTTGCCAACAAATGTCTGTCTAGTCAAGGCTATGGTTTTTCCTGTGGTTGTGTATGGCTGTGAGAGTTGGACTGTGAAGAAAGCTGAGTGCTGAAGAATTGATGCTTTTGAACTGTGGTGTTGGAGAAGACTCTTGAGAGTCCCTTGGACTGCAAGGAGATCCAACCAGTCCATCCTAAAGGAGATCAGTCCTGGGTGTTCTTTGGAAGGACTGATGTTGAAGCTGAAACTCCAGTACTTTGGCCACCTCATGCGAAGAGTTGACTCATTGGAAAAGACCCTGTTGCTGGGAGGGATTGGGGGCAGGAGGAGAAGGGGACGACAGAGGATGAGATGGCTGGATGGCATCACCCACTCAATGGACATGAGTTTGAGTGAACTCCGGGAGTTGGTGATGGACAAGGAGGCCTTGCGTGCTGTAATTCATGGGGTTGCAAATAGTCGAACATGACTGTGCTACTGAACTGACTGACTGACCAATGGGACCAGCATCATGGGATGCCATCATTTTGGTTTTTAGAGTGCTGAGTTTTAAGCAAGTTTAGAGTGTTGAGTTTTAAGCCAGCTTTTTCACTCTCCTCTTTTACCCTCACCAAGAGGCTGTTTAATTCCTCTTCACTTTCTGCCATTAGAGTGGTATCATCTGCATATCTGAGGTTTCTGATATTTCTTCCAGCAATCTTGATTCCAGCTTGTGATTCATCCAACCTGGCATTTCACATGCTGTACTCTACATAAGTTAAAAAATACACAGTGACCATATATAACCTGACGTACTCCTTTCCCAATTTTGAACCAGTTCTTTGTACCATGTCAAGTTCTAACTGTTGCTTCCTGACCTGCATACACGTTTCTCAGCAGACAGGTCAGGTGGTCTGGTATTCCCACCTCTTTAAGAATTTTCCAGTTTGTTGTGATCTACATAGTTCAAGGCTTTAGCATATTCAGTGAAGCAGAAGTAGATGTTTTTATAGAATTCTTTTTTTTTTCCCTATGATCCAGTACAGGTTGGCAATTTGATCTCTGGTTCCTCTGCCTTTTCTAAATCCAACTTGTACACCTGGAAGTTCTTAGTTCACCTACTGCTGAAACCTAGCTTGAAAGATTTTGATCATTACCTTGCTATCAGGTGAAGGGAGTGCGGTTGTGTGGTAATTTGAACATTCTTTGGCATTGCCCTTCTTTAAGATTGGAATGAAAACTGACCCTTTTCAACCCTATGACCACGTCTCTGTTTTCCAAATTTGCTGACATATTGAGTGCAACACTTCAACAGCATCATCTTTTAGGAGTTTAAACAGCTCAGCTGGAATTTGATCACTTCCACTAGCTTTGTCCATAGCAATGCTTTCTAAGGGCTTCCGCAGTGACACTAGTGTTAAAGAACCTACCCTCCAATGCAGGTAGATGTAAGAGACCCAGGTTCGATACCTGGGTGGAGAAGATGCTCTAGAGGAAGGCACAGCAACCCACTCCAGTACTCTTGCCTGAAGAATCCGTGGACAGAGGAGCCTGGCAGGCTACAGTCCACAGGGCCGCACAGTCAGACATGACTAAAGTGACTTAGGACGCATGCACAATGTTTCCTAAGGCCCACTTGACTTCACACTCCAGGATGTCTGGCTCCAGCTGAGTGACCACACCATTGTGGTTACCCAGGTCATTAAAACCTTTTTTGTATAGTTCTTCAGTGTATTCTTGCCACCTCTCTTTAGTCTCATCTGCTTCTGTTAGGTCCTTACCTCTCTTGTCCTTTACTCTGCCCATCTTTGCATGAAACGTTCCCTTGGTATCTCCTATTTTCTTGAAGAGATCTCTTGTCTTTCCCATTCTATTGTTTTCCGCTATTCCTTTCCATTGTTGACTTAAGAAGGCTTTCTTATCTCTCCTTGCTTTTCTCTGGAACTCTGCATTTAGTTGGGTATATCTTCCATTTTCTCTTTTGCCTTTGGCTTCTCTTCTCGACTATATTACTGTGCTAAATGAGAAATGCGCCAACAGTTTGATACAGGAGAACGCTTCATTGTTCCAAATTCTTTCACATCTTGTTCAGGTGTAAGTTAAAGTCAGACAGAGAAAGGAGCAAAGTACATTATTCATCATATTGTAAAAACCATCTGTGAAATGTAAATGCAGGTCCCCTGTCCTTGGAGCAGTGCTATGATATTGATCAAGGTTGCTCATGTTACTTGTATTATGGAATCATATAATTGTACGTGAGATCTCCCAGGTGCAAAAGGTAATAGAAGACTTTCCTTCAGTAGCAAACGGTGATGAAGGTAATCATACAAATGTAAAATATATTAAAAATATATAATTATTATATTGGGATTGATGTAATATGTTCTAATCTTTAATATTTATTTAACAATGTATTGCTTCCATTACAAATCCTATTTGAGAGTCTGCTGTATTTGCTGAAAATTTATCACATTTCACATGCATTTTTCAGGTCATCAGGGACCCTAGGTGAAACTGCTATAATATTTTTGGCAGGAAATAGTCTATTTTAATCATTAATAAGCTACTTTCCAAGTTTATCTAAAAGCAGATGTTCAAATTCACCTTTGAGGGTTCTTGGCACTTTTGTCTGGGGTAGAAGGGAATTTGGGGTTTTAAGGAGTCTTTTGTTCCTCAAAGATAAGGTCAGAATTCCATTTTATTTGAAGACAATGAGAAAATAAGTGTTCTTTGCATAATGGTATTGTGGGCAGATATGCATCTCTGAGATTATCTTTTTCTTTCATGAAAGTCACTGTGTGATTTTTTTCCCCCCTTTCTTGGGGAATTTCAGATGATCTCTGGACTAAATACAGGGAGATTCAGGGTAGTAGTAATATGCCCTCAGAGTGTGATTTGCACTGCAGGCAGATTCTTTACCAGCTGAGCCACTAGGGAGCCCAAGAATACCAGAGTGGGTAGCCTATCCCTTCTCCAGTGGATCTTCCCAACCCTGGAATCGAACTGGGGTCTTCTTCTGCATTAGAGGCAGATTATTTACCAACTGAGCTATCAGGGGAGCCCCTCTCTTAAGTCATACAGTTTGCAAATTGCTTTGCACATTTTAACCCAATTAATTTTTGCAGGAACCTTAAGAGACAAGCACTGTAAGATGCCCTCTCTACAGAGTAGTAAGCTAAAATCCAAAGAAGTAACTTGCCCAGGGTCACATAGCTTTGTTGCTGTTCAGTCACTAAGTCGCATCTGACTCTTTGTGACCCTATGGACTGAAGCACACTAGGCTCCTCTGTCCTCCACTATCTCCCGCAGTTTGCTCAAATTCAAGTTTACTGAGTTGGTGATACTAACTAGAGCTTCCCAGGTAGTGCAATGGTAAAGAATATGCCTTCCAGTGTAGGAGGTGCAAGAGACGTGGGTTCAGTCCTAGGGTTGGGAAGATCCCCTGGAGAAGGAAATGGCAACCTGCTCCAGTATTCTTTCCTGGAGAATTCCATGTATAGAGGAGCCTGGCGAGCTACCGTCCATGGGGTCCTAAAGAGTCGGACACAGCTTAGAGACTGAGTACAATGCTATCTAACCATTTCATCCTCTGCCACCCTCTTTTCCTCCTGCCTTCAGTCTTTCCCAGTATCGGGGTCTTTTCCAGTGAGTCAGCTCTTCTCATCAAGTCTACGTATTTGAGCTTCAGCAACAGTGCTTCCAGTGAATATTCAGGGGTGATTTCCTTTAGGAGTGACTGAAGAAGATTCTTCAGGGTCCCTTAGACTACAAAGAGATCACACAGCTAATAAGCTGCAGAAACTGGATTCAAACTCAGTCACCATGATTGACAGTCTAACTAGGAAGGGGTTAGCTGTCCTTGGCATCCTAGTGATACAATGAAATAGGTAATTGGGGTAAGGAAGAGGGTGGGGATAAGAAAATAGCTAATTTAGAACTCAATTGATGGGAATACCACTCATAACTAGTCTTAGTCACAACCAGGGTTTCAGAGAGATCTGTATATTACTCAAATCCACTGTAAGGTAGTGACACAATAAAATAGCAAATTTTATTCTGTGTATTGCAAACTAAGCATGTGCTTAGTTCTTTATGTGCATTATCTCATTTATTCTTTAGAATAGTGTGTGTGGAGAATCACTGAAAAAGGAAACCAGAATCCAACACATGGTAAGTTTTGTAGGGTTTAGGCTTCAGGGTTGGTGTGAGAGAAAAGAATCCAGTGAATTTAGATACAGGTTGGAAAGCTATAAGGTGAATAGAGGTGAAATATTCATGACTCAGATTAGGAGAAAGGTGAATTTGTTCTCGCCAGATTTGGCAATGTAGATCATGGTTTTCTTGATACACTTTAAGGACAAGACTGGGCCCCTAGAATTGATCAGATGATAGTAGCAATGCTTTATGTCATGGTGGAGCCATAATAATCATAGCTCAGTTCAATTTCATGCCAGGAGAAAGCTAACTTTATGGAAAGTTTAGATCCTGATATCCAGAATATAATCTACCCCATGTAGTCATAGTAAACTTTAAGTTGCAGTTTTTGAAAATGAAAGAAATATAAACTAGGAATTTAACAAAATCAGCCAACATCAGTGACACTCAAGTGGCTTCTTTGTTCAATCACTAAGTCGTGTCTGACTCTGTGACCCCATGGATGGCATCACGCCAGGCTTCCTTGTCCTCCATAATCTCCTGGAGTTTACTCAAACTCATGTCCCTTGAGTTGGTGATTACTGGACTACATTTCTTATACATAGCTGACAGGAGGTAAATACAATTGCCCTCTTTCATGGGTACCATGCGAACATCTCTATTATCTTTCTATCTATCCATACACATATGCACTCTAAATTATATACTATTAAAAATCAGAATTAGTAACTAGAAAAACAAGTCCTGGAGAGATTGGGAGTTGCTGGTTTTGAAGATGCGGGAAGGACCCATGAGCCAAGGAATACAGGACACCTCTGAACTAGAAAAGGCAAGGAATCAGATTCTTCCCTAGAAGCTCCAGAAGGAATGCAGCCCTGCCAACACCTTGATTTTAGCCCAAGGAGGCCTGCCTTGGATGTCTGATCTCCAGACCTGAGGCACTAATGTGGGGTGAGTGAGGGTTCACCAGATCCAGTCTGGCAGGTTGCCTTTTTCTTACTTCTGGGAATCAGAGGGGCATCAAACCACAACATGAGGCTTAACTGCAGAGTTTTACCCCTTTCACAGATGGAACAAAGCTGTTACTACAAGGGACCAAAATCAACAGGAAGGCTGAAAGTGGGAGGCAAGCCTCGTGTGCTGAGGTTTTCCTTCAGTGGGAAGACATCATGACTCATCCAGAACCAAAGACTCACCTTTTCTTCGACTTTTACTTCTCAGGAGCCCCAGTCCCGTGGTCTTTTGAGAACTCTTCCACCTCCTTGGCTCTGCACATATGTTTTATGCATAATATTGAACAGTAACCTCTTTTAAAATGGTACAAATTTGCAAAACAGAAATAGAGCCCCAGATAGAGAAAACAAACTTATGGCCATTGGGGGAAAAGCAGATGGGGGAAGGTATAAATTGGGAGATTGGGATTGACATATACACACTGCTATATAGATAACTAATAAGGACCCACTGTATAACATGGGGGACTCTACTCGATGGCCTTTATGGGAAAAGAATCTAAAAAAGAGTGGATATATGTGTTTGTATAACTGATTCACTTTGCTATACACCTGAAATTAACACACATTGTAAACCAACTATACTTCAATAAAAATTTTAAAATAAATAAATAAATAAAATTAAATAGTAATCTTTGAGTCCCCCACATCCTGGTGTGCTCTGGACTCACAGACCACGTTTTTCAAACACAGACACACACAAGAGGTCTGACTCTGTGCTGGCTGGCAAAATAAAACAACTTTTAATTGCTAAAAAAAAAAAAAAATCAGAATCAAATCAACAGCCCCGGCCCTTCAGGGCACCAGGTAATACTCTGGTATCCAAGGAGTTTCTAGGCAGGGAGACAAGAGGGAATGGGAACCAACAACAAAAAACAAAAAACAAAAAACCTCCCAACAGCAAAGCTTCCACCACAGCAACAAGAAGCCAAGTCTGAAAGTTTGGAGAACACAGAGCTTCAGACAATAAACTCATTGTATTTGCATCTCAGAACTCCAGCCTCTTGCAGGATAACTTGGGCTCCCAGATTCTCCCAGTGTAGAACAGGAGCAGATCAGCGTCACTTTCAGCCTGTCTTCATGAGCCCTGCACTTGACAAAGACACTTAACTCCAACTTCTATGAAATACCTCTTGTGTTTGGTAAATGGGCTGTGTTACCTAATGATTGCCAAGCAGTTTTAAATTTGCTATTCTCCTGTGAGTCTTAAAGCTAGACTCCTCATTCATGTAGCAGCAGCTAAAAGTTTCTATCTCAGAACAGACATAGAGAGATGATCCCCAAACTCAGAGATAACATTACCTTTTCAGAATTAAACTAAAGAAATTGTTTTGTTGTTGTTCAGTCACTAAGTCATGTCTGATTCTTTGGGGCCCTGTGGACTGCAGCACACCAGGCTTCCCTGTTCTTCACCATCTCCCGGAGTTTGCTCACACTCATGTTCGCTGAGTTGGGGATGCCATCCAACCATCTCTCCCTCTGTTGTCCCCTTCTGCTCCTGCCTTCTATCTTTCCCAGCAGAAGGGTCTTTTCCAATGAGTAGGCTCTTCCCATCAGGTGTCCAAAGTATTGGAGCTTCGGCTTCAGCATCAGTCCTTCTAATGAATATTCAGGGTTGTTTTCCTTTAGGATTGATTGGTTTGATCTCCTTGTAGTCCAAGTTACTCTCAAGAGTCTTCTCCAACACCACAGTTCAAAAGCATCAGTTCTTCTGGGCTCAGCCTTCTTTACGGTCCAACTCTCACATCCATACATGACCACTGGAAAAACCATAGCTTTGGCTAGACAGAGCTTTGTCAGCAAAGTGATGTGTCTGCTTTTTAATATGCTATCTAGGTTTGTCACAGCTTTTCTTCCAAGGAGCAAGTGTCTTTTAATTTCATGGCTGCAGTCACCATCAGCAGAGATTTTAGAGCCCAAGAAAATAGAGTCTTTCAGTGTTTCCATTGAAAAGAAAATTTTTAATTGACACTTATTTAATAAGTCATACAAGGATTTCTGGATCCAGCCCCTATTTATCTTCCCAGCCACATTTCTTGAAACTCTCATGAACACACACACCACCTTCCAGCCGACCAATTTACGCTTTCCTGAGTCCATCGCACCTTCATGTGCCTCCTGGCTCTTCATACCTGTTCCTCCTGCCTCCAGTGCTCCTCTCAGCCCGTCGCTCAGCTGGTTAACTCCCACTCTTAGTCTTTGGCTCAAGCAGATCACTTACTCTTGGGAGTATTTGCTTATAACTCTCATCTACCTTGAGTTACCTTCTTTTTTTCTTCTACAGTGTTCTCCCTCACACCTCCTCTACCCCCACAGAATATATATGTTATAGAATTTAGAATAGTACATCTCCTATCATGGAATTCAAGGTCATCACCACTGACTTCTTTCTCTGTCTTTTGCACGAGACTTGATGAACAAAGCACATCTCATTCATATATGAATTCCTAGTGTCCTATCTAGGACTTGGCTCAGAGTCGCTTGACAAAATGATGGCAGGATGAGATAGGGTGTGAGAAATGTAACTGCGAAAGTCTCCAGAAGCTCCAAGTATAATGAAGATGAATGTGATAGATCCTTAGAAATGGGATATAACCAAAGCCGCCTCACACAATACACCCTGTGTAATTATATTTACTCCATCAAATGAGGCAGAGATTTTCTCATTTTTAGCCCTCTAAAGGTTTTATGATCTAGCTCCAACTTCCCTTCCAATCTCATCTTAAACTCCACCTCTTCTCTCAGAAAATGTTTCAGCCACTCTAGATTTCTTTTAGTGTCTGGAAGGTACCATCTCCTTTCTTCCTTCCAGCCTGTGCCCCTGTTCCCCGTTCTTCCATGTCTTACGATGCTTCCCCCATCACAAGTCTCTGGCCAGAGCAACTTCTATAATTTTTCAGGTTTCAGCTCAGACACAGCCTCTTACTGGAATAAAAGAAGCCTTATCCAACTCTACAGACCAGAGTACCTTACTGTACCTTCTCTGTCTTCCCAAAGAACTCCACATTTTCTCTCATAATGATATTCATCACACTGATTATAATTCCATGATTATTTGTCTATTGTGTTTACTTTCTATATCCCCCACATATAACAGTTTATATCATATAACCCAAGGGTATGTAATATTTTCAGAAGATTGAATGGTAGAAATAGGAAGAGGGAAAGGAAGGGAAAGTAGCAGGATGTTTTAAAGGGATGCCACCTCATTTTTGACTAGGTCTTTCATTGTTTGCCATGAAAATGCACTGGTCATAGCAAACGCCCTCTTCCAACAACACAACAGAAGACTCTACACATGGACATCACCACATGGTCAACACCGAAATCAGATTGATTATATTCTCTGCAGCCAAAGATGGAGAAGCTCTATACAGTCAACAAAAACAAGACCAGGAGCTGACTGTGGCTCAGATCATGAACTCCTTATTGACAAATTCAGGCTGAAATTGAAGAAAACAGGGAAAACCACTAGATCATTCAGGTATGACCTAAGTCAAATCCCTTATGATTATACAGTGGAAGTGAGAAACAGATTTAAGGGCCTAGATCTGATAGAGTGCCTGATGAACTATGGAATGAGGTTCGTGACATTGTACAGGAGACAGGGATCAAGACCATC
>SJYQ01003975.1:208529-227416 GCA_006410935.1 Redunca redunca
ACCCTGCTTATTTAACTTCCATGCAGAGTACATCATGAGAAACACTGGACTAGAAGAAACACAAGCTGGAATCAAGATTGTCGGGAGAAATATCAATAACCTCAGATATGCAGATGACATCACCCTTATGGCAGAAAATGAAGAGGAACTAAATAGCCTCTTGATGAAAGTGAAAGAGGAGAGTGAAAAAGTTGGCTTAAAGCTCAACATTCAGAAAATGAAGATCATGGCATCCGATCCTATCACTCCATGGGAAATGGAAGGAGAAAGAGTGGAAACAGTGTCAGACTTTATTTTTTTTTGGCTCCAAAATCACTACAGATGGTGAGTGCAGCCATTGAATTAAAAGACGCTTACTCCTTGTAAGAAAAGTTATGAGCATCCTAGATAGCATATTCAAAAGCAGAGACATTACCTTGCCAACAAAAGTCCGTCTAGTGAAGGCTATGGTTTTTCCAGTGGTCATGTATGGATGTGAAAATTGGACTGTGAAGAAAGCTGAGCGCCAAAGAATTGATGCTTTTGAACTGTGATGTTGGAGAAGACTCTTGGGAGTCCCTTGGACTGCAAGGAGATCCAATCAGTCCATTCTGAAGGAGATCAGCCCTGGGTGTTTTTTGGAAAGACTGATGTTGAAGCTGAAACTCCAGTACTTTGGCCACCTCATGCGAAGAGTTGACTCATTGGAAAATACTCTGATGCTGGGAGCCATTAAGGGCAGGAGGAGAAGGGGACGACAGAGGATGAGATGGCTGGATGGCATCACCAACTCAATGAACGAGAGTTTGGGTGAACTCCGGGAGTTGGTGATGGACAGGGAGGCCTGGCATGCTGTGATTCATGGGGTCTCAAAGAGTCGGACAAGACTGAGCGACTGAACTGAACTGATATGAATCCATCACACCTTCTTGTGCCTCTGAAGCGAGCAACAACCCATTCCGGTATTGTTGCCTGGAGAATTCCATGGACAGAGGAGCCTGGCGGGCTACAGTCCATGGGTCACAAAGAGTTGGACACAACCGAGTGACTAAGCAGACGTACACACAGAGTGTTATACATGTCAGTCCCAATCTCCCAGTTTATTCCCATTTCTCCCTTTGGTGTCCAAACATTTGAGTATCACCTTTAAACAACTTTCAAAGCCTGAAAGCACTGATGCCAGCTCAAAGCAATGCCGGTCTCAGAACATTTTCTTGCCCAGCTCACCTCTCCATCCTTAACTCAGTTTTGTTTCTGAAGGAATCAGAAACAGACTGTTCTATGAATAAGAAGCAGGAAGAGCATAAGGCAGAGAAAAAGATTCAAAACAACTGAACAAAGAATATCCACAGCGATACAGGTTTCTTAAGCAAAGAAAAGGAGGAAACTGAAATTTTCATGAAGTTCAACATTTTGACTACAGAAGGAAACCAGACACTTTGATTACTGAAACAAGACAGTCTGTGATTAGGAATGGACGGAAGGCACATTTGCTTTAAGAGGGAGCAGATCAGCTATTGGGTTGCCAGAGATTTTCATCCAAAAGTTCAGGAAGTGACAAGGCTAGGTAAGGTGCACAGGTGCAGCTATGAGAAAGGAAAAAAAAAAAAAAACACAGTAATTTCTGATTGTATCCCCCCTATTCTGCTCATGAAACTTGCTAGGAACAGAAGGAAAGAGGAAAGGAGAAAAAGTGTTTCAGGAGAGATATCAAAACAAACACACCAATATAAACATGCAAAATGCTTGGCAGTTTTGTCCCTACCTTGAAGAAGGCCAACCAAAAGCCATGTCTCTTTCACATTAGCTTCTAAAAGCCTTGAGCTGACCCATTTTTCACTTTGTATCTGATAATCACCATCTCGTAGAGGTTGTCTGTATATGCGTGTTCAGTCATGTCTGATTCTTTGCGACCCCATGGACTGTGCATGGAATTTTCCAGGCAAGAATACAGGAATGGGTTGCCATTTCCTTCTCCAAGTAGTAGAAGTTGGCTTCCCTTGTAAATGTGTGTGTGCACAGGGGAATCAGCTTCCCAGGGAAAAGGAGTATCCAAGCCTATGGGTAGTTATAGTTCTGTCTGTGTGTGAATGACTAACGTGCTGTTCAGCTTTAGACTTTGGTCACTTGCAGAGGTGTTTGGTGTGAGTACACCCAGTCACTTCTGGGTATCCTGATGAAATGAGCATGCCCTTATGAAAGAGAACAAGCATGGACAACTTGGGCTAAAATTCAGAACTCTATTGTTTCATTCCAACAGGGATCTTTCTGAGTGTCAACGTGTCCACTTCTTAGATTGTTCATCCTTTAAAAATCATCTAAAATTCTTTCACAATCTGATGCTCTTTTCCCCTAAATCATAGCCATTTTTATCTAATATTTATTTATTTGTTAAACTTTTACTGGAGTAGAGTTTATTTAAAATGTTGTGTTAGTTATTTGCCATGTGCTTTGCTTGTTACCCTTCATTTGAGCATTTTAAAAATCCTATAAATTAGATGTTGGTGTCTCTATTTTGTAGACGAGGCCAACACTGAAAAGGGTCATGTAACTTCTTTAAGAGCTATTGAGTAAAGGATGGAGCTCGCAGGCAACCCCAAGTTCACCTCGCCTTGTTGCCTCCCCCTCCCTCCCCCGGATTGCCTCTTTGGCAAGATGGGTAAGAAAATATTCTGAACTATGAACATCCTCTTGCCTTAACTCTAGGCTGTAAGAAACCTATATCCATTTAGTCCTAAGGAGTGGTTGCCCACGCTGCCTGAGCCAGCTCAGCGACCTGTCAAGAGCTGCTGAAGCATTTGAGTGGAAAGCTGTGAGAGCCCGAACCTAAGTCAGTTCCAACACACCATTTCCAGCATTCAGTGGAGAGCAATTCCTTGACTCAGCTGAGGCTGGCAAGCTGCCCTTACAAACCAGTTCCATCAGGCATTACAGATGCCCAAGACACCTTGTCCCAGTCACCTGGACACGGAGCTTTCTAAAAGAGAGCCAACTTGCCCATTTCACAAGCAGGGATACTATTCCAAGAGTTCTTACCATATCAAAAATAATTTGGACTCAAGGTTCCAAGAAAACTAACATCACATAAATTTCATAGAATATAATTACATGTGATGGAATCCCCTGTCCTGAGAAATTCCTGGGGTTAACATAAAGCCACCTACATATTCCCAAATCTGAGTTAGTTGTCCTAACATTTACGGTTTCTCCTTAAAGCCCAAATGCCTATGAGTGATACTGATTGTTGACTTCCACTTCCTTCCAATTGATTTAAGCTGAGTAACTAACATAGTTTTTGGCAAACAATGTTTTCTAGAAGCACAGAAAGGCTTCTACAGAAATGTGCGTGTGAGGTCCCACAAGAAAAAGAAAAAAAAAAGGTAGGACTACTTTCCAATTCACAGATTTTAGAGATAGGAAATCTGTTTTGTTAGTGACTCCTTAATAAAATATTCATGTTGGGGCTGGAATAAACTTAATCTCCAGTGCCCTTCAGAAAAAGATCAGAGATAGAGTATAATATTCCTGTGGGGTAATGTTTTTATAATTCAGAGTCATGGAAACATAAATCTATGTATCTAATGCCCATTTATTCGTAATTTATCACCCACTAAACCAACTGTGGCTCAGATCATGAACTCCTTATTGCCAAATTCACACTTAAATTGAAGAAAGTGGGGAAAACCACTAGACCATTCAGGTATGACATAAATCAAATACCTTATGATTATACAGTGGAAGTGACAAATAGATTTAAGGGACGATCTGATAGACAGAGTGCCTGATGAACTATGGACAGAGATTCATGACATTGTACAGGAGACAGGGATCAAGCCCATCCCCAAGTAAAAGAAATGCAAAAAGCAAAATGGCTGTCTGAGGAGGCCTTACAAATAGCTGTGAAAAGAAGAGAAGTGAAGAGAAAAGGAGAAAAGGAAAGATATACCCATTTGAATGCAGAGTTCCAAAGAATAGCAAGGAGAGATAAGATAGCCTTCTTCAGCGATCAATGCAAAGAAATAGAGGAAAACAACACAATGGGAAAGACTAGAGGTCTCTTCAAGAAAATTAGAGATACCAAGGGAACATTTCATGCACAGATGGGCTCGATAAAGGACAGAAATGGTGTGGACCTAACAGAAGCAGAAGATATTAAGAAGAGGTGGAAAGAACACACAGAAGAACTGTACAAAAAAGATCTTCACAACCAAGATAATCATGATGGTGTGATCATTCACCTAGAGCCAGACATCCTGGAATGTGAAGTCAAGTGGGCCTTAGGAAGCATCACTACGAACAAAGCTAGTGGAGGTGATGGAATTCCAGTTGAGCTATTTTAAATCCTGAAAGATGATACTGTGAAAGTGTTGCACTCAATATGCCAGCAAATTTAGAAAACTTAGCAGTGGCCACAGGACTGGAAAAGGTCAGATTTCATTCCAATCCCAAAGAAAGGCAATGCCAAAGAATGCTCAAACTACTGCACAATTGCACTCATCTCACACACTAGTAAAGTAATGCTCAACATTCTCCAAGCCAGGCTTCAGCAATATGTGAACCATGAATTTCCTGATGTTCAAGCTGGTTTTAGAAAAGGCAGAGGAAACAGAGATCAAATTGCCAACATCCACTGGATCATCAAAAAAGCAAGAGAGTTCCAGAAATATGTCTACTTCTGCTTTATTGACTATGTCAAAGCCTTTGACTGTGTGGATCACAAGAAACTGTGGAAAATTCTGAAAGAGATGGGAATACCAGACCACCTGACCTGTCTCTTGAGAAACCTGTATGCAGGTCGGGAAACAACAGTTAGAACTGGACATGGAACAACAGACTGGTTCCAAATAGGAAAAGGAGTACATCAAGGCTGTATATTGTCACCCTGCTTATTTACCTTCTATGCAGAATACATCATGAGAAACGCTGGACTGGAAGAACACAAGCTGGAATCAAGATTGCTGGGAGAAATATCAATAACCTCAGATATGCAGATGATATCATCCTTATGGCAAGAAGTGAAGAAGAACTAAAGATCCTCTTGATGAAAGTGAAAGAGGAGAGTGAAAAAGCTGGCTTAAAGCTCAACATTCAGAAAACAAAGATCATGGCATCTGGTCCCATCACTTCATGGGAAATAGATGGGGAAACAATGGAAACATTGGCTGACTTTATGTTTTTGGCCTCCCAAATCACTGCAGATGGTGACTGCAGCCATGAAATTAAAAGATGTTTACTCTTTGGAAAGAAAGTTAAGACCAAGCTAGATAGCATATTGAAAAGCAGAGAGATTACTTTGTCAACAAAGGTCAGTCTAGTCAAGATTATGGTTTTTCCAGTGGTCATGTACGAATGTGAGAGTTGGACTGTGAAGAAAGGTGAGTGCTGAAGAATTGATGCTTTTGAACTGTAGTGTTGGATAAGACTCTTGAGAGTCCCTTGGACTGCAAGGAGATCCAACCAGTCCATCCGAAAAGAGATCAGTCTTGGGTGTTCATTGGAAGGGCTGATTTTGAAGCTGAAACTCCAATACTTTGGCCACCTGATGCGAAGAGCTGACTCATTTGACAAGACTCTCATGCTGGGAAAGTTTGAGGGCAGGAGGAATAGGAGATGACAGAGGATGAGATGGTTAGATGGCATCACTGACTGAATGGACATGAGTTTGGGCAAACTTCGAGAGCTGATGATGGACAGGGAGGCCTGGCGTGCTTCGGTTCACGTGGTTGCAAAGAGCCGGACACGACTGAGCGACTGAACTGAACTGAAGCCTAATTTCTACATTGAACAGAGTGACTTACAACAGAAAAGATTCTTGAGATTAAGAGTCTGTAAAAACAAAAGCAAAACAAAACAAAAAAGGTGATTTTATTTTCTTAGAAAAAGCCCCCAAATGGTGGTGTTTTTCATGAATTTCTTATGTCCAGAAGATTCTCTCCCAACTCACTAGCTAAGACCTAGATGAGATCTTCCCTCCTGTAGAAGTGTTTCCTAAATAACCTCCCCAACTTCAGAGCTCCTGCCAAGTATATTTTTAATTTATTTTTACTTTTGGCTGAGCTGGGTCTATTGCTTCATGCCAGCCTTTCTGTAGTTGCAGTGAGCGGTGCTACTCTTTGTTGTGGTGCGTGGAGTTCTCAGTACATTAACTTCTCTTTCTGCAGAGCATGGGCTCTAGGCGACTGGGCTTCAGTAGTTGCAGCACATGGGCTCCGCATTTGCGGAGCATGGGCTTAGTTGATGCGCAGCATGCAGGCTCTTCCCAGACCAGGAATAGAACCCATGTCCCCTGAATTTGCAGGTAGGTTCTTAACCAGTGGACCAACAGGGAAGTCCCCAAGTTTTTTTTAAACAAAATAATTAATACATACTCATATGTTCTCTTTGCAAATTATTTCACATGTCAGTGAAGCTATAAGCTTCTTAAGGGCAAAGAAAAGGAAAAGCATCAAACTACGCACAAAGTTCCAGTTTTCTCTCTGACTTTCCATGTGATTCTAAATAGATCACTTCTCTTTTTGGCTATGTCACTTGTCCTTATTTATAAAAAGGTGATTTGGTCTCTACATCCTCAAATAACTTTAATATTTAATAGTTTTATGATGAACTATATCATACTTTTCATTTATCCCCACCTCTCCTTATCCATGGCGCAATGCATGGGTTGCCAGTCTGTAACTACCATGAAAGTAGTCATACTGTGTAGCACTTTTTTATTTCCAGTGCCTAATCCTGTGTGACACACAGCAAGAGCTCAGAAGCTATTGCATCAAGTGAATGAATGCAAGCTTTGTAAATGAACTGACATTTGTGAAGCACATAGAATATTCCAGACCTAAATGTGCACTGTCAATACAGTCTTCAGAACACAAGCAAAGAAGACACAGTGATTCCAATTTAACTAAGAAGGACAACGGAGGCTCAGAGAGAATCAGTGATTTGTTCAAGGTGCCACAGCAGGTGGCCAAAAGATAGACACTTTGTTGGTCTGGCTCCTAGGTACATAAGCACTTTCTGCCACAAAACAGCGTCATTATATTTCATACTACTGTAAGGATGGGGCTTAATAATGCTTATCTGATCAGAATGGCAACAGTACTCAGCCCTAATTTGAGGAACAAAGGATTAGAAAAGAGGCTGGGTTTCCCACCAAACCCTTCCCAGGCAAGCCAGAATGTAGTTGCAAAGGGAGCTGGGAAATAGCAGGCAAGATGAGATGATGGTTCTTTAGGGTTGTGATCAGGAAAGCCTGGGGCTCTGGCTAGAGCTTCCAGGCTTGCAGATTAAGCTTCTTTCTTTCTTTCTTCAAAAGCAAGAATGTTGAGACTCTAAACTTGTTTTCTTTTAAATGCTATAAGCCTTTCAGGAAACGGCTTTCTCTGGGAACCTGCTCATTACAGAAAGCTCCTTGAAGAAGTGCCAAAATGTAGTTAGCGGGGAGGGAGCAGGGAGGGAAAATGTTGGGCTGATTCAGTGGAGCCATTTGATGGTAAAAGTGCCTTTATCAAGGGAGCAGAGAGAATAGCCCGGAGCCTTCTCAACCATGCAGAGCACACAGACTCCTGGGAAAGAAACTCACATTTGGGTGAAATGTGGCTGGAAACAGATTCCTGAAACTGATGAGGAGGTTGCACTTAATGATTACAGCAATAGCTCCTACATACTGAGGACTCCAGGCGTGGGGCTGAGAGCTTTCTATTGTATTTAGCCTCACAGGACTTTATGGATGGAATTAATCACCTCTATAAAGGAAAAAGTTGAGTCTTAGAGAACAGAAAAGACTAGCAAATATCACACAGGTAGCACATGGCCAAGGCATTACTTGAACCCCAGTCTGAGAACAGAATCCACATTATACTATCTTATCTTTCAGCATCTGAGTAAAGAGAACACTGACTCAATGGACATGAGTCTGAGCAAGTTGTTCAGGAGTTGGTGATGGACAGGGAAGCCTGAAGTGCTGCATTTCATGGGGTGGCAAACAGTTGGACATGACTGAGTGACTGAACTGAACTAAGATCTGCAAGGCTAGTTAAAACAAGACATATACAGGATGTAGAAAGTGCAGGAGTATTTTTCACGAGTTAGGATTTCATATGTGCTGATCATGAGGCCACTTCCTTTGGTAAAAATGAAGAACTTGGAGCCCTTGGTTATATAACTATCACCATTAGAGTTTATAGAACACCAACAAGGAAGATGACACTTATTCCTCAGTATCATCCGTGCATCTAGAAGCCAGGGCTTGAAATCTTCATCCTTAGAACCATCTCTTGAAAAGTTCCATTAAAAAAAAAGAAATTGGGAGGGCATGGGGCCATTCACGAAACAGTGAAGAGCTTGGGCTTTTGAATTAGACAATTCTAAGCTGTACACCTTGACTATGGCACATATTAACCCTCTGGCTGTGGGCAAGTGGCTTAACATTTTAGAATCTTGATTTCTTCATCTGTAAAATGGGTCTAAGAAGTATTTCCCTTACAAGGCTACATATTTAAAAAGTGGCTAAACAGAGTGATCATTGCAAAGTGATTATTGTGATTACTGGTGTGTTTCATGATTGTTGATATTTTTCTCATTATGGCTGTTATTTTGGCTATAAACATGCATTGATTTATCGTATTAAGTTATAACTAATGACTTAACTTTGAGCTATAACAATAATCAAAACAATGACACATAATATCTACTGGGTGAGTACTATGGGACAGGGGCTTCCCTAATGTCTCAGTGGTAAAGAATCTTCCTGCAATGCAGGAGATGCAGAAAGCACAGGTTTGATCTCTGGGGTGGGAAGATCCTCTGGAGGAGGAAATGGGAACCCACTCCAGTGTTGTTGGTCATAGAAAATCCCATGGACCGAGGAGCCTGGCAGGATACAATCCATAGGGTCACAAAGAGTCAGACACGACTGAAGGTGACTGAGCACAGACACACTATGTGACGGGCATTCTTCTAGGTTCTTTCATGTGTCCTGCATTGTGTTATCCCCACATCAGCCCTGTTTGAAAGCAAACAAAATGTTATTCACTTAGGAGCTAAAGAAATTGAAGAAGAGAGAAGTTAAGCAATGTCTTCCAAAATCAGAGAGCAAGTGAAAATTTTAGCTTGGAAGAGCTGGGATTCAAACATACAAAGTCTGATGCAGGTAAGTTTCCATGGACACTTACAATGGGAATTGTCTACATCACACATTTGCAAACGTGGTTCTGCAGAACCCTAGACACTGCAAACGTGGTGAGGAATCCTCTCTGAGAAACGGGCTGCAGAGTTGTCATATTTCAGCAGAGTTGCTCTTATTCATTTCACATGTAGAATTTTCATAAAAGATCTCATTTAAACAAAGGATTCTGTCACTGCCAAGCATTAAATCACTTGGCCTGGAAAGAGGATGCTTCAGGGCAAGAAGTTCTTGGGTTCTTGGCATGACTGGGACAGTGTCAGGATCCCAGAGTGATGGAGAATGGTCACGCCTAATAAAATGTTGGCTTTCACATGATTTATACAAGGTCTGGCTCTGTTCCTTTTGGTGCTCATGATTGAGTCTTCTCAATTAGGAAAGAGTATAGGATAACTCGAGTATGGCAGTTTCCACCCCCTCAACTGGTCACGAAATAGTGTAAGAATTTCAGCACTCTTGTTATGAACAGCAGCCCTGCAACTAAGTTACTGGAGGCTAATGTCTAACCAAGGGAAAGACAGTTTGGACACCAGAGATGCTTGGTTGTCAGGCTTTGCTGATGTATCCAGTTGATATGAGTTAGAGTGAATCATCATTATAATTCTAAATATTTTTATTCTCTTATTCTTTTAAGCACAGATAATTTAAAAGTACTTTCAGATGATTTTGTACTTGAAATTTCCCTCCAGAACAACCACTGTTGTGAAAGGAGGATAAGGATGAATCCTGAGGCAGGAATGGCCTTAAAGGGATGTAAGTGTAACACTAAAGTAATCATCTCAAAATTTCTTTGCTGTCTCATATTAGATCTTAAAATGCCAAAATAACCACCATACACATGTGATTGAGATCCCGAGTTTAAGCCCATTCTTTCTTCTTTTTATAGCTAATAGTTTCCAAGTAGGGTTTAAAGATTACTGACTTTATTCTATTTGTATTGCATGGTGATTTTTTTGTGTGTTTGCTCTTTTAATTTTTATTCATTTTATCAGTATGTGTTACATGAGCAAAAAACCAGACAACTAGGAAGCCTCCCAAAGAGTCATGTCATTTCCAACTTATTACTCTTCTTTCAAGTAGTTTTGTCAACAAAGCTTTTCCATTGGTGTCCCACATGTGAGTGAATTAATGAAAATTAATTGCACTCCATGTGATATTGTCCCCGGAGCATCCTTAGTGAATTCAGGGCTCAGTGCTTCTTTAAGGGATGGAGAAGTAATCAAATCACTAATCAAAACTAATCAAAACACCCTTTGATTAGTGTATTTGGAGAAGGAAGAATTGAATTCCTTTCTCCAAGGGCCCTGGGGACAAAGGATACTCTGCTTGGATGATTTGCCATATGTGGGGGCCCAAGAGGAGGCAGGGGCCTGAGATCTTCTCTAAATTGGCATAGCCCACCCCAAACACAGACTCTCCCATATAGAACAAAGGGCCTTTGGTGCTGACCATTTTCTCAATAAATGGATGAATCATTATCCTATAAATTTAGCTCTTTCCACTGTGTATATTTTCTCCATAAGTAACTCTGTTCTCATCAGTAGATATGCTAAGGATTGTGGAAGAGTTGAAATGAAGTTTCCAAGTCAAAGAGACTACAAGAAGCTCAAAAAATTATCTGAATTTGTTTGCAATTAGTTCTTAGTAAGAAACCACCCTCAGCAGGAAACCCCTTATGTCTTGTCAATTTAGCGAAGGGTAGTTTACCCTTAAATCAAGCACATGCCTCGCTCTACTCATGTCTGGCCCAAGTACAGTTTTCCAATCTTTGATCACACAAACCCTTGCCTAACTTGTTGGTTCTTTGCAAAGATAAAAAAGAAGGAATGAAGAATAATTAATTAACAGATAAGCAGACCTCTCTCCTAGCTTCCCCTTTC
The DNA here is from genome assembly GCA_006410935.1 of Redunca redunca. Classification (NCBI taxonomy): domain Eukaryota; kingdom Metazoa; phylum Chordata; class Mammalia; order Artiodactyla; family Bovidae; genus Redunca; species Redunca redunca. The sequence continues at coordinate 219,567 of SJYQ01003975.1, forward strand.
ATAATCTCATGAACAAACTTGTGAAAAGGTAGCATCTAAAGAAAGAACACAAGAAGTCAACAAGACTACAGGCAGTGGGAGATGGCAATGACTCTGGTCCCCCATCTCAGCGATGAACTGAGATCACTTTTTCAATTTTAAAAAATAGAGTTTCTATAAAGTAAAGTAAAAAGTAAAGTGAAGTTGCTCAGTCATGTCCAACTCTTTGTGACCCCATGAACTATAGCCTACCATGCTCCTCCATCCATGGGATTTTCCAGGCAAGAGTACTGGAGTGGGTTGCCATATATGATCCCTCAATCCCACTCCTGGGCATATGTTCAGATAAAACTATAATTCAAAAAGATACATGCACCCCCATGTCAATAGCAGCTCTATTTACAATAGCCAACACATGGAAACAATCTAAATGTTCACTGACAGAGGATATAAACAAAGGTACCTGTCTTTCAGGTGAACATTTGGAAAGGAATTCTGCATGTGTCTCAGAGGCCCTGATAAAATGGAGTCCCACTGCTTCACGATGGACCTTCACATCAGCTTTGCTCCATTGCCTGTCTCCCTCCCCTAGATAACAGTCCCACCTTTAAAACTGAAAGCCCTGCATCCCAGGGACTCCTTCAGTTTCTCAGGAACATCCTGGACAAAACAGGATGATAGGTTATCCCATAATTTCCTTCCAAATATTTTCACCCAAGTCTTTCACCTTGGCTATACTTTGGGGGAATTATTAATTAGACTATATAAGTGATACTGGAGGTAAAGTCCTGTCATTAAGACACTGGAACTTGAATCAACTGAAATCTTTTTCATTTTACTCAGTCCTGTCTGACTCTGCAATCCCATGGACTGCAGCATGCCAGGCTTCCCCGTCCTTCACCATCTCCTGGAGCTTGCTCAAAGTCATGTCCATTGAGTCAGTGATGTCATCCAACTGTCTCATCCTCTGTCATCCCCTTCTCCTTCTGCCTTCTGTCTTTCCCAGCATCAGGGTCTTTTCTAATGAGTTACCTCTTTGCAACAGGTGGTCAAAGTATTGGAGCTTCAGCCTCAGCATCAGTTGCTCCAATGAATATTCAGGTTGATTTCCTGATTTGATCTCCTAGGAGTCCAAGGTACTCTCAAGAGTTTTCTCCAACACCACAGTTTAAAAGCATCAGTTCTCCAGTGCTCAGCCTTCTTTATGGTCCAACTCTCACATTCATACATGACTATGAAAACCCATAGCTTTGATTATATGGACCTTTGTTGGCAAAGTAATGTCTCTGCTTTTTAATATGCTGTCTAGGTTAGTCATAGCTTTTCTTCCAAGGAGCAAGTGTCTTTTAACTTCATGGCTTCAGTCACTGTCTTCAGTGATTTTGGAGCCCAAGAAAGTAAATTCTGTCACTGTTTCCATTGTTTCCCCATCTGTTTGCCATGAAGTGATGAGACTGGATACCATGATCTTTGTTTTTTGAATGCTTAGTTTTAAGCCAGCTTTTTCACTCTCCTCTTTCACTTTCATCAAGAGGCTCTTCAGTTCCTCTTTGCTTTCTGCCATAAGGGTGGTGTCATCTACATATCTGAGGTTATTGATATTTCTCCCGGCAATCTTGATTCCAGCTTGTGCTTCATCCAGACTGGCATTTTGTGTGATGTACTCTGCATGCAAGTTAAATAAGCAGGGTGACAATATACAGCCTTGACATAACTCCTTTCCCAATTTGGAACCAGTCTATTGTTCCATGTCCAGTAGACACCTGTATCTGTGTCACTGTAGGCAAGTTCCCTTGATTTTCTAAACCTTAATTTCCTTATCTGGAAATATAGCTATCCATTCATCCCTTTTCTATATTATTAGTTGAGCACATGGCTGCCCAGGACAAATACCATATCTTCTAGCATCTTCTGCTGCTAGGTGTAGCCACAGGACTAACTTTGAATCAAAAGAATGCAAACAAAAATATTGAGAGGTAGCTTCTAGAAAGCTTTCTCAGAACACTTCCAGCATATTTTCATGACCTTATTTTTTTTCAGTGCTTCCTCCTTGCTACTAACAAGAAGGTGGACAAAGTAACTAGAGCTATACTAGTCTGATTCAGGCTATGACACAGCCTGGGACATAGAGATGGGGAAACAACAAAGCAGAAGAAGCCCAGGTATCTGTGGCCTTCCTAGATCAGATCCATCATTACATCCTCGAACTCCAGACGGTACAGGAGAGAAAACCAAATTTATATCTTGTTTATGTCACCGTTATCCAGGGCTGGGGACATGCACATATTGTTCTCGGCCAAATTTATCCTAGCTGAAAGGCTAATTCTTTCCATTTTTTGTGAGGATTAAAAGAAATGGCAACCCACTCCAGTACTCTTGCCTGGAGAATCCTATGGATGGAGGAGCTTGGTAGGTTACAGTCCATGGGGTCACAAAGAGTCGGACACGACTGAGTGACTTCACTTTCAATGCATAAACCATTTAGTGTGATGCATAGTACATAGAGCTGACTCATTAGAAAAGACCCTGATGCTGGGAAAGATTGAAGGCAGGAGCAGGGGATGACAGAGAGAGGATGAGCTGGTTGGTTGGCATCACCGACTCAGGGGCATGAGTTTGAGCAAGCTCCAGGAGATGGTGAAGGACAGGGAAGCCTGGCATGCTGCAGTCCATGGGGTAGGAAAGAGCTGGACATGACTGAGCGACCGAACAACAATGCAGCGCAGCGTTGGCATTCATTCCCGACCATTGTCAATTACAATGGTGAGAGCGGTTGGGTGGGCAGTGAAACCCGTCAAAAATTCTCAGCTAGAAGCAGTTTTTCATTGTCTTCCCAAATTTGCCCCCAGCCACTCTTTCCAGTCTGGCACTAGTGGTAAAGAACCCACATAACAATACAGAAGACAAGAGAGGCGCAGTTTCGATCCCTGGGCTGAGAAGATCCCTTGGAGGAAGACATGGTAACCCACTCCAGTATTCTTGCTTGGAGAATCCCAAGACAATGCCGCCTGGTGGGCTACAGTCCATAGCGTCTCAAAGAGTCAGACAAAACTAAAGTGACCTAGCATGATTGTACACTCTTTCCAGCCTAGTCTGATACTCCTTCCCTGATACACCAGACCACTCACATCTCATCATTCACCAAATACACTCCAAACACCTATTGTCCCAGATCTTTGCAATTCTCATTTCTCTGCCCAGATGATCCTTTCTCAACTATTCCTGGAGACTGATTCAGCTTTCAGGACTCTGCCAACCTCACTTCCCCAGCTCCCCTAGAAGGACAGAAGACTTCCATCTCTGCTCCCACAACACACTGCACACCACATACCCTGAATCCCCACTAGCTGTGAGCATTTCTCTGTCTGGAAGCATTCCCCTTCAACATAGCACAGCCTTCTTCTGGTCCTGGACATCACCCCAGCTTCTGTCCATTGTCTCTGCTTCATTGGCATTCAAGTCCTCAGTATGATATGCATCTTGCAATGGTACATTTGACTCATGAGTCTACACTTGACTCATCCTGGAAAACGGAATGTGCCATGCTCACATTCTGCTGTTTCTCTGAAAAAAAAAAAAAAAAAAGTGTGACCTCCAAAACCTAAGGAGTGGTACAGTGAGATGTTTGGAAAGAACCACAATTCCAGAAATGTCACTGTGTTCAAATGATTTGTCTTCGGAATGAAACCTGATGGATGAGGATAAGTGGCTCTGAACCATTTTTTACTCACAAACTGACCAGCACCACAAGTGTAGTGGTTTTTCCAGTATAATTTCTCCAACTCTTCAACACCAGCTGGGTGTCCTATGATTCAATTCATCTCTGGCACTATCTTCCTAGAGTTAGCATCAGATCTCATAACTTTAGGACTCGGGGCCACGAGGCTCCATTAGATACCAGCTGCAAGTCCCAGGTTGTCACTAGTACTCAGACCAGCCAATTATACAGGGGGTTCCCACAGCCAACCCCTCCTCCCCAGGTTTGGTAATTCGCTAAAAGTCATAGAACTCATGAAAGCACTTTACTTACTATTTCTGGGTTACCTAAAGGATACAACTTGGGAACAGCCAAAGGGAAAAGTTGGGCACAAACAAGGGATGGAGATCGTGGTCAAGGAACTTCCATGCCCTCCCCAGGGGCACAACCCCCACTCCTCAGCTCCGTGATGTGCTCATCAACCCCAAAACTTTTGAGGTTTTAATGGAGGTTTTATGATACAGGAATGATTGACGAAATTGTTGGCCATTAGCAATTAATGCAAGTACTATCACCTCTCCTCTCCCTAGAGGTAGGGAGTGGGGCTGAAAGTTCCAAGCCACTAAATCCTGCTATGGTCTTTCTGGAGACCAGCCCCCATACTGAAGATATCTGCTGCTGCTGCTGCTACTGCTAAGTCGCTTCAGTCGTGTCTGACTTTGTGCGAGCCCATAGATGGCAGCCCACCAGGCTCCCTCGTCCCTGGGATTCTCCAGGCGAGAATGCTGGAGTAGGTTGCCATTTCCTTCTCCAATGCATGAAAGTGAAAAGTTAAAGTGGAGTTACTCAGTCGTGTCCGGCTCTTCACAACCCCATGGACTACAGCCTACCAGGCTCCTCCATCCATGGGATTTTCCAGGCAAGAGTACTGGAGTGGGTTGCCATTAGGGGTCCCCAAATACCAGTCATCTCATTAGCAAAGAACACTCTTATCGCTCCAGAAATTCCTATGGCTTTTAGGAGCTGTGTGCCAGAGACCAGGGACAGAAACCAGATATACATTTACTGTTCACAGCGACTTCCTACTCCGTCTTGCTTAACCAGTATAAACTACTTCAGAACAGAGAAGACTGCGTAAGGACAAACAGGTAGTGCAATTCTGAGCCAAATTTAGAATCAGTGCTTTCTGATGCCGATGACACTACCGCATCACAAGCCTCCCTTCAAGGCAGCTCACATCACCACCGCATAACAATAACAGTGATAAAAATGACAACCAGGGCTAATATTTACTGCCCAAGCTTCAGATGCCAGAAAAGATGCTAAGTCCTTCATAACTATTTCATTTTGTTCTCACTTTATATAAACATATATGACTTGAACTCTTTCGGTCACCATTTTATAGATAAAGAAGCAGATCTGGAACTTCGAATGACTTTCCTAAAGCCACAAAATGAGTAAGTGGTAAAGTCAGAACTCGAGAACAGATTCATCAGGCAGCAAAAATCTCACCACATTGCCAGAATGCGTTTTCCTGGACGCGACATCCAGCTCATACGTAACCTTCATTTTCCACCTCCTCCAGGGAGAGGTAACTACCCCTGTGCATCCACAGCACTGGATACGCCCGGCTTTTGGACCACTCACAGTGTTGTGTTAGATCTCTCAGTGTAAAGGTCTGTCTCGTCTACTTGTCTGAGTGCCTATTTAATCACATGGTGCATTATTTATCTTTGCAAGTTCAGATCCTGGTGGAAAGGCTCCTACACGACAGTCAGTCATTCAATTTCACAAACAATAATGAACACGTAATAAATACTTTATGGGTTGGAATGAGTTTTGGTCTCTCCACCTGTATAAGGGAGACTGCTCTCTCCTGGAAATAGAGACAATTCTCATTCTTTGATGCCAGGAAATGCTCAAGACTTCATGAGCCAATACATGTGTGCAGTTGGCAAGAGACAACTTGGGAAAATGCTACCCTACTATTACAAGACACTATTGAAAGGGGACCAAAAAAGAAAATTCCTACTGCCCTAACGTGATCCAGCTGCCAGAGACAAGTTGTCATTACACCAGTGGAAAGTTATTGCCTCTAGACTCGAAACTAGCAAATTGGCCTGAAGTCAGGAGACGCAATCTCTGTTGCATATCACATAAACTCTAGTCACACTATGCAAACGCACGCTATCCCTGCCTGGGGGGAGCTGTCATTGTATCTCACCGCCAGGTATGCGATCAGCGTCTGGTGGGCAGATTGCCAAGCCAGCCATCTGTGTTGTGCTGGGTTGCTACGGCACAGGCAGGGAGCTATGTAGGTGGTGTCTTGCTTTCACCAGAGCCACGAAGGCCGGGCGTGATGACAAAGGCTGTTCGACATGCTGGAGCTCCAAAGAAATGTACATATTTGGTTTAATTCATGAAACATCTATAGAAGACCTGCTCAGAAGACTTAGATTTGTGTCAAGGCTCTGCTGTTGGGAGACCTCTGGTTGGACACGTATTTCTCTGAGCAAGTAAAGTCCTCACATGTAAATAAGGACCCAAAGTTCAGTGTTTCACAAACAGGGTGTGTGTACCACTGGTGGTATGTGGAACGTTTACAGGTACTACAAGGACAAACTTGCAAACATTTCAGCAGCTGTGAATTACTGTAATGTGTGCTAGAAACTAATCATCCTAGCAAATGCTTAACATCACATAAGTAACTGATTAAAAAGTTCAAAGTAAGTAGTTCAGTTTTTTTAATTACATTAGAAATTATGAATATAGGTAGAGTATGTGGATGAGTATATTCATAGAAATTATGAATATGGAGAGTATGTGGGTGTGAGAGAAACTGGGAAGGCAGATCACAAACTGGTGTTAGATGAGTTGGCTGAACAGGCTCTGTCATTCTAGCTTTTGGTTCTGCAATTCTATTGCTAGTGGCTAATTGGGAAAATCAACTGGACAATACAGACAAATGTAGGTTTCTTTTGAAAATGATTCCATTTCTATATTCCAAGTCTATCAAAATAAACATTTTCTAATACCTTCATGTCATCAGACACCAGCCTAGGCATTGAGGATGTGAAGGTGAAGAAGAGAAGTCCCTGGCACAGTCTAACCAGAGACACACATGGGGATATAAATATATTTAATTTAGTGTGATATTTATAACAGTGAGAAATAACTTGGGAGCCGGGGGGTAGGAGGGACCTCTTCCCAATACAGGGAATAGCCAAAGAAGTCTTCACAGGGAGGTGAACACTGTGTTAAACCTTGAAGCCTAACAGGTATTATCTAGGCATATAGAAAGGGTAAGACATTCCAAGCAGATGGAAAAGCATGAGAAAAAATGCTGAATGGTAAACCTAGTAGGTAAATTGCATTTTCGTACTCTATTTTTATGTGTGAACAAAAGCAGTCATATAACTATCCTAGGTACTTTATAAGTAAGAGAACCAGGTGAATGGAGTTACACACAACTCCAAACCCACGTTCTTCCCACTGTATCATATCATATACGGCCATTCACATCTGAGTCCTCATCACCGTTTAGCTATTGTTGTTGTTCAGTTGCTAAGTCGGCCCGATTCTTTGTGACACCATGGACTGCAGCACTCCTGGAGTTTGCTCAGACTCATGTCCATTGGATCAATGATGCTCATACTTTGTAACCCCGCCTCCTCCTGCCCTCAATCTTTCCCAGTGTCAGGGTCTTTTCTAATGAGTTGGAGCCCAAGAGAATACAATCTGTCACTGTTTCCACGTTTTCCCCATCTAGTGTGATGAAGACACGGTGGAGAGACTGTAAGACTAAGTGAGCTACATTCGTGCTTTTGAGAGAAGGGGTTTGCTTTTAAGATGTGTATTATTTATTTGGCTTCACTGGGCCTTAGCTGGGCCACAGGGCATCTTTAGCTGCAGCATGAGGGATCTAGATCCTTGACCAGGGATTGGCTCCAGGCTGCCTGCAATGGGAGCTCAGAGTCTTAGCCACTGGACCACCAGGGAAGTCCCATATTAGCTATTAATTCTTATTCTCGATCCACCAAGTGCGAAATGCTAATCAGCACAAGAAGGAATAATGAGATCTGTTTCTTAAAGGTCAGTATCCTGCATTGCAAGCAAATTTTGGGTTTCACATTACTTTCCCTTAAAAATAATATATATATATATATATATATAT
>SJYQ01003975.1:227448-304959 GCA_006410935.1 Redunca redunca
ATTAGTTATTTTAGGCTAAAGCCAGTAAGTTTCAAGAGACTCTCCCATGTTATCCTTTCTTCCAATTTATACACAGATACATTTCTCAAAAACAAAAATAATGTAAAGACCCCATTCTTGCGGAAAATGTCATTAGAGACAAGGCAGGAAGGATGCTGAGCTATGGCATTGATTAATAAGGCCTTGACATTTGGGGATTCCCATCTGAGGAATTCTCCATGAAAATGCCAGTCTACTGAGGACACTTAATCCAATCAAGTCAGAGACACGCAGGACTTCCACCATCGTTTCTCCTCCTCTTTCAAGATTTAATTTGAAAAACAATGACAAAATGCCACAGATTCTCTACAGTCAACTTTGAAAACAAAAAGGCAAACTTGATAAGAATATGGCTACAGTTCTGTTTTCCTTATTTACAAGCCAGCAGTTTTTCTAAATCAAACCAGACAATCAGCTACTGACTTCAGCTAGGTGCATTTCACCTGTGGAAATAGGAAGGAAATTGCAACAGAAGCCACATATAAAAATTTTGACCTACTAGTATGGAAAAACCAAGGAGGAAAATTGTAGTAGTAGTCTTTCCATGAAAAGGAACATCTTCAACTTAAAGAGAAAGTTCTACAACAGAGGAAAATAATTTCAGTGAAAATAGTGACAAAACTGAATTTGAGAGCCAATCAGAGAAACACAGAGTGATTTAAACCCCGCTGTGCTATTTACCAACTGTGTGAGCTTGGAGATTTCTCCTCTCTCAATTTGTTCATATCAAAAGGAGTTTCATAGTATATTTCATACAGATTGCCTTAAGGATTATGGTTCAAGTTGGAAGAGTGCTTGGCAACAAGAAAAGACATAGTATATGCTAAATAAAGGGGGTCTCCACATTCAGTTCTATTCAACTGATAGTGACATTTGATTGTCTAATGGAAGGTAAGACAATCGAGGGCTTCCCAGCTGGCAGGAGACATAACTAAGAGATATGAGTTCCATCTCTGGGTGGGGAAGATCCCCTTAGGAGGGCACAGCAACCCACTCCAGTATTCTTGCCTGGAGAATCCCATGGACAGGGGAACCTGATGGGTTACAGTCTATAGGGTCTAAAAGAGTCAGACATGACTGAAGTGACTTAGCAGGACTGGTGAATATTCTGGATCTCTCCATCAATTGTTAATGCTTTGATTATTTTGTTTAATGTACATTGTTAAATTTTCTATCTCCTGAATGCTGATATCTGTTAAAAAATATTGATTTTTAGTATATTTATCCTGTATCTGACCAACTTTTGAAATTGCCTTATCTATCCTAAAGGTTATTTTTTCTAATTATCTTTACTCCCCAGAAATAGAATCCCCTTCTCCAGGAGATCTTCCTGACCCAGGGATTGAATCCAGGCATCCCACACTGCAGACAGATTCTTTACCGTCTGAGTCACCAGGGAAGTCCATAAAATCCCATACTCTAAAATAATTACTGTTTTACGTCTTTTTCCCCCAACATTTATCTCTTTTTTCCATTACATCATGGTCTTTTGTTGGATTTCAATTAATTCAAGTAATACAAAAATCTTTGGAGTGAAGTAATTAACTTAGTGACTTGATCAGTGCTTTAGATTTCCATGGTGATAGCAAAGGAGAAGACATTTCTATTGTCTAGTCCACGAAGGCGCATCTAGCAACAAAGTCGAAAAAGCTGCACCAGGTCTGGGCCGTTGTGGGTAAGGCCCAATTCTGGAATGGTAGAAAGAAGCCACCAAGCAGATTCTGCTCATTCAGAACCAGACTGGGCTTTGCCCCAGGGAGCTTTGTTTCATAATCTCACTGAAGAAATCCTATAGGTAACTATACCCACCATCTTGGATTAGAGGGCGTGGGCAGCCTCACGTCTTGACATGGACAGCTTCCTGGCCTGTATTTTCAGATCCATGAAACACAGAGCTGTCAGTAAAATAAAGAAAATTCAAATTATTGGATCAAATTCAGGATACCCTTCAGAGAAGCAGGGTCCACTCCACAATCCAGTCTAATAAGAAGAGGCATTTCAGAGGATTCAATTTATAACTTCGACTCTGGCAACATTTAGTCTTTCATCTTTATATCCCCTAAAACCTGTGCATATATGTATCCCCTTTAGTCACCAGAGATCTCTCTATAGCACCCATATGTGACCAACATATGTATCTTTATAGCTATATGAAATCAACAATAGCAGAAAGTTTTCATTCTAATATTAACACCCCTATCACCAATCTGCCTCTCCATGTAATGTTTTATGTCCTTGTACTAAATAATTTGTCTACAGTGGTCTTTATTCCTGTCTTGCCTTCTATACACAGTAAAATCCTGGTCAGTTAAGGCAACCCTTCATCCAGACTTCCTCTGAGCTCTTCCTGTGTCCTACATCTTCCTCTTCATTGATGGCACATATACTAGAATGTTGTTTGATCTCATTGAAAGTAAAGATTTCTTTCTGCATTTTCACTGCCAAGAACTGACCCTAAAATACATATTGTTATCTGCATTTATCAGTTAGGTTGCTTTTAGCAGAAAGGAATGGAAAATTCAATTCAAATAAGGTTTGTTGGTGGAAAAATGTACCAATGCAAATAATTGAGGGTCAAAGGGCAAGGTAGATACTAGTTTGGATTTCCCGCTGCAGTTCTGGATCAGGTTCTTCTCTGAGCAAGTAGCTAGACCACAGAAATCACGAACCTTATACCCATACACAGTAACTTACAGAGGAAGAGAAAGACTGATTCTTCCCATGGCCAGATTCACCTTCCACATAATTTCCAATTACTGGAAAGTGAAATGAGAAGAAGAAACCAATCAGATTTATCCACAGAGCTAGAGAGGGGTCGTCGTCACCTATAGCACAAAGACACTGTCCAAGTCGAGGTTAAGTTGAGAATGTATTCAGCTAAATGTAACCACTAGACCTGTCGTGGTTAAATTAGCATAGGTTTATTTTTTTCACATAACAAGAGCTAGGTGTCTACCAGAATTAACTCAGTCTAAAGTTATGAGGACTGGCATGTGTGAGATGCTCTTGGTCTTTCCCTCATGCTTGTTTCAGTGGGTTATACATAGGAGGGATTGAAAATATAAGTACGTATATCGGAAATGCTACTGGTTTGATTTTTCACTGATGGAGAAGGTATTTACAAAAATGGAGAGGGATGAGCCTAAAGTAAATCTTATAATGAGTTGTAGATTGAAATGGAAAGCAATGAGTTGACATGTGGTTTTCCATTTATATGCATACATACACAAATATAGATAGGTACATCACTCCATGGGAAATAGATTGGGAAACAGTGGAAACAGTGTCAGACTTTATTTTTCTGGGCTCCAAAATCACTGCAGATGGTGACTGCAGCCATGAAATTAAAAGACGCTTACTCCTTGGAAGAAAAGTTATGACCAATTTAAATAGCATATTCAAAAGCAGAGACATTACTTTGCTGACTTTGGCGACTAAGGTCCATCTAGTCAAGGCTGTGGTTTTTCCAGTGGTCATGTATGGATGTGAGAGTTGGACTGTGAAGAAGGCTGAGCACTGAAGAATTGATGCGTTTGAACTGTGGTGTTGGAGAAGACTCTTGAGAGTCCCTTGGACTGCAAGGAGATCCAACCAGCCCATTCTTAAGATCAGCCCTGGGATTTCTTGGGAAGGAATGATGCTGAAGCTGAAACTCCAGTACTTTGGCCACCTCATGCGAAGAGTTGACTCATTGGAAAAGACTCTGATGCTGGGAGGGATTGGGGGCAGGAGGAGAAACGGATGACAGAGGATGAGATGGCTGGATGGCATCACTGACTCGATGGACGTGAGTCTGAGTGAACTCCGGGAGCTGGTGATGGACAGGGAGGCCTGGCGTGCTGCGATGCATGGGGTCGCAAAGAGTCGGACACGACTGAGCGACTGAACTGAACTGAAGTGAACAGATTACATGTATGTGCGTGAGTGAAGGTTCCATCTCTGCCCATTAAAAGGACCTGAAACAATGGCACTCCTTCCACAGTGAGCGTGTTCAGTTCTTGGTTTCTATGTACTGTGTGCTCCTCTGTCCGTGGGATCCTCCAGGCAAGACTACTGGAGTGGGTTGCCACCCCTTGCCTCCTCCAGGGGGTTTTCTCAGCCTAGGGATGGAAGCTGTGTCTCTTATGTCTCCTGTATCAACAGGCAAGTTCTTTACTAGTGCCTGCGGGAAGCCTCTCTCTGCTAAAAAAAATTGAGCCCCTAAAAGTAATGGCTTCTTGAGAACTGACAAGGGGAAAATTCAAGATGGGTCCAAAACATCTTGTTGTTTCATAAAACAAGGAATTGCTGAAAGAATGATGGAGATAGATCAAAACATCATCGGAGCCAGTTTGAGGGACTCCACTGGTGGAGTCCAGGACATTTGTGAATCAAGCTGATAACAATATTGACAGATTGTAACCTTTTGAGTGAAATAGAAATGCATTTGTATATACTGGTTTAAATAAATGGGGGAGAGAGAAAAGTTACAATTTATAGTAGAAGACTTGAAGTATTGATCTTTAAAATATATTTTATCAGTCACTGTTGATGAATGAATATAAAATACTTATTAATAAACCTCACCATAGAGAAACCTTATAGACACTTAATCAAGTGAAAAAAGATTAGTATTAGCAGTAGTGATAGAAATTAACATTTGGTGCTTAGTGATATAATGCTGTAAGAAGAATATTTGACAGATAATACTGCTGCTGCTGCTGCTGCTGCTAAGTTGCTTCAGTTGTGTCCAACTCTGTGCGACCCCATAGACGGCAGCCCACCAGGCTCCCCAGTCCCTGGGATTCTCCAGGCAAGAACACTGGAGTGGGTTGCCATTTACTTCTCCAATGCGTGAAAGTGAAAAGTGAAAGTGAAGTCACTCAGATAATACTGCTAGGAGGCATAAATCATGAGGAAACATCATACAAATTCAAATTGCGGGATACTCTACAAAGTAACTGGCCTGGAGTGTTCAAAAAACGTCATGAAAGATAGAGAACTACTAGGAATAAAATAAATAATTTACAAGGACATAATGTACAACACGGGCTTCCCTGATGGCTCAGCAGTAAAGAATCTGCCTGTCAATTCAGGAGATGTGGGTTAGATCCCTGGGTCAGGAAGATCTCCTGGAGAAGGAAATGGCAATCCAGTCCAGTATTCTTGCCTGGGAAATCCCATGGATAGAGGAGCCTGGAAAGCTACATTTCATGGGGTCACCAAAGAGTCAGACATGACTTTGTGACTGAACAACAGTGTACAACAGGGAACATAGTCAATATTTTATAATGACTTTGTTTAGAGCCTAATCTATAAAAATATCTAATTCCTATGCTGTACGCATGCAACTAATTTATAAAGCAACTATAACTTCAATTAATAAAAGACTGAGGAATTGTTTCAGACTGGAGGAAATTAAAAATACATGTCATCTAAGTGAACTAATATTACTGGATTTGATCCAGAAAATAAAAAGGACATTATTCAGATATGAGGGAAATGTCAGTTGGGTATACATGTTAAAATGCAGTATTGGGTCAATGCTAACTTTCTTATTTTGACAGTTGTGTTATCATTATGTGGGGGTTATCCTTGTTTTTTAAGATATACAAATCGATATAACGTAACTTGCAAATGGTTTAGAAACAATATTATATATGAATATGTGCTCCGTGTGTACGGGTGCATATGTAATACAGAAAGAATGCTAAGACAAATGTGGAAAAGTATTAATAACCAAAGAATCTGGGTGACAGAAATATGTACTATTTTGCAACTTTTCTGAATATTTTGCATTATTTTAAAATAGAAAGTTTAAGGAGGAAGAATGGGAACATGCACTTTGCTTGGCAACCAAGTGTGTTTATGATAACATACATCTCAGGGCTCACAAGCCAACCTCGACCAAAACGACTGCACTTCTTTATTTCCAAATTATAGTGGAATTGTCCCTCAAGAATAGGAAATTTAGATATAGAAATAAATACAGATTTTACCATGCTCCATCAAGCATCTTTTGGGAAAGTTCAGCAAATTTGTCCTGGTTGTCACTTTCCAAATAAACCAGGCATTTGTCTCCAGACCACCATCTGCTCTCTTGCAGGTCAATTCTTTCTCTACTGAGATGGGTTCACCAAGTTGCAGCTGCTTCTTTTCTCCATCTCTCTGGTGTGGCCACCTCACCTGCTCATGAGATCACTGATATCCTGGCTTGGCTGGGCCCAGCTGTCCTCCGTGGAGCTGGTCCCAGGAGGCTAAGAAGCTCACCATTTGGCTGCTGTCCCCACACATAACAAGCACCTCTGTTGAAAGTGCGACCTCAGAGACAGTCCTCCCCACCAAGAATCTTCAGAGATACTTGCAAATCTCAGAGCAACTCCAACTAACTCCCAAGAGGGTAAGGGAGAAAACTTGGTTTCTCCAAGAACAGTGGACAGGCGCTTGTTTTATTACTGTAGCAGGGGTTAACAAACAATGCCCCATGAGCCAGATCTAGCCTGCTGCCCATTTTTATATATATCCCACAAACTGACAACATATAATTATGACTGATTTGCATTGTTGCATGGCATAAGCCAACACATTATAAAGCAACTATTTTCCAGTTAAAAATTCAATGTTAAAAAAGAGAATGGTTTCTGCATTTGCAAATGGTTGGAAGAAAGTCAAAAGAAGAATATCTATGACCCATGAGAAAATATAAAATTCAAATTTCAAGGTCTATACATTAAGTTTTATTGGAATGCAGTCATGCTTCTTCATTTATATGTTGTCTAGGGTTACTTTTTATGCTAAAATGGCAGCACTGACTCCCTGAAAATCTTGGAGTTTACAAAAAAGTTTGTGATGTTCAAGCTGGTTTTAGAAAAGGCAGAGGAACCAGAGATCAATTTGCCAATATCTGCTGGATCATCAAAAAAGCAAGAGGGTTCCAGAAATATGTCTATTTCTGTTTTATTGACTATGCTAAAGCCTTTGACTGTGTGGATCACAAGAAACTGGAAAATTCTGAAAGAGATGGGAATACCAGACCACCTGACCTGCCTCTTGAGAAACCTGTATGCAGGTCAAGAAGCAACAGTTAGAACTGGACATGGAACAACAGACTGGCTCCAAATAGGAAAAGGAGTATGTCCAGGCTGTATATTGTCACCCTGCTTATTTAACTTCTATGCAGAGTACATCATGAGAAACGCTGGACTGGAAGAACACAAGCTGGACTCAAGATTGCTGGGAGAAATATCAATAACCTCAGATATGCAGATGATACCACCCTTCCAGCAGAAAGTGAAGAGGAACTAAAAAGCCTCTTGATGAAAGTGAAAGAGAAGAGTGAAAAAGTTGGCTTAAAGCTCAATATTCAGAAAACGAAGATTGTGGTATCTGGTCTCATCACTTCATGGCAAATAGATGGGGAAACAGTGGAAACAGTGGCTGATTTTATTTTTCTGGGCTCCAAAATCACTGCAGACGGTGATTGCAACCATGAAATTAAAAGACACTTACTCCTTGGAAGAAAAGTTATGACAAACCTAGACAGCATATTAAAAAGCAGAGACATTACTTGCCAACAAAGGTCCGTCTAGTCAAGGCTATGGTTTTTCCAGTGGTAGTGTATGGATGTGAAAGTTGGACTGTGAAGAAAGCTGAGCGCTGAAGAATTGATGTTTCTGAACCATGGTTTTGGATAAGACTCTTGAGGGTCCCTTGGACTGCAAGGAGATCCAACCAGTCCATCCTAAAGGAGATGAGTCCTGTGTGTTCATTGGAAGGACTGATGTTGAAGCTGAAACTCCAGTACTTTGGCCACCTGATGCAAAGAGCTGACTCATCTGAAAAGACCCCGATGCTGGGAAAGATTAGGGCAGGAGAAGAAGGGGACGACAGAGGATAAGATGGTTGGATGATATCACCAACTCAATGAACATGAGTTTGAATAAACCCCGGGAGTTGGTGATGGACAGGGAGGCCTGGCGTGCTATGGTTCATGGGGTAGTAAAGAGTCAGACACAATTGAGCGACTGAACTGAACTGACCTATGTGATTGAAAGAGCCTTCCAGTGTGGTCCCTCTTAAAAGTCCGAAAGACACAATCTGCTATTGTAAAGAATGTCTACAGCTTTACCCAGAAAAGTATAAATGATTTATAGCTGCTTAAATGTCAACTTTTTTTATCTTAAAAATGATCTTAAGTTTCAGTTACTAGAACTGTGATACATTCAACTCCAAGTTAATATGTAGTGAGCTGAGTTGAGTCTTTAGGAATTGAGACGTCACATGGTTCCCAGCTGAGTCTCCAGCACTTTGGTAGCAGAGAAGGGTACTGTCAGTGTTGCTGGGGACGGGAGAATGGGCGGGGGGGGGGGGTGGTTGGAATAGAGTGGTCGAGTGGTATCAACTGCAGATCTGGGGATTTCTCACTGAGCTTAAGCAACACTCTTGCTATCAGTGCAACTTGTGGACTGCATACTAGAGGAAAAAACATCAGGTGTATTATTTGAGTTGAGTTCAATAATCAAACATCAACTTCAGAATGATTGCCCACATGATTTCTGAGTGAATTTTAGTGTTTTACACTGAAGAACAATTATTTATATTGCTTTCGTTAAAATGGAAATGGAAATGAATCCAGAAAGAAGAAATTTAAATCCATGCACAGCCACCAAAACATTGGCCTTAGCCTTAGGGTCCTAGGGAGATGAATTCTGCAAACAACCTGCATGAGCTTGGAAATGGATTAATCTCCAGTCCAGTCTCCAGATGTAAACATATCCCAGTTTTGCAGAAACTTTGCAACTCTCTAAGATCCAGCTAAGTCATACCTAGACTGTTGGTCTAAAGGAACTGTGAGAAAATGTCTGAGAGCTGTTTTTAAGCTAATAAAGTTGTGACTATTTGTCATACAACAGAAAACTGTACACTGGGAGATACTCCTACGTTCATATGTCTCTTGTCTAAGATGTAATATTCTGCGGCCATGATCAAGGCTGTGTCTTCAGGAGCCAACTGCGTAAGAAAGAGCCCAGGACCTTTTCTGGACTGATTGCAGAGGCTCTCTTCAGCAGCCAGACTTAGAGACTTAGGGAGCAGTTGGTACCTGAAGACAGCCAAAAACCTGGAGCTTCTTGGAGACTGCATGGCCAACTACAAATCCTTGCCTCCCACCCATTCCTGCACAAGTATTACAAAGCAGTGGGAGATGATCCTATGGGCATAGGTGATCAGTGTGACAGGAACACATAACTGTATACATGTGTAAAATCTGAAAAAAAATTTTTTTTACAGGAGACATGACATCAATACAGTAGAGAAAGAAAAGTGGGACATTTGGTATCTAAACATGTGGATATTTGAAGACTTGTCTCTGCCATTTACTATGTAGTGATGGCTTCACTTAGAAGGTTTCTGACTCTCTTCTTCTCACCTATAAAATGTGCATCATAATAATATCGGAAACTTTGTTGCCACAATTATTGATTACACACTGTCAATATATACTGCACATGGTACTAGAAGCTAGGAAGGTAGAAATAAATGAAACACGGCATCTGCCCTCAAGACTTGGAAAAGATAGTTATGCAAAAAATTAAAGTACATGAGGGAAATCAGCCTTCCCTTTCTCACCTCCACAGTCAGCAGGGCCCAGGGTATCCATCGTGTGTATACTGAGTGAGTGTGCCATGTAGACTGCGAGGTTAATTAATGCATACATGTGGAATCAAGAAAAATGGTACAGACAAACCTATCTGAGGGAAGGAATAGAGATGCAGCTGTGGAAAAGGGACTTGTAGACACAGGGCAGTGGTTGGGGAGGGGGTGTGGGATGAATTAGGAGAATGAGTTTGACATATATACACTACCATGTGTATAATACACGGATAGTGGAAGTGTTAGTTGCTCAGTCAAGTCAGGCTCTTTGCAACCCCATAGACTCTAGCCCATCAGGCTGTTCTGTTCATGGAATTCTCCGGGTGAGAATATTGGAGTGGGTAGCCATTCCCTTCTCCAGAGGATCTTTCTGACCCAGGGATCAAACCCGGGTCTCCTGCATTGCAGGCAGATTCTTTACCATCTGAGCTACCAGGGAATCCCAAAGAAGAGTTGATCTAGATAGATAGATAGATATACAATGGAATTTTTAGTCATAAAAAAGAATGAAATAATGATCTAGAGGGGTGACGTGGAACAGGGGGTGGGAGGGAAGTTCAAGAGGGAGGGGATGTATGTATACATACAACTGATTCACTTTGTCATACAGAAGAAACTATCACAATATTATAAAGCAACTATACCCCAGTTAAAAAATAATTTAAGTAGGTTGTAAGGTTAAGAACTAGTGATAAAATTCTACTTGAGGGAGAAGACAGCTTTTAAATAACAAGATCTCTTATGGGTTATTCTGTTATTAAATAGTGACACTGGTTAGGGCTAGAATAAAACAGTTAAATTGTTCTACCCAGAAAATAAATCAGGACATTGGAGAGGGAGGGTTAAGGCATTAGAAAGGGGGAGGGAGGAAAAGGATGGTAAGACTGAAGACTGGGCTGAAATGACATCCATCTCGAGCTGCGAACTTACACATTTGCACACTTGTGCACATTCAGGGCGGGTTCTTAGTAGAGGGCTGCTAGCCGCAGCTCCCATGTGGGAGTTAGAAGTTCAATGCTAGCTGCTCAGTCGTGTCTGACTTTGCAGCCCCATGGACTATAGCCTGCCAGGCTCCTTTGTCCATGGGATTCTCCAGGCAAGTGTGGGAGTTTGGGGGAGATTAATTAAAGGAAGCTATTTTCCAGGCATTAGTGAACAGCAGAGTGTAGAAATGGCCCCTGGGGGACGCAAAGGAATAGACCATATGTGAGTCACAAGACCAGGTCCAGAGGTGACCGACCTGAGTCCTGGAAAATCACACAGGACGCTCAGGATCCCACCATCAGGGAATGGGTCTTCCAGCCAAAGTGCACTTTCATCAAAACCAACAAGGTGAGCCCTGCACGCTGAAGAGCTACAGGACAAGCCGGGGACAATGAAGACAGGAGGAAATGAATGACAGCAGGTCAGGAGCAAGAAGAGGGGGAAGGAGGAGATGGGCCCCTCTCTCAGGGAAAGGAATGAATTTAGTCTACCTGCTGTCAGCCCTGAGAAAGAAAAGCTGACAAGGAGCATCTCATTGTCATATCTTCCCCAGAGGGAAGTCAGGCAGATATTCAGAGAAGGAGAGTCATTAGGGGGAAAGGATGGGGTTAGAATTTCCGAGATCAGGTCAATGAGTAGCAAGAATACAATGGGCTCTGCACCTGTGGTTCTTCCCTGGTAGAAACAGCCTGGGAAGGGAGGCTGGAGGCTGAGGGTGCTCCTCCTTCCAGACAGACCAAACTTCTCCCCTGAGGAGTGTTTGCTTCACTTTCCTATTTTATTTTCTAGTTTTACCTGATGCCTGAGACCTGACCCTTCTACTAAGTATTTTCTTTGAAAGATCAGGGAAATGTTTTAAAGATAGGAAAAAAAAAAAAAGGAAACAGCAAGCAAGCAGAACCTTATATGAATGTGAGCATGTTTGCAGGGGAGCAGATCCTTCTTGGAAAATGATTCTTTGGAAGAGGCCTTCGGTGCCAAATAGTTGAGCTGCTGCCAATCTTTTATGACTCCTTCTTTATCATTTCCCCTCTGATGAGGCAGATCAAGACAGATCCGCATTCCTTTCCCTCCGTCTGGGGCCTGCTCCTAGCCTTTGTCAGCTGCTGCTTTGCTGCGGTTCTTGGGTTTGAGAAATCCCGCCTGGCAGCTTCGAGTCTATTTGTAGCCGCGCTCGCGGAGATGGAGTGTCATCTGGGAGCCATGGCAGCAGAGACACAACAAACAAAAGCAGCCCCGGCCTCCGTGGTTGAAGAGTGAAGTCCTCTTTAGCTCCCCAGCACTGTTTACGGAGCAGTTGAGCAGCCATATATCCCTGGTCCCCCAAAGCCAGATAAGGGGCAGCTGTTGAAAATTCTTCCTGAAGAGCTCATGCACAAAATAATTTAGGCTGGGCTTGACCATGGGACTGTGTGTGTCTCCTGCTGCCATTTGGTTGCGGCTGTCCCACCCTTCTACTTCATCCATTCATAATTGCTTCTTCCCTCCCTCCTTCCTTCCTACCCTTCCTGCTTCCCTCTCTCCCTTCCTTCCTTCTTTCCTTCCTCTCTCTCTCTTTCCTTCTCTCATTAGTTGAGCAACTGATAGACGCTAAATCCTAGGATTAGAACTGAGAACACAAACATGGTCTCCATTCTCATGGAGTTCAGAGCTGAGTTGGAGAAATAGAAGGACACAGGATCAGTTGGTATATATGCAATTCTAATCGATTTTCTCGAATATGAAGAGAATCCATAAAGCCTACTTCATTTATCTTTCAGTATTGTTCAACTTAATTTAATTCTCATTTACTCATTATCCAATTTACCCAATGCCAGGCACAGGGATATCAAGATAAAATGGATCATACTTTGTACTTTCATGACCTAACAACGAACAGCTATTTGTGGCATTAAAATACAGTGATTGATAACATAGGTCATTCACTGATTGCCCCCATTTTATAATTTGTTTGTATTTGCAATATCGGGATTACAGAGAAATAAAAAAAAATTAGGAAGTTCAGTGAATGCTTTGCAGATTAGGTTAGCAGTGGAAATACACATGGTTTCTGTGGAATCCAAAGTAGCTTGAGAGGGCAGTTAATGAGGACCAAGCCAAGCGCTCAGTGAGAAGGGCCATGTGCTGGATCTCTGCTCACAGTTGTCCTTCAGTCTGGTTTGGTTGGAGTTCTGAACGGTGGGCAAAAGGTGATGCTGGCTCAGCCTGCTGTCCTACAGAGGTACGGAGCTGCAGGCTGTACAATGGCCCTGGAACACCCAGGGAAGCCCAACTTGCATAAATTGTCCCCCAGTGAAATTTTTTGGCTATCGTATCTGAGTTTACCTTTCAAGTGCACAGGGTCTGAGCTTTAGAGAATGTTAAATGTTATATTAAAGCTTTAGAGAACGTTAGAGAATGTTCCATTCTAAATATCACCCCCCACATTTGATAAACACAGATTCATTTTCTAACACTTTTTGTGTAGGACCTCCCCTGAAGCCAAGAAAAGAACTTCTGAAGAGTTTAGTGCATTTTCCTTGTAGTATGCAATGTGAAACATATTATAGTCTAAATGTGATGCAAAATATATAGCCAAACAATACTAAGTGTATTATATTGTATATATTATATATGACATAATACCCATACACTATGATTGCTGTAATTCTTTGTTTCCCTGATTACACTGGCCATGAGACTAAAATCTACTTGACTGCAGAGCGGTAATTTATTCACCATCATATCCTTAGACCTAACAGCATCTGAAAATTAGTAGGAGCTCAGGGTGTGTTTTTCATAAAGAAAGGGCAGGAATGGAAAGGAAAAGATGAAAAAGACGAAAGAAACAAAGGAAATAATGATCTTGCATAAAAGCAAACTCTAGTCTTGTTTTAACAACAGCTTCCATACCTCACTATCTCAGACTGTCTCTCTCTAAGGGCTCTGGCACTTTTTAAAAATCAAATATAAAGAAAAAAAAGTGAGAATGCAAGTTCCCTGTCTTCACAACAGCTGAAAGAAAGCCTAGATTCCTTTGTTTGTTTACATGCCCTCTAGAGGAGTGAGATGAGAACAAGCATACAAAGAAATGCGTGCATGCAAGCATGCATGCTGAGTAGCTTCGGTCCTGTCTGACTCTTTGCAGCTCCACAGACTGCAGCCCGCCAGGCTCCTCTTGTTCAGGCAAGAATGCTGGAGTGGGTTGCATGCCCTCCTCCAGGGGATCTTCCAAAACCAGGGACTGAACCCATGTCTCCTGTGTCTCCCCCATTCTAGGCAGATTCTTTACTCACTGAGCCTCCTGGGAAGCCCCATATGTAAAGATACATGTTATTATTCAAGTGTACACTGGGTAGGAAGAGAGAGAAAGGCATAGTTCATTCTTCCCAGGACGACCAGGGCAGGAGGAATATTTGGGAAGAGTTTTCAAGGCCGAGGAGAAGGCAGAGCTTAGAAGAGAAGAGTAGCTGGGAAAGATGAGCTTCATCAGAGTGACTCC
This sequence comes from Redunca redunca, assembly GCA_006410935.1. Lineage (NCBI taxonomy): Eukaryota > Metazoa > Chordata > Mammalia > Artiodactyla > Bovidae > Redunca > Redunca redunca. The sequence goes on from SJYQ01003975.1 coordinate 241,583, forward strand.
TACCGCTGCCTTGCATCTGAGTCCCATCCCACCAGTGGAGCAGTGGTGGGAAGAGTTTGAATATGCTCAGCAGTCGCTACCCTTGCAAATATGGCATCATTTCTTAAAAAACCGTGTCATTGAGGATTAATATTGACGAAAAGTGCAATTCAGAAGCCTAGAGCTGGTGGACTTCCCGAGCTCTTCCAGTGAAGAGCTCAGTAGAGCTTCCCCAGCACACCTTCCAATGCAGGCGATGCAGGTTCAAGCCCTGGTTGGGGAGTTTAAGATCCCACAGGCCTTGTGGTCAAAAACCCAAAACGCAAAACAGAAGCGATATTGTAACAAATTCAATGGCGACTTTAAAAATGGTCCACAGCAAAACAAAATGAAACAAAGCAAACCTGAAAGTTCAGAGGCCAATGTGCTCATTTTTCAGCTGGAAAAATCTGAGAAACCAGGTAAATAGACTTGATGAAATGCATTCACAATAGAGACTGGACTAGAGTTGAATAATTGAATGAAGATTCTCTTAAATCACCAGGGTAACAATTGTGTCCAGTTGAATACCTTAGAGGGAACTCCCCATCCCACCTAGTACATCAGTACGTGTGTCGTCTATGGATGACGCTCCCAGTACTGCATGAACTTGCCCTAAAATAAATTCATCAACAACAAAAGTCATTGCAACTAAACTCTTTGAGGGAAGATACAAAGTTCTGAGGAAGATTACGAACTCACTAAAAAATACTTGAGTCTGTGCACCCTGCCTCCTTGACTTTCTAACTCTGTATCCTTTTACAAATGTATTGCTATGTCTTCACCTCTTCATAAAATGAGAGTTCAGTTCAGTTCAGTTGCTCAGTCGTGTCAGACTCTTTCTGACCCCGTGAATCGCAGCACACAAGGCCTCCCTGTCCATCACCAACTCCCGGAGTTCACTAAAACTCACGCCCATTGAGTCAGTGATGCCATCCAGCCATCTCATCCTCAGTCGTCCCCTTCTCCTCCTGCCCCCAATCCCTCCCAGCATCAGAGTCTTTTTCAATGAGTCAGCCCTTCACATGAGGTGGCCAAAGTACTGGAGTTTCAGCTTTAGCATCATTCCTTCCAAAGAACATCCAGGACTGATCTCCTTTAGGATGGACTCGTTGGATCTCCTTGCAGTCCAAGGGACTCTCAAGAGTCTCCACTCATAAATCAAAGGCCTGTGAGAAGTCCAAGAGATTCTACATCTATATAGAATAAATAGCACAGTTCCAGTGTGTAGTGGGCAAGATGATGGTGGCCACAAACATACACGCATGTTCTACTGTCCAGAACCTACAACTGTAACCTTATTCGGAAAAGGAATCTTTACAGATGTAATCAAGTCAAGGATGTTGAGAGAAGGAGATTATCCAAAATTACCCAGATGAGCCTGAAACCCAGTGACCTGTGTCCTTATGAGAAATACAGAGAGGAGCAGAAAGGTGGCTAGAGAGGCCGAGATTGGAACAAGGCCGTCACAAACCCAGAATGCCAGAAACCACCAGAAACAAAGAAACTAGGAACGTCATCTCCTCTAGAGCCTCTGCTGAGGCAGTGGTGGGGGAGGGGGTGCTGACACCTTGACTTCACACCTCTGCCCTCCAGAACTGTGAGAGAATACATTTCTGTTGTTTCAAGCAACCAAGTTTGTGATCTTGTGTTATTACAGCTACAGGAAATGAACACAGGAACTAGAAAACTCAGCTGTTCAAAAACTATACATAATTTCTCATCTCTATCAGCTGGAGAGGCCATTATGCAAACACAGCTGACGTCTTTATTTCTGTTCTTTTGCTTTTTCTTCAGCTGGGCAAGAAGGGGGCTGGGACAATGAGAAATCTCCTTTTTGAGCTCCGTCTGGGCCCATTATAAGCTCTGCTGTGCCTCCAGCTAGGAACAAATGGCAAGAAGAAGGGAATCTTTGTGAAAAGCCTACCTAAGAATGGGGAGGAGAGGAGGGGAAGATGGAAAAATCAGCATCAACCGAACTTTCTGTTTTGAACTGTAATATTAGGAGGGAAGAGGAGAGGGTATTTTTTTTCCAATATGGCCTTGTCCCAGGGGGTTATATGGTGGGAACATCACTGGGCTGGGTGCTGTGAAGCCTGGAAGTGTGCGTAAATTCTGCCACTAACTCAGAATGTGTCCCCTGCTCATAATTTCATCTTTTTGAGTGGCAGTTTTCTCATCAATAAAGTCAATGTTGGGCGCCCTATAATTTTGCCAAGGAAAATAAAGACACAGTAACTGTCATCTATTCCACACTGTATCCACATCTGTTCCGACTGTATCAAATCCACTCTTCCATCTGTCTAAATTTCAAGCATAAAGATGAAAAATAATTCATCCGGTTATACAGATACCTGTTTTGTTATGAACTCGACCACCCAGCTCTATTAATAGTGCTGGGGCCCTTACTCTGGCATCTAAGCTTTGTGCCATCTCCCAGTCATTCCCTACATAATGCAGCCACACCAAATGAGTCTCCACTCAATACTGTGTTCCTACACAGACAGGGACACCCCAAATGAAACATCAAGTTGCCGCAGAAGTCCTGATGCAGTCCTCTTTTGCCCAGATTACTTTTCCAAGGAACCCAATGCAATCTTCACTTCCAGGAAGCAAAGAGATGCTTATGGGAAATTTAGGATCTTCGTCACTCAGTCAGTGAATTCTCTATGATGATTTCCTACTTCATAGTTCGAATCTCACCCATTTGTATCACAGAATTTTATATTAGCATGTACAATTACAGGACATCTTCTCCTTTTGCCAATATAGAAAACTAAAGCCACGAGAGGAAAGAGATGCCCCCTTAAACCGTAAATCAGTGAGAGAGGAAGAACTATACCTCCAAATATTGTGAATGGTATGCCCTGCATTTTTTTTTTTACAGTGTGATTTCCCAGTGGTGGGGAGCTTCAGTGTGGTGGAGTGTGTATAAATGGAATGGAGGGAAGTTATAAAGTTTCAAAATCAGCCTAGTACAGCACCATTTCCTCCATCCTTTGGGACTAAGGGTGAAGGATAGAGCAGTATGACTTGCTACTTAGCTGGAAGCTGTTAGTACAATTCTTCTCAACCGGAAATAGGAGGAGATTTTGTTCCCCAGGGAACATCTGACAATGTCTGGAGACATTTTTGATTGTCAAAAAGGTGGATGGTGCAGGGGGCTGGGTGCTGCTGGCATCGAGTGGGTAGAGGCCAGGAATACTGTAAACATCTTACACTGAATAGGACAATCCCCCACAACAAAGTATTTTCCAGCCCAAATGTCAGTATTTCCAAAGTTAAGAATCTTTCTTGTAATAGTAGGATTTCTCCTCTATCAAACAGTTTCTTATGGGATCAATATTCTGGTAACCTCTCTCTGCCAGAGATTGAGAAATATTCAAGAATTTGGGGTACCTTATTTAGGTTACCCTAAAAAGAAACTACTATTAATAATGATAATCTATGATAGTATTATTTTTAAAAATCTGCTCAATACTTTTTTTTCCTTCATCTGGTAATATATCTGTGATGCTTGTTTTTTATTGGAATATAATTGGAATATATATATATATATATATATATATATATATCCTCCCTCTTGAACCTCCTCACCATCCTATCCCTCTAGGCGGTCGCAGAGTCAGCAGGCTGGGCTCCCTGTGATACACAGCAGCTTCCCACTGGCTATCGATTTTACACGGGATAGCGTGCGTACGTCAGTGCTGCTCTTTGCGTCCATCCCACCTCTCCTCCCCACCCTCCCTACCGTGTACACATGTCTGTTCCATATGCCTGCCCTGTAAATAGGTTCATCCATACAATGGAATATCACTCAGCCATAAAAAGGGACAAAACTGGGTTATTTGTAGAGATGTGGATGAACCTAGAATCCGTCACGCAGAATGAAGTAAGTCAGAAAGAAGAAAACAAATACATATTCATGAATATATGTGGAATGTGTGATGGTCGGTTTTATGAGTCAACTTGTCTGGGCCACAGTGTCCAGATATTTGGTCAAATATTACCCTGGGTGTTTCTGTGAGGATGTTTCTGGACGAGATTAACATTTAAATCAGTTGAGTGAGTAAAGCAGATTGCTCTCCCTAGGGTGGGTGGGCCTCGTCCAACCAGCTGAAGGCCTGAATAAAACGAATAAACTGACTCTTCCCCAGGTAAGAAAATTTTTCTTGTCTGATTTCCTTTCAACTGGGACATTTGCTTATCTTCTGTCTTTAGACTTGAATTGAAACACTGGCTTTCCTTGGATTTGACCTTGCTGACTTTTGCATTTCAGTTAAGTCCCCCACATACAAACCTTTAAGTTGTGAAATTTCAAAAATGTGAATGTGCATTCCATTAACATCAGGCACGAAATTGTAGCTTTCCCTCTGTCTCCTATTGCTAACAGTTCTTCAGCTCTACGATCTCCCATCTCCTCTAGTCAATGACTTTTCTAATCTGGTCACTCCATGCCAGCCCCTGTAAGCCAGCTGCTGAACAGTACTACTGTATTTTTCAAGGTACTGTGCTGTAAGATTAAAGATGTTTTCTTCACATTTTGTGTTTGCTTTCTACGTATTATTTGTGTGACAAGTATTATAAACTTCTTACAGCACAGTACTATATAGCCAACTGTGTTAGTTGGTTACCTAGGCTAACTTTGCTGGGCTTACCACCAAATTGGACTTGTAAATGTGCTCTCAGAACAGAATTTGTTCATGTGTAGGGGACTTACTGTATGCTATCACCTTCCTTGATTCTTAGGGTTTCAGAATTGTGCTGGAATTATACCATCAGCTCTCTTAGAACCTGGGACTAGCCAACTTTCATAAAAGGCCATTTACTTAAAACTCTCTATATAGAGATGTATATACCCTATTGGTTTTGTTTCTCTAAAGAACTCGAATACACTACTCCTCTCTCCCACTTTAAATACAAAGGTCTGTGACCAAGCTTAAAGAGCCTCAATTGTCCATTCCCTCATATCTAATAATTGGCTCAGAGTTAGACAGGAGATTAAATTAGGGTCAATCAGAATTCTTCCTCGAAGTGAATATACAGGAGATGATTAGGAGATTTCCTTTTTGCTGGCGTGGAATACTGGAACAACAGGAAGCTGATCTCCTGGGGCCATCTTCCTTACTATATCCAAAAAGTCTGTGTGAGGGAGAGAAAGCAGCCATCAGAGATGACATTCAGAGGTAAACTAGGTGCTCAAGTTATACTGAGCATCAGTTTGGGCTCCCAAAATTCTTCCTCTGGGATTGTGTGAGCTACCCTAGAATCAAACTGCAAGAGCCAACAAATCCTGTTTTTTGGCATTCATCGATTTGAGTTGGGGCTTTGTCATTTGTAGTGGAAAGGCTTCCAACTAATAAACTCACGTTTATGGAACACTGGAGAGTTAGCTAAGTGTTTTCACATTTGATCTTATGTGAGACTCACTAAAGTCTACGCTATAGAGAGAGAGGAGGAATGGGGAACATTATCTCATTGGCATGTGTGGAAAACTGAAACCCGAAGTGGCTGAGGTTGAACGATTGACCATCCTAACACCACCCGCAAGATGCTGCATGGTATGGAAGCTCCCTCCCTAGGAAAAACCACACATTCTCTGAGTCCCGATAGCACAGTAAGAGGTAGCATAATAAAAATAATGGAATAATAGTTAACACATACAGAGTGCTTAGCATATGCCAAGCTGTACTCTAAGTGCTTTGCATGTATTAAATTTTAAATCCTCATACCTAACTCATAACAATAGCTATTTTTAATATATATTTTGCAAGTGAGAAAATCAAACCATTTGAGTAAACTGCCAAAATACTCTAGATAATAAGAGACAGAACCAGGATTCAAACCCCAAATCCTTAAGCTCAGCCACTGCAGCCATTTGAGTTATAAAGAGGTTATGAAATTTGACCCGAATCCTCCCCACAAATGGCTAGGTAGTTATGGACTCAGGATTCAATCTTGATCTAACCAACTTAAAGAATTTTATTCTAAACTGGAATCCAAGACCCCTTTCCATTATAGATAGCAGCCTGCAATGCCAGAATTTAAACCCAGATCTTCATATTCTTGGGCTACTGTTAATGCCTTCTTATATACTCATTTAGTACATATTTAATGCACACTTACTATATGTAAAACCCTTTAGAAACTATTTTGGGACGAGGAATGGAAATGATGCACAGTGTGACTTATTGAATTACCAATCTATTCTTATCCTTGAAGAAGATGAAATTCATGCTTAAACACAGCTTTGTGGATTTAGGAGCTTGTAAGAGGACAGCCATCTGCATTTTACTAGAGAGGGCCAAGAAAGCTCCCTTGGTCAGCCTTAGGAGCCAAGTTTAAAATATGCTAGTCCACAGTTCATAGCAAAAAATTGGACCCATCACACCAAAACCCTTTTCATTTTGCAGGGACACATGTGGTGGGGCTGGTAAGACTTGTTCATTTTGTGACTTACTAGGAGTAAATGCAAATTTAGGGTTTGGGTCTGTCCCTCTTTCTATTCTGCCACCAACACACACACACACACACCCCTACCCCAAAATCTTTGGGGTCAAAAATGATGACTTTTATAGAGATGAAAAATTTATGTAACATCATTTTTTACAAAAAAGACAATATTTAAGGATAAAATGAATGTCAAAATGTTTAGAAATATGATAGGAGAGAAATAAATATAAACTGAAGAATATTTCAAAGCTTTCACATATTTCAAAATCCTTTCTGGATCATCTTTGTTTCTCAAGGCTTCTGAAACTTTTGATGTGGATTCTCAGCAGGAGTGTCTCCACCTCTGGGAACTTCACACTGTAATCTGTCACATTGCTATTAAAATGGAGCAGAAGGAACATTCTGCAGGACATGCATGAAACCCAAGGGCCAGTCCTACAGGTGGGGCATTTCCTGAGGCTGAAGATGACCAACAGAAACAGAACCTTGGCTCAGATAGGAACACTTGTCAACTTTTAGGACAGAGGCCTGTTCATTTGTTTCCTATATTATAGTTAATGTGAAGAAGGTAAAAATGGAAAGAGTTTTGATGAAAGCAATACCTTGAGTTCCTTGAGCAAATTTATCTTTCCCTGAAAACTATTTATTATTTTCCCATCTTCAAGTGAGATGAGGAAGTTGTGGCTCTGGAGATTAAATCATTCAGACAAAAAGTGGAAACAGTGACAGACTTTATTTTCTTGGGCTCCAAAATCACTGTGGATGGTGACTGCAGCCATGAAATTAAAAGACACTTGGTCCTTGGAAGAAAAGCTATGACAAACCTAGACAGCATACTAAAAAACAGAGATATCACTTTGCCAATAAAGGTCCATATAGTCAAAGCTATGGTTTTTCCACCTGTCATGTACAGCTGTGAGAGTTGGACCATAAAGAAGGCTGAACGCCAAAGAATTGATGCTTTTGAACTGTGGTGTTAGAGAAGACTCTTGAGAATCCCTCGGACAGCAAGATCAAACCAGACAATCCTAAAGGAAGTCAACTCTGAATATTCATTGGAAGGACTGATGCTAAAGCTGAAGCTCCAATACTTTGGCCACCTGATGCGAAGAGCCGACTCGTTGGAAAAACCCTGATGCTGGGAAAGACTGAAGGCAGGAGAAGGAGGAGATAGAGGATGAGATGGATGGTATCACTGACTCAATTGACATGAGTTTGAGCAAACTTCAGGAGATGGTGAAGGACAGGGAAGTCTGGTGTGCTGCAGTCCATGGGGTCATGGAGAGTCGGACATGACTGAGAGACTAAACAACAACAAAAAGTCAGTGATGGAGACAGCTAGGAGGATGAGCTTTCAGCCTCCCAAAGGCACCTCAAGCTCACTGCTTCTGAAGCTAAGTGGCCTTCTCCTGAAGTGGCAACTCCTCGTGGGGCCCCCATTTTGTGGTTGGCACAACACCCACCAGTCACGGAGGCTAAACAACTGTTTCAGTCAAGCACCAAGCCCTCAGACCCATTTCCACACACTGCTCGGCACCCCTTGGAGCCCCATTCCCCTTAAGAGTTGGCCCAGAATGCTGCTGATACCTCCCATCTGGTCTCATCTTGGCCCCTGCTTCATGCAGCCACTGGGGAGCAGATGAAATGCTCATTCTCCAGTGTCACCGTCCTGCTCAGAGCCTTTCCCCTTCCCACATCACCTACAGGATAAGTTGCAAGCTTCTTGGCCTTGCAAGCATATAAGGACCCTGTTCCTTCTGGCCCTGCCCCATCTGCTCAGCTCCTCTCTCCCCATTCCTCTCTGCCTCATGGGCCTCCAGGACCAGGACGTCCTGTGGTCTCTGCTGCTGAATGATGCATTTCTCATCACTCCCCAGGATGTTCCCCTACCTGGACCACTCTTCATCAGGTTCTAGTGCCACGTGATTGATTCTTCCTCATCCTTTAAAGTTCAGCTTCGGTTTGCTCAGTCCCTCAGTCACGTCCGACTCTTTGTGACCCCATAGACTGTCACCCACTAAGCTCCTCAGTCCGTGGAATTTTCCAAGCAAGAATACTGGAATGGGTTGCCATTCTCATCTCCAGGGGATCTTCCTTCCTGACCCAGGGATCAAACCCACGTCTCGTGTGTCTCCTGCACTGGCTGGCAGATTCTTCACCATGCAGGCCACCTGGGAAGCCCAAGGCTCTGCTTAGCTGCTATTCCTTTCTAATGCTACGTGTATTTCCAGAAAGCTTTCCCTGAAGCATTACCAACTCCACCTTGAGGATCCGAAGCCCTACCAACTCCACCTTGAGGATCCGATACTAACCAGCGCTTCTCATATGTCTACTCTATTGATTACCCTGGTTTCTCTTTATTTATTTGTTTATTTTTCATGGACTATGACTGCTTTAAAATGCTGTGTCTCTGCTATGCCTACGAGCATGCTAAGTCATTTCAGTCATGTCTGACTCTATGTGATCCTATGGACTATAGCCAGCCAGGCTCCTCCATCCCTGGGGATCCTCCAGACAAAAATACTGGAGTGGGTTGCCATGCCCTCCTCCAGGGGGTCTTCCCGACCCAGGGATGGACTCCACATCTCTTGTGTCTCCTACATTGGCATGTGGGTTCTCTACCACTCACACCACCTGGAAAGCCCAGTCTCTGCTCTATAATGAAATAAATCAGCTGTATGTATACACATCACCTCCCTCTTAGACCGCCCTCCCACCCTGCCATCCCACTCCTCTAGGTCACCACAGAACACAGAGCTTAGCACCCTGTGCTATCCAGCAGGTTCCCACCAGCTATCTATTTACACATGGGAGTGCATATATGTCAATTTTCATCTCCCAGTTCATCCCCCTCTTCCTCTTTCCCCTCTCAAGTGCACATGTCCATTCTCTACATCTGGGTCTCTGTTTCTGCCCTGGAAACAGGACCATCTGTACTGTTTTTCTAGATTCCACATATATGTGTTAACATATTTGTTTTTCTCTTGCTGACTTACTTCACTCTGTATGATGGACTCCAGGTCCATCCATGTCTCTACAAATGACCCCCTGGGTAATATTCCACCGCATCTGTCTTCTCCACCAGAATGGTAACTACTTAAAGGCAGGAATGACTCAAATGTTTCTAACAGAATAAAACCACCATGAGACCCTGTTCACCTCCTTCACACAGAACTGCAGCTGGTCCACTGGCAGTCTTTCCTGGGCTTGAAGCAGTGGCAGGCCATCTTCCTTGTGAATAGAAAAAAAGAAAAAGGAAATGACAGGAACACCTCGGCCTCTAGCACTTACTTTAAATATAACTTTCCTCAAGCCATTTAAGGGGGAGAAAAGAACTGCCAAAGACAAATCTCCCTGGATCTTGCATTTTTTTCTGAACCTCTTCGCCTGTCCTTCCTTAAGTAAGAGTTTTGTAAATAAAATGTCAAATCCGTTTTATAAGCTTCTCTATTTTTTATTCTTTCTGGTTTTAATTTTTCGATTACCTAAGAAATTAAATGCAAAAATCCTTAGCAAGGCATTCAAGGATCCGTATAGTGTGACTCAAAGCTTCCTTCCTAGTTCTATAATCTGCCCTTCTTTCCCTTCAAATACCTTATATCATCCCAGTCCCAGGTTATTGCTCCGAGCCTCCTTATTCCCTGCTGTAATGCATATACAAATAACAGGTGTGTTCAAATAACAGAAAAGGTCTTCCAGAAGCCAGGGAAACTTGGAGAAGGGACACCAGTCCATCGTCATATCTCATCTGATGATAGTATCACTCCCATCTTCCTGTAGCAACAGATAAATAATGCTCCATGGCATTGCCCAGATTTTCAATCTTAAATCCTTTCTTATTATAACATCTATTACATGGCTCAGGCCAGGCTTATATAACACTGAATCCTCCTTTTCCCAGAAGTATTTAAGAAAAACACCACTCTCACATGGGAAAAGAGAACTGAGGCTTTCCCTGTCCACTATATGCTGGATGCAGCACATAGCTTGGGTCATTTAGTTCCTAGCAACTTTCAAAAGTGGTTATTAGTCGTCTTAAAATAGAGGAAACCTAGGCTCAGAGAATTTAAAGTGGCTACATTTTTTTCGAGTTAGAAGCAGGATTTAAATATGATTACTTGAATCCAAAAGCCTATTTCTCCTCCTAACTATGTCAGTGAGGTTGTAGATGGGAAAAAAAAACAAACAAAAAAAATGTGTGGCCGTATAAAAAATGTCACCATCACTATTATAATGGGTGCTCTTTACATAGTAGAGTCCTAGGAGAAGAGCCTAGAAGCTAGAAAGAGATCCAGGGGTCTCCATCCTAGAAGGAAACGGCAGCCCACTCCAGTATTCTTGCCTGGAGAATCCCATGGATGAAGGAGCTTGGTGGGCTACAGTCCATGGGTCGCAAAGAGTGGGACACGACTGAGCGACTTCACTTTCACTTTCACTTTTCTTACATAGCAGAGTCCTAGGAGAAGAGCCTAGAAGCTAGAAAGAGATCCAGGGGTCTCCATCCTAGATTGGAATGAAGGGATGAGCAAAAGCAACGGAAAATGAAGACAAAAAAAACTGATGGGACGTGATGAGTCTCAGCGTGCTCTTCCCCAGGAAGGGGGTGGAGACACAGGGGGCGGTGACGCGTGGAAGGGGCAAGCCTGCAGGGCAGGGCGTGGTTGCCCAGCCAGGAGTTTGGCAGGGTGGTCTGAGGAGCAGCAGGCGCCGTTGTAGATGGCTGTGTTTCCAAGTGTCAGAACCACAGGGGGCATCTGGCCCAGAAGGTGTTCTTGGAAGCAGGGACGGCAGAAGGAGGCAAAATAAAGAGAAGCTAGGATGAATCATGGCCTCCATGTGCCCGGGCTCACAGGAATGCTTTGACTTTGGAGCCACTTTTCACATTGGCATCAGAATTTTCCACAGCGGGAGGGCCTGTCCCAAGCTGCAACTTCTTACTGAAGAGTTATGGGGAATCATGCTGGAAAGGGGTTACAAAATAGGAAGACTGTATTTTGCCACATGACCTTGGAGGCCAACTCCACTTGGTCTCTCCTTCCTGGAAGAGACTAGGTCAGTTATTTACTCAGTGTCTCTCAGCCTCGAGGCTCCTCAACCTCATCCACACTCTGTGGTCCTGGAGCGGGGAGTCTGCGGACTGCCTTTCCCAGACTTCTTCCTGGCTCACTTCCCATGAGGCTGCCTCTACAGAGGACTTGACAGGGCACTAGGTGGTGGCAGAGAGAGAGTCACACCCCTTCCCGAAGCGGGAGAGCCGAGGTTCCAGCCTCAGCCTCCTTCCGCGCTTCCGGTACCCGAGATGCCTCATTAGCGGTACCAGCACTGGCTGGCCCGTCAGGTCTGAGCTCAGCATTCAGTTCACACTCCCTGGACTCGAGGACTGGCCACAGTGTGCCCCACTGAGACCTGAGTGTCAGGCTTGGGGCACCTCCCAGATGTCTAAGCACTGGCTGCAGGGTAGCCCCACCCCAGAGGCTGAGGCACAGTTGTAAGATGCTCCCCCCAGCCACCCCTATCCCAGATGAGAATCAGCCGTTCAGGCTTCCTCTCTTCATTCCTAAGTTCTTCTCAGGAAGAAGAACCCTGTGCTGTGCCTAGTCGTGTCCAACTCTTTGTGACCCCGTGGACTGTATCCCTCCAGGCCTCTCTGTCCACGGGAGTTTCCAGGCAAGAATGCTGGAGTGGGTTTCCATTTCCTTCTTCAGGGGATCTTCCCAACCCAGGGATCAAACCCATGTCTCCTGCGTCTCCTGTGTTGCAGGCAGATTCTTTACCGCTGAGCCATCAGGGAAATCTTACACTATCTTTCTGTTTTTGTTCTGCCCAAGGGGTAGTAGTTTCTTCCTGCATTTACAAATGCCTGGATTATCTCACATCCTCTGTTTGCAAGTTAGGCTTCCAAACACATGTGCAGTCAATTTCCTATATTAAATCCCTCTATTTGAAGTTCCTGATATGCTTTCCATTTTCCTGACTGGAACCTGATGGATACAAAAGGCATCTGGAGCTTTAAATGTAATGCTGTCAAATCTCTTACAACGAAATTTTATAAAAAAACAAACTGTTAACTGTTTTAAAAGGAGACTACTCTGTCATCTCTGTCGATAAGAAGTATGTACTTGTCCCATAGGTATAGTTCAGTTCAGTCACTCAGTCGTGCCGGACTCTTTGCGACCCCATGAATTGCAGCAGGCCAGGCCTCCCTGTCCCTCACCAACTCCCAGAGTTCACACAGACTCACATCCATTGAGTCAGTGATGCCATCCAGCCATCTCATCCTCTGTCGTCCCTTTCTCTTCCTGCCCCCATCCCTCCCAGCATCAGAGTCTTTTCCAATGAGTCAACTCTTTGCATGAGGTGGCCAAAGTACTGGAGCTTCAGCTTTAGCATCATTCCTTCCAAAGAAATCCCAGGGCTGATCTCCTTCAGAATGGACTGGTTGGATCTCCTTGCAGTCCAAGGGACTCTCAAGAGTCTTCTCCAACACCACAGTTCAGAAGCATCTATTCTTCAATGCTCAGCTCTCTTCACATCCAATACATAACCACTGGAAAAACCAGAGCCTTGACTAGACAGACCTTTGTTGGCAAAGTAATGTCTCTGCTTTTCAATATGCTTTCTAGGTTGGTCTATAACCTTTCTTCCAAGGAATAAGCATCTTTTAATTTCATGGCTGCAATCACCATCTGCAGTGATTTTGGAGCCCCCCAAAACAAAGTCTGACACTGTTTCCACTGTTTCCCCATCTATTTCCCATGAAGTCATGGGACCAGATGCCATGATCTTTGTTTTCTGAATGTTGAGCTTTAAGCCAACTTTTTTACTCTCCTCTTTCACTTTCATCAAGAGGCTTTTTAGTTCCTCTTCACTTTCTGCCATAAGGGTGGTGTCATCTGCATAGCTGAGGTTATTGATATTTCTCCCGGCAATCTTGATTCCAGCTTGTGTTTCTTCCAGCCCAGTGTTTCTCATGATGTACTCTGCATAGAAGTTAAATAAGCAGGGTGACAATATACAGCCTTGACGTACTCCTTTTCCTATTTGGAACCAGTCTGTTGTTCCATGTCCAGACCTAACTGTTGCTTCCTGACCTGCATATAGGTTTCTCAAGAGGCAGGTCAGGTGGTCTGGTATTCCCATCTCTTTCAGAATTTTCCACAGTTTATTGTGATCCACACAGTCAAAGGCTTTGGCATAATCAATAAAGCAGAAATAGATGTTTTTCTGGAACTCTCTTGCTTTTTCCATGATCCAATGGATGTTGGCAATTTGATCTCTGGTTCCTCTACCTTTTGTAAAACCAACTTGAACATCGGGGAGTTCACGGTTCACGTATTGCTGAAGCCTGGCTTGGAAAATTTTGAGCATCACTTTACTAGTGTTTGAGATGAGTGCAATTGTGTAGTAGTTTGAGCATTCTTTGGCATTGCCTTTCTTTGGGATTGGAATGAAACCTGACCTTTTCCAGTCCTGTGGCCACTGCTGAGTTTTCCAAATTTGCTGATATATTGAGTGCAACACTTTCACAGCATCATCTTTCAGAATTTGAAATAGCTCAAGTGGGATTCTATCACCTCCACTAGCTTTGTTCATAGTGATGCTTCCTAAGGCCCACTTGACTTCACATTCCAGGATGTCTGGCTCTAGGTGAGTGATCACACCATAGTGATTATCTTGGTTGTGAAGATCTTTTTTGTACAATTCTTCTGTGTATTCTTGCCACCTCTTCTTAATATCTTCTGCTTCTGTTAAGTCCATACCATTTCTGTCCTTTATCGAGCCCATCTTTGCATGAAATGTTCCCCTGGTATCTCTAATTTTCTTGAAGAGATCTCTAGTCTTTCCCATTCTGTTCTTTTCCTCTATTGCATTGCATTGATTGCTGAGGAAGGCTTTCTTATCTCTTCTTGCTATTCTTTGGAACTCTGCATTCAGATGTTTATCCTTTTCTCCTTTGCTTTTGCTTCTCTTCTTTCACAGCTATTTGTAAGGCCTCCCCAGACAGCCATTTTGTTTTTTTGCATTTCTTTTCCATGGGGATGGTTTTGATCCCTGTCTCCTGTACAATGTCACGAGCCTTCATGGTTCTGACTCTTCCTTCATCCTTAAACAAACTTGATCTGCATTGCAGCAGTAAGAAAGATAAAGTGCCCTAGGCCCTAGGTACCCAACTTTAAATGAGCTATGATCTCTAGCCGATAGGAGCCCCTAAGGGGAAGCGATGTCAGGTACAACACCACAGAAGAGGAATCCGCTAGAGCAACCAGAGGCCAAGGAAGGACAGAGGAGGCAGCCTGTGACCCTTGCAGGGAAGGTCACTGCTCATCTGAGTTTCGAAAGACGTGTCCGTCTTGCTATTGCTCAGCAAGCATCACCAACGTACTCAGAAAGGAGGATGACAAGGCTTTTCCATTGCAAGAAGCAGAAATCAGTTTTGGATGGGAGTCTCAAAAAGCACATGTCAGGAATTTAAGGGTAAAATGAGATCAAGTTGGAAGGCTAAAGAAAGAGACTGGAATAGATGGAGGCCTGAACCACTCTTCAGTCAGTTCAGTTCAGTTCAGTTGCTCAGTCGTGTCCGACTCTTTGCAACCCCATGAATCGCAGCACGCCAGGCCTCCCTGTCCATCACCATCTCCCGGAGTTCACTCAGACTCACGTCCATCGTGTCCGAGATGCCATCCAGCCATCTCATCCTGGGTCGTCCCCTTCTCCTCCTGCCCCCAACCCCTCCCAGCATCAGAGTCTTTTCCAATGAGTCAGCTCTTCGCATGTTAGAATGAGAGAATTCATGCATTCACCTGGAGAGAAAGTCCAGTTGGCCTAGTGTAGGTCAGTGCCCATTCCATAACTGTCCCAAGTAGGTAGGATGAAGGACCCAGCAGGGCTTTCCTGCCCACAATAGAGGAGACACAATTCCATAAAGGGAAATTAAGGTGCTCAGGGAAGAGGGAAGAGAGGACAACTAAACCCCCCAAAGGGTGAGGGAAACAAGACAGAAAGGCGTCTATTGCAAACAAGAGTGGGAATTTTCTGCTTGGACAAGACAAAGATGCTCATTCAGGCAGAGAGAAGAGAACAGGAGAGCCGCACAGCTTAAGGTCTGGTGGTGAGAAAGACAAATGCAGGGAACAGAATCCTGAGATAGCAAAGTACGGGTGAGACCAAGTATAAACAGAGACCAGAAAATGAAGGGTCACACGCACGGCACTAAAGAGCCACCCACAGCCTATAGGATCCAGGAGGCAGTGTCAGAGGGACCTCGCCAGTCCATCTACCTTTTGACATTGCAAGTGTGCCTTTTTGCCCTTTTGTGTGTGTGTGTGGAATGAAACATCATTATAACCTTGACAAGAATATTTTCAGCAGAATGGAGGTGACAGAGGCTGGTTGGGATGAGCAAAGGAAAGAAAGGGTGGTAAAGAGGGGAAAATAGCTGGGGAAGATGCTGTGTGATTTAGTGCTAAATTACTGGCCCAAACTCGGGGTAGGGTAGGAGTTCAGGAAGGGCGAGTCCAGTGGGAACACTAATGAGAGGATGTGTCGCTGAAGAGAGCATGAACAATACACGCTTTGTCTTGACAAAATGAGCTTCAGTGCCCTTTTGGTGTATCAGACGTGGAGGCAGGCCAGCCTCAGTGCAGAGTAATTACGCTGTGGAAATCTTTAAAAAATAAATCATAAGTCCCCATAAACTCCCTAGACTTCAAATTCCTGCAGGACAATGACCCTGTTTTCATATTTCTGTATCCCAAATGTCTGATATCAAGTAGGCACTCAACGCAGCCTTTGGAATGAATCCATTATTTAGTGGAACGAGCAGCTTACCAAATATGGCTGATAAGTTGTTATTTTAAATTACCAAAACAATACATACAATGTAGACGTATGAATTTAAACAAATGTGGGATTTTTGAGGGCTTCCCTGGTGGCTCAGGTGGTAAAGAATCCGCCTGCACTGCAGGAGACCCAGGTTTGACCCCTGGGTCGGGAAGACCCCCTTGATGCCTGTTCTGTAACTCGCCTCTTCTATTTAATCTATGGTGCTGCCATCCTTTGTCAGTTCAGAGTGGCTTTAAAATCACAAAATTAAGAAGTCAGAGGGGGATCTTGAGATAAAAATATATAGTTGAATCACTGGGTTAATGGCTCAATTAATTGATGCTCAAGGGGGTAGAATGACTTTCAAAAGGTCACACAGCAAGTTTATAGTAAGACCTCCCGCTGGGTGTCCTGAGGGGCTCTGATATATGTCCCACTATGGCTGGGAAAGGAAAGGCAACTGTTTTCACCATCCAAGGGCCTCTGGAAGATGAGGGAGGCCTTCATGGTTTGGGGAAGAGGAGTCACTGAGACAGAGGTATCCACTCCAAGCTTTCCAGAGGCGACTGAGGGGAGACAGCAGCTGACTCATGCACGAAGCCCAGCTTGCACCTGTCTAAACTGTGGAACTTTTAGTTGCCCACATAGTTTCAGCTGCGGTTTCTTCCTGAATCCACTGCAGTGAGCTCTGAGGATGCTAACAGAGGGTAGTAGGAGACTCAGCAAGACCAGGAGGGGTATCAAGCATCGAAAGGCACTAACTGATGGAGCGGGTAACCGCTGAGACAGAAGACGTCTCCATACAGATGTCAGTCCTCAGCCCTGCCAGCTACCTAAATGCCAGGGTGGAAAGAACCTGGCCCCAGTGCACTTGGGGTTTAATCCAAATTCCATTTTTTAAAATCAAAAACAAATCATCACCAGCCGGTCATGAAGGTCCCTCATTTCTTATCTAACAATCTGCAGAATCAAATCATGTTGCTGGTAAACACTGCTCGGGTCAGATATGGACCCTCTCAGGAAAGGGGGGCAGATGGGCACTGGGGCTTAGCTAAGTAATAACACTGGGTTCCATCAGCTGCTTCCCTGCAGGGGACCTGGAACCAGAGCCTCAGGGGCTCTTCCACTTCTGAGGCTGGACTTCTGATCGTGGCCTCCTTTCTGGAAGGTCAGAGGGAAGCTATTAATGTGAAGATTGCCAATCATTCTCAGGAAGGCCAGCTGCGCATTCTGCACTGTTGTGGACAGGTGTGGAAAAGAGGAAAAATGTAGTTAGGACAGAATACTGCTTCTGTCTTCTGAACTTGACCAAGTCACTGCTCTCTCTGAGCCTCGAGCCCCACCCCTATAGGATGGAGTCAGCATTTACTCCTAGTGAGGGCTCACTGAGAACAAGAAGAGAAAAAGCAAGTAAGATACCAGCACTCATCAAGGCACTCAGGCAGTGCCCCCTGTGATGTTGCAGTTTATAAGACAGAAGTTATATTTGGTCTTTGTCTTCATTTCTGGCACAGAGTTTCTAAAGCCCTTAGCATTTCCTAAGTGATGAGAGCATAAAGGCATCTTCTATTATATGACTGCGGTGATTATTGGACAGCATTTAATGTTGACGAATGGTTGCTAGGAGGACCAACCAGAGATTAGAGTGTTGGAAAGTAGTTTCACCTCCCTGACCCCCAGGGAGGGAAGAGGAGCTGGAGACGAAGTTCAATCACCAGTGGCCAATGGTTCACTCACTCATGCCTACATGGTGAAGCTTCCATAAAGACCCCAAAAAGGACTGCATTCAGTAAGCTTCCGGGCTGGTAGACTTGTGGAGATTTGGGGAGAGCAGTGTGCCCAGAGAAGGCTCAGAAGCTCTGAGCCCTTTCCCCATGCTTTGTCAATATCTCTCTTCCATCTGGCCGTTCCTAATGGAACAGGATATCTGTTATAATAAACTGACAGTCTCGTAAGTAAAATGTTTATCTGAGTTCTTTGATCTGCTCTAGCAAATTAGTCAGACCTGAGGAGGAGGTTGTGGGAATATCTGATTTATAGCCAGTTAGTCAGAAGAACAGGTAACAACCTAGACTTGGGACTGGGTTCTGAAATAGGGAGGGGAGCAGTCTGATAGGACTGAATGTCTAGCCTGTGGGATCTGGTGCTGTCTCTGGGTAGATGGTGTCAGAACTGAGTTGAATTCTTGGACACCAGCGTGTGTGTGTGTGTGTGTGTGTGTGTGCGCGCGTGCTCGGTCGTGTCCAACTTTGCAACCCCATGGGTTGTAGCCCACCAGGCTTCTCTGTCCATGGGATTTCCCAAGCAAGAATACTGGACTGAATTGTAATTTCCTACTCCAAGGGATCCTCCTGACCCAGGGATCGAACACAAGAGAGTGTCTCCTGCATTGGCAAACTGATTCTTCACCACTGTGCCAGGAGGGTCCAAGAACTGCTTGCTGTTCTGTGGGAAGCTGCCCAACACATACAAGTTGGGTTGGGTCTAGCAACCCCAGAGAGTTCCCCATCCTCAACCTTGAGTGAATTAACCCAGAGAGATAGCAGGGCGACTACCTAGGAAGCACCTCAGTTTTAGCAAAAGCATACACAGCTTATTCTGAATCTTTAAAGCTGCTGAGCTGTTCACAAACAGTCTAACTTCAGGCGTGTGGCAACGTACATGTTAAAGGTTTTGTCCATAAGGACATAGTTAGGGGAAGAATGACACAGCCTCATAATGCTCTGTTTCTGAAAGTAGCAGCTGCTAAGGGAACACAGATGAGGACTACCTGGCTCACCTTCCAGGGTCATGGAGTGCTTTCTGGAGGAAGTGATGTCTAAGCAAGGAGCTGAGGGATATGCAAAAGTGAGACACATGAAAGAAGAAAAAAGATAATGAAAGGTGTTTATTCATTCAACAAATAAGTCCTGAGCACCTGCTACATTCTAGGAGTTATTCTAAAAACTGAGGGTATGGTATTGAATATGACGGACAAGGTCTTTGATCTTACAGAGTCAATCTTCCGGGTGGTTGATCAGTAACAAATAATTAAGAGAACACCAGGAAGTGACCCATGACATGAAGACTGCAGTGGAAAGGAGCTATTTCAGATTTGATGGTTATAGAAGACCGCTCCAGGGAAGTTCCATCTCAACTGAAATCTGAGAGAGGAGAAAGGCCAGCCGAGCAAGTGAACAACTGAAGTATAAACTGAAGAATAAACAGAAGAATAAACAGACAAGCGCTGACACCAAGCTCTTAAATTCAGAGCAAGCCTAGCATGTTCTGGGCACATAAAGAAGGTGATCTGGCTGTCACAGCAAGAAAAAGAAAGCATAGGAATGAGGGCAGGGCCAGCTCTTGTAGAATCAGGTAGGAAATCGCAAGATGTTCAAATTCTAAGTATGATGAGAAGCCATTGGAGGTGTCAATGGGGAAGAGTTGTGATCTGATTTTCATATTTAGAGATCATTCTAATTTTTGGAAGAGCATAAAGCACAATACAGTTGACCCTTGAACAATGTGGGGGTTAAGGGCTTTGGGCCGACACGCAGTCAAAAATCCACTAACTGCATTCTCTGCCTCAAAAACAAAGGAACTGATACACGGCCTACTCGGGGGGAGAAAACATAAACACCTTGAACAGAATCAGAACTCAAGCCCTAAGTTCCTTTGATTCAAATATAATGATCTTTGATCAAATTGCACTTACTTAATGCAGTTACTCAGTTACTCTATTAAAAAAAAAAAATCTGCTTGTAAGTAAACTCACACAGTTCAACCCTATGTTGTTCAAGAGTTGACTGTATATGCAAAAGTTCCAGATGAGAGAGGACCATGGTCTACGTGAGGAAAAACAAAAGGAAAGCAAAAAGGGAAAGAAAATCACCAAGTTCAGCTGAAGGAGAGGGTGGCCAGGGAATACCCAGGAAAGGTTGACTAAGACCCATGCTCTGGGGCCTTAGGGGCTATGGCAGGGATTAGACTCTAAACCAGTGCAATGGATGCTGTGGAAGAATGCACAGAGGGATGTCGGATTGGTGTTTCAGAAACACATCAGTGACGGTGATGGCTCCAGACAGCAGGCCACGGCTGAGAGCCTTCCTCCCCAGGTTCAGCATCTCTGTTGCGTAGGCTGTAGGAGAGCCTGAGTCTGCAGAGGAGAAGCTCAGCAAGTAGAAAGAGGAGGAAGCTGGGTGCACACAGCTGCCCAGAAAAGTCAGAAACCCCCCAGCAGGACCCCCTGGCAGCTCCTTGGACCTCTCTAGGTTCCCCAAGCCCTGGGGGCCCTGGGATCCCACATCCCCCTCCTCAGGGTTTCACAAAGAAACCACGAGGCTGAGCTGGGAAGGAGGAGAGTGATGATTATCTCCTCCAGGCCTATCATTTTACAGATGAAATTTGCCTCCTCATGCCCATCAGCCATATGGCTCTGAGGTTAGTTACTCCAGGATTTAGCCACAAAGACTGGCTAGATTTTTTTTTTTAATGTCTGGAGATATTGGTTAAAATGACTGTCTCTGTCCCCACCACAAATAATCTGCCTTTGTCCCTCCATCTGTAAGAGGCTATGGGTTCTATATTTGATTTCTCATGACAAGACTTTCTCCCGCAGTGAACTCAGATCCTGGAAGGTTGGGTCTCCTAAAGGGCTTCCCACTGTGCAGTGGGGAGGACAGTCCGTCTGCACTGAGTTCATATCCTTTTCCAGGAAGTGAGCCTGGGAAACATGTCTGCAAGGCACAATTTCCTTGGATGGATCTACTCCAATCCTCTGTGGCTTGGATTTGTGAAATCTATGGGGCATTGTGTTCATGCGTTGACACAGAACCTAGAGACCAGTTCTGACACCTTTCTATGTCAAATGCTGTCAGTGTATGTATCTGCGAAAAATTTTAAAAAGTGCATTCTAAGCACCAGCCCTTCTGCTTGTCACTGAAAATGCAATGATGAAGATACAGCTTGCCTTAGGAAGCTTGAGATTCAGTGATTTTTACTGAAGCTGATAAAACATGAAACAAACATTAAAATCCTAAACTCTGTGAGCCTCAACCTCAACCTTTCTTCAGATATTCATAAACCATTTATAACTAATTGTATGTACTATCCAAGAGAAAAATGTAGTTTCTTTTCATTATGAGAGAAATGGAAATTTACTTGATATAAAGAGATTCTCGAGAAGCAACTCCTTTACTCTTGATCACTGGTACATTTCTTAAGTATCCAATGATTGTCTGTTGTTGTAATATATATGGCAGGCCTGGCAAAGGAGGGTTGCAATGGGGAATGAAGCTTACATATAGGAATAACGTGTACATCCCTGATCTCATTTTAACCATCACCATTAGCCTTGTTTCATTAGCAAAGGAACTGAAATCCAAAGAGTCAGAAATCTAACCAAGCTCAACCAAGCAGTAATTTCCATCACCCTCAATGCTGTTATCTCCACTATTATTAATAGTCAATTATCACATATTATCATAGTAGTTGTCATTCATTCATTAACTGACCAAACATTCATCTAACACCTGTAAAGTATAAAACATCAAATAATACATGCTTCCTGCCATTAGGGAGTTCTGAGCCCTATATATTTAAAAATCCATTCATTAATGCACTACACTGGGTTGTCGTGCCTTTTGGTTATTATGAATAACATTGTGCTATGAACATTTGCAGACAGGTTTCTGCTTGGTCATGTTTTCATACGGTGGAATTAACCATATTTTTTTAATTTTTTATGGCTATGAGAAAGTACTGAAGTACTGATAAATTCTACAACATGGATAAATATGGAAAATATCATGGAAAGTTAAGAAGCCAGACACTAAAGGGCATATATCATATAGCTCCATTTGTACAAAACATCCACAATAGGCAAAAATTATAGACAGAAGCGAGATTACTGGATTGTGAAGGGCTGGGAGAAGACTGTGGGAGTGACTGCTAATGGGTATAGTAAGGAATTTCTTTTGTGCTAATGTAAATGTTCGAGAACTACATGGTAATGATGGCTTCACCACATCATGAACATATTAAAAATCACTGAGTTATGCACTTAGAAAGAATTTTATGGTGTCTTACTTGTATCCCAATGAAACATTAGATACACTTTAAAAAATAAGTGTGTTATTGAGTTGAGTTCCCTACATGTTTTGGATACTAAGCCCTTATCAAAGACATAGTCTGTAAATATTTTCTCTCATTCCACAGGCTGTCTTTTCACGCTATCATTTTCTTTACTGAGCAGAAGGGTTTTAGTTTGATTCAATCTTACTTGTCTATTTCTGCTTTTGTTGACAAGATGCTTTTGGGGTCATAACATCATTGCCCATACCAAAATCAAGAAGGTTTTCCCCTGTTTCCCCAAGTGGTTTTATAGTTTTAGGTCTCGCACTTAAGGCTTTAATCCAATTTCACTCTCTAGCAATATGGGTACCGACTTTTCCCAATATCATTTATTCAAGAGATTATCCTTTCCTCACTGTGTGCTCTTAGCACCCTTGTCAAAGATCAGTTCACTATAGATGTATGAATTTATTTGGGGGCTCTCTATGCTGTTCCACTGTTCAATATGTATACTATTAGTCCAGGATTATCCTGGAATAATTGTATTTTGAGTACAATAACTTTGTAGTGTATTTTGAAATCAGTTGGTGTGACTCCTCTGGCTTTGTTCTTCTTGCTCAAAATTGTTTTTACTATTCTGAGTCTTTCATCAGTTCAGTTTAGTTGCTCAGTCATGTCTGACTCTTTGCGACCCCATGAATCACAGCACGCCAGGCCTCCCTGTCCATCACCATCTCTTGGAGTTCACCCAAACTCATGTGCATTGAGTTGGTAATGCCATCCAGCCACCTCATCCTCGGTCGTCCCCTTCTCCTCCTGCCCCCAATCCCTCCTAGCATCAGGATCTTTTTCAGTGAGTTGACTCTTCACATGAGGTGGCCAAAGTATTGGAGTTTCAGCCTCAGCATCAGTCCTTCCAATGAACACCCAGACTGATCTCCTTTAGGATGGACTGGCTGGATCTCCTTGCAGTCTAAGGGACTCTCAAGAGTCTTCTCCAACACCACAGTTCAAAAGCATCAATTCTTCGGTGCTCAGCTTTCTTCACAGTCCAACTCTCACATCCATACATGACCACTGGAAAAACCATAGCCTTGACTAGAGGGATCTTTTTTGGCAAAGTAATATCTCTGCTTTTGAATATACTATCTAGGTTGGTCATAACTTTCCTTCCAAGGAGTAAGCATCTTTTAATTTCATGGCTGCAGTCACCATCTGCAGTGATTTTGGAGCCCCCCAAAATAAAGTCTGACACTGTTTCCACTGTTTCCCCATCTATTTCCCATGAAGTGATGGGACCAGATGCCATGATCTTAGCTGAATGTTGAGCTTTAAGCCAACTTTTTCACTCTCCTCTTTCATAATTCCACATAAATTTCAGGACTGTTGTGTAAAGAAAGTCACTGGGGTTTAGACAGTTGTTGTTGTTAAGTGGCTCCGTTGTGTCTGATTCTTTTGCTGCCCCATAGACTGTAGCCCACCAGGCTTCTTGGTCCATGGAATTTCCCAGGCAAGAGTACTGGAGTGGACTGTCATTTCCTTCTTCAGGTAATCTTCCCCACCCGGGGACTGAACGCAAGTCTCCTGCATTGCAGGAGAATTAACAATGTTAATTTTTCTAATGCAGGAACATGGGGTGGGTTTTTAATTGCCTGTATCCTCCTTCATTTCTTCATTAACAGTATAGTTTTCAGTGTATAAATTTCTCACCTCTTTGGTTAAGTTTATTCCTAAACATTTTTTTCTTGTTATTGCTACTGTAATTGGGAATGCTTTCATCATTCCCTTTCAGAGATTTCACTGTTTGTGTACCACTGATTTTGTTGATTTTGTATCCTGCATCTTTACTGAATGTATTAGTTCCAACAATTTTTTGTTGTTGACCATTTAGGGTTTTCTACATAACTAATTATGCCATCCCCAAACAGGTCCACTTTTACTTCTTCCTTTTTGATTTGGATACTTTTCTTTCTTTCTTTCTTTCTTTTTTTTTTAATTCTCTAATTCCTCTGGCTAGGACTCACAGTACAGTGGTGAATAGAAGCTAGCCAGAAATTATTAAATCTATTTTATAGGTAAGGGAAATGAGACTTTCAGATGTTTAGCAAGCTCAAACATTTAGTGCAGGCTGAGACTGGAATTTATACTAGCCTCTCCATCTCAAACTCCAGGACTCATCAGACTTAATCCAGTTTCCACTTCAATCCCATTAACAGATGCAACTGCAATCCAAGCTCCCATCTCGATTAGCTTCCCAGCCTACGCACTGAGCGGATCCATTTCTGCTCCCCTCCTCAAGAACATTGGGCAGCCCCCCTCTGTTGCCATGGCAAGCCTCGTGCAGTCCCACTAACAAAGGACTGCTGTGCCCTCCAAGTAAATCCTGCTCACAAGGTCTGATTACCACATGCAAACCCAGCTTGGAAAAGCTCCTTCGAAACACAGCTGGCTATCTTCTTTGTATCCTTCTTATTTAACATGTTCTTCTATTACCAAAAATTGAGGGCATATTTCTATATTGTGGTCTTCACTGAAACTCAAGGAATATGCTCCCCTCAGCTCTGGTTCATTCCCCACAATCTGCTTTCCTAGATAGCTCAGTTGGTAAAGAATCCACCTGCATTGCAGGAGACGCCAGTTGGATTCCTGAGTTGGGAAGCTCCCCTGGAGATGGGATAGACTACCCACTCAAGTATTCTTGGGCTTCCCTTGTGGCTCAGCCAGTAAAGAATCCACCTGCAATGTGGGAGATCTGGGTTCAGTCCCTGGATTGGGAAGATCCCCTGGAGAATGGAACACCTACTCACTCCAGTATTCTGGCCTGGAGAATTCCATGGACTGTATAGTGCTTGGGGTCACAGAGTCAGACATGACTGTGCCACTTTCACTTTCAGCCACACAATACCCTTTATCCCCTCTGGCCCTTTTCTGTGACTCAGGAAAGATGCAAAGACGGCTTACTTGGAGAGGCAGGAAAGTGACAGGAGGTTGCAAGAAATGGTCAGTTCAAAGTATACTTTGCCAATAGAGCTTCTAGGTCCTGTTGTTGGAGTGGATGTGGGGAAGTAAAGTGAACAATGCGGAGGAAAGAAATGCCATGTCTTGATAAGGGAGAGTGTGGGGGAAGAAAACAAATGTGAAGCCGATAGAAATCAACAGGTCTTCCCTGGTGGCCCAGTGGTTAGGAATCTGTCATGCATCGCAGGGGAGGCCCGTTCAATCCCACATGCCATGGGGAAACGAAGCCTGTGCGCCATGCTACTGAAACCTGAGCGCCCTAGAGCCCATACTCGACAACAAGAGAAGCCACTGCAGAGAGAAGCCCCCGCTCACTGCAGCTAGAGAAAGCCCGCACGCAACAATGAAAACCCGGTGCAGCCAAAACAAACAAACAAAGAGTAAATAATTTTTAAAAATTCATAAAAAAGAGGTCTGTTCTGTGCAAGTTAATTTTGGCTAGTTATTAGACATTCAATAAGAAATTAGACATTCCAAGTGTATGGATCTCAGAACATGAGGTGAAATAAAGCAAAGCATCATGAGCCCATGAAACTTTGAAGGATGACAAATATTTCGGTATGCCAAAAATGTAAGATGCATTGTAGGAACCAGGGAGAGACGAGACAGCGACCAGGTTATACATACAGACCTCTGCAGTCAATGGAAATCTACTAAAGGGTAAATCTGAATCAGTTTGCAATTGCATGTATAATTCACAATTACATTTTCTTTAAAAATGGTCTAAAACATCTCTTCTGTGTCGATCTAGAGCAGCAGGGCTTCTCAACCTTGGTACGACTGACATCTGGGGCTGGGTCATTCCTGGCTGGAAGGGCTCTCCTGTACTCTGGGAGATGCTTAGCAGCATTTCTGGCCTCCACCTGCTACGTCCCTGATAGCTTCACTCATCTCAGTCATCACAACCAAAAACATCTCCAGACATTGCCAAATGTCCCCTGAGGGCAAGACCACTCCCAGCTGAGAAAGACAGAGCTGTTGAGAAGAGCAGTAACCAGTGTTAATCTATTTGCTGTAGAAGCTCATGGGCCTATTTCTATAGATTTACTTGTACATGGGTTTACCAATAGTACATGTTCTTTTTATCTTTTTCACATATATTCTTTTATATTATACTCATTAATTTTTAACCTGCTTATTTCATAACCCTTAGTATTTGGGATATCTAAATAGTTTGGTACATAAGAAACTATCAGGTATTTTTTTCTTTTAAGTGACATGCCCTTCTGTAGCATGTATGTATCATATCTGTATCTGTATCTAGGTTACTGGATCTTGTTTGTTTTGTATTTCAAATAAATTTGCAATAATTGTCCTGATGTATATTTCCTTATGCACCTGTGTAAATCGTCTCTCAGAGAAAGGTGAATTACTGGGTCCTAAAGTATGTGCATTTTTAATTTTAATAAAACCACTTTGAATAGATTGTTTATAAAAATTTACAAATCCCTGCAAAAAATCCTTTCCTGTATCCAGTCTCCTTTGCAACATGAAATCTCCTTCGCAACGTGAAATCTGCTCTCTTCGCCTTGTAAGGTGGTGTTCTTTTCGACACCCCTTGAGTTTGGGCGGACTCTGTGACTCACTGATCAGCGGAATGCGGCACTGAACACAGAGTATGGGACACGGAGCTGCCTTAGATACAGTCTTGCCCTTAAGGTACTGGCATCTTGACCCAAGAGATGGTCAAGAACAGAGGAGAGGGTGCATGAGAGGTTCTGAGGTTGTAATAAGCACATGGGGAAACTTATCATGGAAGGGTGAGGGGAGGAGGGGCTGGTGCTGGGGAGGCAGCAAGGAAGTGGGTCAGGAGAGCAAGGGGGTTAAAACATTTCCCAGGGGAAGCCAGGTCTTGAAGGATGGGAGGGAAATTGCTGATCAGGCACGTCAAGGACATAGCCAGAATGGGAACCTTGAGCTTCTCCCAGGACAGAGCTGATTAATCCTGAAGGCTCTGGCCCTCCTCCCTCTGGATAAATTACAGGGAAGGCTAACCCTAACTGCTGGTGCTGCTAAGTCGCTTCAGTCGTGTCCGACTCTGTGTGACCCCATGGACTGCAGCCTACCAGGCTCCTCTGTCCATGGGATTTTCCAGGCAAGAGTACTGGAATGGGTTGCCACTGCCTTCTCCTTTAACTGCATAGTGATACACCAATTCAAACTTACTCCCATGGGGGAAAAACACCATTTAATGGGACATGAAGACAAAGCACAAACCCGACTAAGGGGACACACACTGTGGACCACAGCACAGCTATGACCAGAGCAAGTGGGGTGACGGGGGAGGGGAGATGGATGGGTAAACTACAGCCTCGGGGCAGGAGGAGGGTCTGGATTAACGATGACTAAGCAGACAACTGGATGAGACAGGAAATCAAAACCAATGATGAAAGCAGACACACATCAGAGAATTCCAACAGCAAGGAAAACGTACAGAACTGTTCTTTCACAAATACTCGGAAAGAAATCAAGCATGAAACCACAGAGAAATCGTCAAAGAATTTTAAATATCAACTAATTAGCCAATGATGCAAATTATAAAAACAGTGTGTCAAAAGACCACAAAATGGACTAGTTGCCACTTCCCAGGCCGCTAAAATGATTCACGGTTAATTTCATTATGAGCTGACTAACAGTGCAGCTGACATGAAATGGGTGGTCGCAGAGAAAGAGGTAACTGAACACCCACTAATGCGGTGGGATGAACAAGGGCAAGGTCATGAACGAATTCCCCACTAGGGAGTCCAGGCCAGTGGCAGCCTATCAGTCCACGGAGGAAGGGGTTTATTAAAAGCATACAGACTTGTTTCAGAACATGAGACCTGTCTCAGATAATTGGCTTAAGCTGGAGTTAAAGGGACACATTTCTTTTTCTTTGGAATAAGGAATATGAGAAGTTGGTTTTGGCTGATTTGGTAGGGCAAATCAGAGGCCGGGCGGCAGTCTTGAGAAGCTTTGGGGAAAGAAATTTGGAAGCTTCATCCTGCTCCCTCCTGCTTGCCCTGGGATGTCTCCTTTGACATTTGAAATCCCTGTCGTGCTATTCATCTTCTCATCAAAAAAAAAATGTTTTTTTTTTTTTTTTCTGAACTAATAATGCTCAGCTCCAATCACTGGAGTGGCCAGAAAACCCGTCTTTGTTTGCTTCGCTTTTACTTTCTCCTCCGCCCTTCCTTTCTTTGCCCCCTTTTTTCTTTTCCCTTTAGGGTTGTTTCCAATGGAAAAGAAGCATTTCCCTAAGAAGCACAAAGAATCTAGTTAATGGTTTTGTCATTTTGGAAATGAATAACAGCAAGACTGCTTCGTAGTTTAGATACAGGCTCCCATGATGTGCACAGAGTCCAGGGTGTACAGGACAGTCACACCCAGGAAGGATTTATCCAGCTCAAAATATCAGTAGTAACAATGCTGAAAAGCCCTAGGTAAACCCAGAGGGCCTGAGAATTACATAGATGTCCAAATTTATCTTTAATATTTTAGACCTTCCAAATAAGATGCAATTGTACACGACTTTCATCATTACAAATTAATTAAAAATTAACTTTCATTAGATTTCCACTGACCATGGAAGATCCTCTATCCCTGGTCCCTGCCTCTCTCTCCAAGCACCCTCTCCCATGTTTGACATTTTTGGCATACCAAATTATGTATCATCTGTTGAAGTTTCACGTGCTTCTTAATAGCCTTTTCTCCCCATATTAGGATCTTCAGCTCAGAAAGCCTCTGTCCTCCTTCTTTGCCTAGTGATATCCTACTTATGCTCCAGAACCCAGCTCGAGTATTATTTCCTCTGCTCTTCCCAGGTGAAGCTGCTCCTCGCTCTTTTCTGCCATCTCAGCAGCAACTGGACTTCTGGGAATATCATTAGATCTCATCATCCTGATATGGGGAGGCTGGTCCTCCAAAACCCTAAACCAGTCAGCCACAAGGGACATCCTGGCTCCCTGTCAGTGCAGTTCAGTCACTCAGTCGTGTCCAACTGTTTGCGACCCCATGAATCGAAGCAGGCCAGGCCTCCCTGTCCATCACCAACTCCCGGAGTTCACTCACACTCACGTCCATCGAGTCAGTGATGCCATCCAGCCATCTCACCCTCGGTCGTCCCCTTCTCCTCCTGCCCCCAATCCCTCCCAGCATCAGAGTCTTTTCCAATGAGTCAGCTCTTCGCATGAGGTGGCCAAAGTACTGGAGTTTCAGCTTTAGCATCATTCCTTCCAAAGAAATCCCAGGGCTGATCTTCTTCAGAATGGACTGGCTGGATCTCCTTGCAGTCCAAGGGACTCTCAAGAGTCTTCTCCAACACCGCAGTTCAAAAGCATCAATTCTTCAGTGCTCAGCCTTCTTCACAGTCCAACTCTCACATCCATACATGACCACAGGAAAAACCATAGCCTTGACTAGACGGACCTTAGTCGGCAAAGTAATGTCTCTGCTTTTGAATATGCTATCTAGGTTGCTCATAACTTTTCTTCCAAGGAGTAAGCGTCTTTTAATTTCATGGCTGCAATCACCATCTGCAGTGATTTTGGAGCCCAGAAAAATAAAGTCTGACACTGTTTCCACTGTTTCCCCATCTATTTCCCATGAAGTGATGGGACCGGATGCCATGATCTTCATTTCTGAATGTTGAACTTTAACCCAACATTTTCACTCTCCACTTTCACTTTCATCAAGAGGCTTTTTAGCTCCTCTTCACTTTCTGCCATAAGGGTGGTGTCATCTGCATATCTGAGGTTATTGATATTTCTCCTGGCAATCTTGATTCCAGCTTGTGTTTCTTCCAGTCCAGCGTTTCTCATGATGTACTCTGCATAGAAGTTAAATAAGCAGGGTGACAATATACAGCCTTGACGTACTCCTTTTCCTATTTGGAACCAGTCTGTTGTTCCATGTCCAGTTCTAACTGTTACTTCCTGACCTGCATACAGATTTCTCAAGAGGCAGGTTAGGTGGTCTGGTATTCCCATCTCTTTCAGAATTTTCCACAGTTTATTGTGATCCACACAGTCAAAGGTTTTGGCATAGTCAATAAAGCAGGAATAGATGTTTTTCTGGAACTCTCTTGCTTTTTCCATGATCCAGCGGATGTTGGCAATTTGATCTCTGGTTCCTCTGCCTTTTCTAAAACCAGCTTGAACATCAGGAAGTTCACGGTTCACATATTGCTGAAGCCTGGCTTGGAGAATTTTGAGCATTACTTTACTAGCGTGTGAGATGAGTGCAATTGTGGGGTAAAGTTTTCTACTCCTACTCATCATTACCCTATAGGCCCCATGTTGCCAGATTTTCCAAGATAAATTAGAAATCTGGAATTTTTATTGTACAACTTCTCAATGCTCAAAGTTTAATATCTAAATCAAAACTCCACAGCTAATCTCCAAGTGAAGCAATAAAAAGCATCATGGATCAAATCTGCTGTAAGGGCTACTGATTTTCCTCTCTGAATTATTATAGATTCATAAATGAAATTCTGAACTGGAGAACTAGATAAATTTTTAAGATGGAAAATATAATCTAGTAAAGAGGACAGGCACCAAGACACATTAGGACCTAAGATAGCTCACATATCACACAGTCTTTAACATACGGACCCACCCTACAGAGAAATATGGACGGGGGAGGTCAGATGCTTGTTTACCATCAGACAAGTGATACCTTGTCTTATGGGGATGAGTAAATGAAGGGACTGGAAAGAAGAATCAGTTCTTTCTTCCTGAAAGTTCTCAGATGTCAGAGGACCCCATGTTTGTGAACTGAGGTGGGTGGAAACAGGAGAAGAAGAGAGAGGATGTTTCTCTTACAACAGTGATAATAAACTAGATTCCTCTTGAATATAGTTTGACAATCCTATCAACTGCTTGTATGCCTGCTAAGTCACTCAGTCATGCCCAGCTTTGCAACCTTATGGACCATAGCCCACCAGACTTCCCCTTCTATGGGATTCTCCAGGCGCGAATACTGGAATGGGCTGCCATGCTTTCCTCCAGGGAATCTTCCCAATCCAGTTTTCGAACCCACATTTCTTAACGTCTCTTTCATTGGCAAGTGGGTTCTTTACCACTAGTGCCACCTGGGAAACCCCATGAACTGCTAGCAAACAGCCAACTCTCAGGCTTGTCAAATGACTAATAGACAGATATCACGGAACACAATTATCCCAGGCTCATGCAAGGAGTTCTCTCTGGCAGCTCTCCAGCTGCCTAACCAATCACACTTCTTGGAGCAGAACCAGGATGGACAGTGTCCAGGTGATCTTTTCATCTCGTGGCCCTCAGAACCCAGCCAAGCCTGGGAGCCAAGGGGGAGCAGGAAAGGGGCCTGTGGCTCAATTGCTGAACTTCCACAACCTTGCCAAGTGTCTTTGGACCCATTGTCCTATGTCTCCAGGGGGACCCACAGTTCAGGATCTTAGACAGTGGTCTCAGGCATTTGTCTCTGCATATCACCTGGAAAGAGAAGAGACTAGCTCCTGGTTGAGCCCAATCAGATGAGAAGAAAGGAAGGGACACATGACCAGGCTTTCCTGACAAGGGAAGACTACAAGGTACAGCCCCTCCATGTGTGACACTCTGAAACATGCACCTGTTGCCATGGAAACTGCAGGATGCAGGGTGAGTAAGTGCAGACTGAATAGATCCCATCCAAAGTGTTTGCATTCACCCCCTTTCATCACCAAAGCTGGAGTCCAGCTGGAGCCAGAATTAGTGATGGGTAAAGAGCTCAAAAGGCTGCTGGTCCCCTTCCAGGGCATTTCCAATTCAGTCAAGTCTTTTGGGTTTGGAAGACTTGAGTGGCCGAGCTGTCCCGTGAGAGTCGCGGCTCCCCTTTTTCTCTCATCTGGGGCCACAAACCAGCATCTCACTCTGAGCTGGGGCTGTGGTGTGGAAGTTAATCAAAGCAGCTTTTTAAAGGCTTTCAGAGTTTACAAAAAAAAAAAAAAGGATGTTTTGGGTAGAGACCAGAAGACAATTTTGCTCCCAGTCTGTTTCCCCTTCTTTCTTAAATACACACAGATTGAGTTAGACTCTACAGAAAGGAGGTCAGAAAAAGCAAAAACTTTTAACAAAGCTATTAAACATGATTTTCTTTCTCTGCAACTAGAACCAGCAGTTATAGGTCACACGTAAATCCTGAATGCCCAAAGTTCTGAAGAGTTTACATTAATTAGATTAAATAAAAACATGCCCAGCCTCTCTGTTCTACAGATGTATCCAATCCAGTTACACGCAGACTTTAATAACTAGCCAGAGCCCACCTATATCGCTCAACCGTATTTCTAGTTTCCTGCTGCTGCTACTGCTAAGTCACTTCAGTTGTGTCTGACTGTGCGACCCCCTAGATGGCAGCCCACCAGGCTCCCCCGTCCCTCGGATTCTTCAGGCAAGAACACTGGAGTGGGTTGCCATTTCCTTCTCCAATGCATGAAAATGGAAAGTGAAAGTGAAGTCGCTCAGTCATGTCCGACTCTTTGTGACCCCATGGACTGCAGCCTACCAGGCTCCTCCACCCATGAGATTTTCCAGGCAAGATTACTGGAGTGGGGTGCCATTGCCTTCTCCTCTAGTTTCCTAGGATAAAATAAATATAGTAGTGGCAGAGGCCATTTAATGGAAGATACCTCAGGAGATTGTATGGACCACATGGAATGACCCATCCCATGGGGACAGCTAATGTGTCAGATCAACTGGGTTTGCAAAAGGATCAAGTGTGTTTGCAGCTGCTTCATTTGCTTCAAAATAGTGATAACTCCCCACATCCTCTCCCTTAAATGTCATTATGCTCCTCATACAATACTTACTGCCCTGCTCCATCTGGATGAGGACAAGTAAGAGGTACCAATATGAGAAAACCAACAAGCATTTCCTTTCTCCTGAGATGCCTTATACATCTTCAATTTCTGTAACAGATAAGAGAAAGGAAAAAGTATTTGCGTTCCCTACTTAGAGTCTTAGGGAAGAGGGTATTGTTAAGTTCTGGAGGCTGGAGGCGTATTTACTTAATGAAGTTTCCCAGCTCAATTAGCTGAGACTAAAGGGAGGGCAGATTCAGAACAAAGCCCATGTGTAGTTGTATGATTTCCCATAGCATCTGCCTTTACAAAAGCCATGATTCCAAATGAAAGGGAAAATAAAGTACCTCATCACTCTGATTTCACAGACAAGGAGATGGAAGTAACTGTGCGAAAACCAAGCAGCTTATTAGCCACTTATCACATTTGCCCAGGCCCAGGACAGCATCTAATGATAGTGTATCCCTCATCCTTTCAAGATGACTCAAAGAGACAAGTTATTTGGCCTATTCATATACTTAAACATTAGCGATTTTGATAAAATAATAAAATGTCTACTTATTTAATTTATCAGTGAAGTCACCAGGTATCTAAAGACATAAATTATTAATATATTTCATCATTGCTTGTTCTTCCAACATTCAATTTTCATGAACCTCTTTTAAACAAACTCTTGACATCAAGATCCATCCATTATAAGTCATCTAACTGCTTTCCAGATCCCATCAACTTTGCAGTTATCCAATTAATATGAGTTCTAGTTCTTTTTTAAACCCACAAGCCACAAGAGATTTGCTTAGCAAAAAAAAACATTTCTTTTTAAATTCATTCTGCCGGCATGTATAGTCTTGAACTCCACAAGGCAGTTTATGAGGGATAATTGCAAAATGTAATAAACTTTTTGCCTCCTGCTTTACCATTTGTTCAAGTGATCTCAATACATAGTCAAACTTGGTGTTGATTTTAATATGTTTTCCCCAAATAAAAATAAAGCAATACGCAAGACTTGTCAGACATTGATTATAATATGGTTCCTGTTTGCCAAGATAGAATTTTTGTGGACAAAATGCTGTCTCCTTCTACACGGGCATATATAGCCCTGTGGCAGAGCTAGGGAGAGCTTGCAATTCTCTGACTTCTGGTTGTAAATTAACACCACTGTGCAACACCACTGATAGACTGCAAGCTTCTGGAGGGCAGACAAGGGTCTTATTTATCTTATTCAGGGGCTACCCCCAAACCTGACACAAACAGGTTCTCAGTAACTGTTGAGTAAATCAATGAATGAGTGAAATAATTAATCAAAGCATCATATAATCCTTCACGTTCTTTCCACTCCTAAGACATGGAGGTGGGGCCTTTCCCTGATGGTCTAGTGGTTAAAAATCCACCTTGAAATGCAGGGGAGACAGGTTCAATCCCTGATAGGGGAACTAAGATCCCACATACCACGGAGAAAGCAAGCCCGTGAGGCTATAGAGAGTCTGTGTCCCATAATGAAAGAGATCCCACGTGACACAGCAAGATTCCAGGTGCCACAACTAAGACCCTAAGTGGCAAAATAAACAAATAAATATTTAAAAAAAAGAAATAGAGGGAATTCTTTAAAATTCTCAATATTACCTAACCACCCTCTAAACTGAAGAGATACATTGTTTCCTTTCTTTTTTTTCTTTTTTTGTTTTCTGAATGTTGAGCTTTTTTTAAAAAAAATTTTTATTTTAACTTTAGTTTACTTTACATTACTGTATTGGTTTTGCCAAACATATGACATGAATTCACCACGAGTGTACATGCGTTCCCAAACATGAATCCCCTCCCACCTCCCACCCCATACCATCTCTCTGGGTCCTCTCCTTGCACCAGTCCCAAGCATCCTGCATCCTGCATCAGACATCGACTGGCGATTCGTTTCTTACATGATAGTATACATGTTTCAATGCCATTCTCCCATCTCGTCCCACCCTCTCCCTCTCTCTCTCCCCCAGAGTCCAAAAGTTCACCCCAATGTTCATTGCAGCACTGTTTATAATAGCCAGAACATGGAAACAACCTAGATGTCCATCAGCAGATGAATGGATAAGAAAGCTGTGGTACATATACACAATGGAGTATTACTCAGCCATTAAAAAGAATACATTTGAATCAGTTCTAAGGAGATGGATGGAACTGGAGCCGATTATACAGAGCGAAGTAAGCCAGAAAGAAAAACACCAATACAGCACACTAACGCATATATATGGAATTTAGAAAGATGGGGATGATGACCCTGTATGCGAGACAACAAAAGAGACTCAGATCTATAGAGTGAACCATTGTTTCCTTTCTTGTGGCAATCCCATGAGGTTTGATTTGGGTAGATCCACACTGCAATATCTCAGACCTCAGGGTGACTGTCCTAGCTCACTAATTACCAGAAACAATTAGCCCAGGGCCAGTCCACACACTTCGAGGCCAGAGTAAATGGTCCAGAAAAGCTGATGCCAAGAGTCCAGTTTGAGAGTTCCGAATCTCATGGATGGATCTCCCAGGGAGGACAAACCCTGCGTTCTGGTGCCTTGTTAATTACAGCCCTGCTTTCCAGACCACAAATCCCCCAAGAGGCCAGTCATCTCCCCACACTGGNTGGGAGGGGCAAGTTTTGGGGGCAGAACTGACAGCTCCATTTGGATATGGTCATTGTTCATGGGATATCTAGGTGGACTTCAGTTTGGTTTGTCCACAGACTTGTCTGCCCAAAACTGCCCCAGACTAGGGTTTAAAATAGGG
This sequence comes from Redunca redunca, assembly GCA_006410935.1. NCBI lineage: Eukaryota > Metazoa > Chordata > Mammalia > Artiodactyla > Bovidae > Redunca > Redunca redunca. The sequence continues at coordinate 277,503 of SJYQ01003975.1, forward strand.
TAGCTGACCAGGAAAATTTTAGGAATAGAGACATTGTGATGGACAGAGATCACCTTTAAGTCTTGAACTTTTCACTGGATGAGTTTGCACTTATGGTAACCAGATAACCAGATCTGGGTTCCATGGCCAGTTCTCTTTGGTGGTGTGAGCATGATCAGTTCACCATCTCTTCAGAACCTTAGCTTCCTCAATTGTAAATGGGAATAATCATACACCCCTCACTTTCAGGGTTTTTATGACAATCCGTGTGCTAAACGGCACTGCATACAATACGATTTCATTTTGATGTGGAAAGTAAAAAACAAACAATAAACAAACCAACCAAACCAAACAAAAACAAACATGTAGTCAGAACAGAGTGGCAGTTACCAGACAGGAAAGGGCAGGGAGAGTGCGAAATGAGTGAAGGGGATTAACTGCACCATGATGGAGGGGAACTAAACTCGGGTGGTGAGCACCCTGTAAGTGTATACAGAAGAAGAAGCACAATGCCACATAACACATACAATGGTATAAACCAACGTTACCTCAATTAAAAAGAAAAAGTTCACAGGGGCAAAATTTGACTTACACGTTCCTAAAACAAAGAACTATATTTAAAAACAAATAATTAAAAAATAGACCAAAAAAGGTATCACCAAGTGTAGAACAATAAACATCTATAAATCATAAGATTATTTTAATATATACACAGACATCAAAACCAAAGGAATTTTTATATGAAAGTGAGCCATGTAAGAAAAATTGAGTGCATTCTTTCTTCAGGCCCTAAACCTTTGAAACCATCCCAAGAACAACCTCGGGTTTCTGGTGTCAATGAAATACTTTGTTTACTTTGTGTTTTAAACTCTCCTATCACCCCCAGTTAGTTACTCACAGCCTGTCCCCTGTGGCTGATGCTAAAATGCATTTCTCCCCCTGAATGTCCTAATTTCTCAGGCTAAATCCATTCCATTTGGCTGAAGGAAGAGCCCAGACAATATCCGACATGACTTCCCTCCCCCTTGGCCACCAGAGAGCTGAGAGCTGAGCTTCAGGATTTTGCCAACACAGGACCACAGCCGAAACAACCACCTGTGAACTGAACGTTGCAGGTTTTCTTTCTTTCTTTTTGAACAGCAAAGCCTGGGAATGCCCAAGAAGGGGGTGAGATCATCTGTCTGGTCTGTGAGCAGCACGCTCTGCAGGTCTTCTCATTCTGCATTACGTCATGCTGGAAAGAGAAAGCGTCTGGATACTCCTTACACAGTGTGCAGGGGTGTGAAGCCAGGGAGACGCTGCTTGCTCTATGTGATACCTACTCACGCAGGAGCACGCATGCCTGTGAGTTCTGCCAGCAGCTATAGAACGCCCACTGGTTGCCTATGATTTTCAATCTAAAGATAAACTTGCACGTTCATTAACTTATTCATCTACCTAATGAATGTCTATTTTGAGTGTTCACTTCTTAACAGGTACTAATACAGGTGCTGGGGATATAAAGGTTAACAAACCCCACATGGCTGGCATTTTACTGAAAGAGCTGGTCAATTAACAAATCAACATCTAACTATAGTAAGCCCTCTACGTACCAGTGAGTTCCATTCTGAGAGCGTGTTCATAAGTCCAATTTGTTCCTAAGTTCAACAAAGTTAGCCTAGGTACCCAGCAAACACAATGGGTTATATAGTTCTTTGCTGTGTTGCGCTTAGCTGCTCAGCCGTGTCTGACTCTTTGTGACCCCATGGACTATAGCCCACCAGGCTCCTCTGTCCATGGGTATTCTCTAGGCAAGAATACTGGAGTGAGTTGCCATACCCTCCTCCAGGGGATCTTCCCAACCCAGGGATCAAACCCAGATCTCCGGCATTGCAGATGAATTCTTTACCAGCTGAGCTCTCAGGGAAGCCCATACTGTATCACAACAGGTTTCTAGTACTGTTACTGAAAGAGTGTATGAGGTCTGGTTGCTCACAAAGGACCATGGTAGAAACAACCACTCAAAGGCCAATAAGCAGGCCATGCTGGTAGAAAGGAAAGTTTGCTTTATTTCAGATGACGGCAACCAGAGGCCCGGGAGAGGGTGACGGACGTCTGTCCAAAGGCTGACTCCTCCCTGACTGGCAACAAGTGGGGCAAGAGCTTTTATAGACAAAATGAGGCAGGGGGCGGGGTGGTACATGTAGAAACATCACAATGACTCTGACACTCACCTTCAAATTGGCATTGGTGGCCTGTCCAGCATCATCTTGGCTGTTTTAGGTGCACTTAATCTTCAGTTCCAGAGAAGGCAATGGCACCCCACTCCAGGGCTCTTGCCTGGAGAATCCCAGGGACGGGGGAGCCTGGTGGCTGCAGTCCATGGGGTCGCACAGAGCCAGACACGACTGAGCGACTTAGCAACAGCAGCAGCAATCTTCAGTTCCAGGGTCCATTTGTTCCCATTTCTTTGGGGCCAACTCTATGAATTGTGGCAGCTTACATCATGGGCACGGTCTGGCCATCATGCAGTTAACTTCTTCACCCTGGCGTTTTAGTGTCTGTAAGACAGCTCACAGGATGTGGCTCAGAATATCATCTACAGAACCAAAGGGCCTTGACTGTGCTTAGTGAGCACATTACGATTGTTTAGTCTCCTTTGACTGCCTTCCTTTGTTTCTACATATTCTCGCTTCTCTGATGAAACTTATTCTTTGACTAAAGTTTCCCACAGACAAAAGGCAGGCAGAGTACATGGGAGGCAAGGACCATAGGGTTCTGCTCCATTTCAATACTTTCCACGAAATAATACATACATAAAAAAACAAACAAACAAAAATAACAAAACCACTTTTAATCTTATAGTACAGTATCTTGAAAAGTAGAGCAGTATAGTACAAAAGCTGGCATATAGGCCGAGCACACACATTCAGGTTTTTGAAAGTTTGTAACTTGAAGGTTCATAGGTATAGGACTTACTGTATATGAGACAAAGTCAGAGAAGTGCTCCAAAGTAAAAATGAACCAGGATGAGAAGATAAAGAGTATATAGGATGGCTATTTTTGGATGAGAAAATTAAGGTAAGTCCTTCTAAAAATGAAAGTGTTAGTTGCTCAGTCATGTCTGACTTTTTGTAACCCCACGGACTGTAGCCCGCCAGGCTCCTCTGTCCATGGAATTCTACAGGGAAGAATACTGGAGTGGGTATCCATTCCCTCCTCCAGGGGGTCTACTCAACCCAGGGGTCAAACTCAGGTCCCTTGCATTGAAGGTGGATTCTTTACCGTCTGAGCCACCAGGGAAAGGAGGTCATATTTGAGCAGAGGTCATTATTAATTGAAAGATGTACCAACAGACATCTCTAGAGGAAAGGAAGGGATATCAAAGCAGAGAGAGCAGTAAAGGCAAAGGTTCTGAGACTACAAAGTGATTTAGTAGAGAGGCTACCTTTTTTCGCATCCATTATCTTAGACCATCCCTATAAGCCCACAGCCCCATGCTAACCCCTGGAGAGAATCTTTCCATCATCATAAAATCATACAGGTGATAAAACTGTGTCTCTAAGATGCTTTCATACCCCTTCTCAGTAGAGGAATTCCATATATATATATATATATATATATATACACACACACACACACACACACACACACANATATATATATATATATATATATATATATATACACACACACACACAAACACACATATATATCACAGATTCAGCTCTCAATTCTGCTTTTATTTAATTTTCACATGTGGTTTCTGTTAGATGTTCTTTCTAGAGGAGGAAAATTAAAGTAAGAGTTATGTGATTGAGGTTAATAGCAAAGAAAAGCAAGAGGAAAGAATGATCCCACTTCCTCTCTGGTTTGCATACAAATATTGAATTAGTTACTACATTTGCAGAAAGCATTCTCGACAGTCCACCCAGCTACGTCTTTGGCCATGTGTAATGCAACAGCTCACTGAGACCTGTTCCACTGTGGCGCCCAGGGTGGCAGGAAACCACCGTTCTCTCTGTGGACAAAAGGGACTGACTGTTGCTCTGGGCCACTTGCATTCAGTGCAAAGAGTTTACTCCAAACAGAGTTGTCCTGACTTTCTGTCTTAGCCCTCCATAGCCTTCATTTTCTCTCAAAAGTAAGAGATAGTCGAGGATTCCATGATTTCTGGGACCTACAGCTCTATTAAAATTTTTGATCATTAAATGTCCAAGGAGTTGAAATTTTTTCTTGGTATCCACCAAATATATAACAGTTCCACATTTAAACACAGGATAATACCTCTTTCAACTAGTTGTTCCAAAAAGATCTGGCCCCCAGCTCCTTACTCCCATCTGAGGTTATTCAGTGGGGTTCCTATAATAGACATAAATAGCATGTGAGTAATCCTCAAGGCTCCTCACCGAGTGACCGCTGATGCAGTCTGAGGTTTGGATGACACTGTCACAGGAAGTCCTGGAAATAACTAGTATTTCAGTGTTTAGAACGATGCCTTCTTTACAGAGCAAGTAGAATTATTCTCACCAAAATATTTCACAAGTGACTTTGATTCATCATGTAACTTGCCAGGTGGTGATTATCTGTTTAAAATATTTCACAAGTGACTTTGATTCATCATGTAACTTGCCAGGTGGTGATTATCTGTTTACATGGCTGATTTTCCAATTGGAGTGCTGGCTGCCCCTGGAGAATAGGGACGGTGCCTGAGTGATCTCTAGGTCCCCGTAGCATGCCACGGGGCTGGCATTCCATCAGATTTTAGTAAATGGATGTCAGCTACCTGCTGCTGCAAAACAAACCACTCCAAAATTTGTGGCTTAAAGTAACAGCCACTTCTTGAGCTCACAGTTCTGCAGATCAGCAACGTAGGCAGGTGTGGCTGGGCAGCTCTTGTGGCTGCTGCCTGGCCCCTTCATGAGAACATGGGGAGCTGCACGCTAGCCCACCTCTGTTCCCATGGCATGACAGGGATGCACGACTAAGTGAGAGAAAGGAGCATGTTGAAACAAAACTGTTTACAGCCTAGACTCAGACTAGAATCTTATAACTTTTGTCACATTCTATTGGATGAATCTAGAAACAGGAGGCAACTGGATTCAAAGCATAGGGAAATAGACTACCTCTTGATGAAAGGGCGGCAGCATCTCATGGCAAGGGTGTGGGATGAGCAGAGAATCAGGGAAATGTTTCCAGTTCAGTTCAGTCACTCAGTCATGTCCAACTCCGTGACCCCATGGACTGCAGCACGCCAGGCTACCCTGCCCGTCACCAACTCCTGGAGCCTGCTCAAACTCATGTCCATCAAGTCAGTGATGCCATCCAACCAACTCATTCTCCGTCATCCCCTTCTCCTGCCTTCAATCTATCCCAGCATCAGGGTCTTCTCCAATGAGTCAGTTCTTCACATCAGGTGGCCAAACTATTGGAGTTTCAGCTTCAGCCTCAGTTCTTCTAATGAATATTCAGGGTTGATTTTAGGATTGACTGGTTTGATCTCCAGCCGAAAACAAACAAAATATTTGACATGAATGAAATGCACAGCATATCAAATTATAATATATGATCTATTTTCTCACTAAAGTGAATGCTTCCTTCATAAATAATTTACTTTCTAACCCAGAAGAAGGAGACAGAGGTCCCCAGTGAGGACACAAGATGGCCCATACTCCATATGCTACAAAGGTCATAACATGGGACTCAAAAGGTTTGATGCTCCAAATTAGAAGACTGAAATTCATGATTTTTGTTTGGTTTGATTGTTCCCTTGGGAGAACAAGAGTCTCCTGGCCTAACTGTCTGCAAGAATCTAAGTTAATAATGATGAGTGTCTGTTTTACCCTGAAAGGCAGTGTTGGGTGATCTGGTGAATGAACATGCTTTGCAGTCAGACAGACTGTGTATCAAATTCCAGCTACTACATGTTCCAGTCACCTGACCTTGTGTAATTTAACTCACTCTTCTGGGTCAGTTTCTTTGCAGTATAGGGATTAACAATAACCAGGATGCAAGTCAGACAGACAAAGACAAATATATGATTCAACTCTAAGTGGAATCTAAGAAAAGAGGTACAGATGAACTTGTCTACAAAACAGAAATAGAGCTCCAGATGGAGAAAACAATCTTATGGTTACCAGGGAGTAAGGTAGGGGGGATAAATTAGAAGACTGGAATTGACACATGCATACTGCTATATATAAAGTAGATAACCAATAAAAACCTGTTGTGTAGCACAAGGAATTCTACTCAGTACTCTATAATGGCCTATATGGGAAAAGAATTTTAAAAAGAATGGATATATGTGTTCATACAATAGATTTACTTTGCTATACACCTGAAACTAACACAACATTGTAAGTCAACTATACTTCAATAAAAATTTTAAAAATAATAGTAATGAAATGGCAACCCACTCCAATATTCTCGCCTGGAAAATCTCATGGGCAGAGGAGCCTGGTGAGCTACACAGTCCATGGGCTTGCAAGGAGTCAGACATGATTTGGTGACAAAAAAAAAAATACTGTGTGTGTCTGTTATGATTACTAAATGACATGGTATATGAACAACACAGTACAGTGCCAAACACAAAATAGGTCACAAACAAATATTCGTCTCCTTCAAACTTCTTTCCCCTGAGCCTCTGCATTGCTGGAGGTATCGTCCCATAATCCAGAACAGGAAGATGCTTTTTAAAACAGCGTTCCTGGGAATACTCATCTAATAATAAATATTTGGCATTATTTTCACTGAATTAAATTTAAGAAATTTAGCTGAACACCAATCTAAGCAAGTTTTTCATATTTTAAAAGCCCTCATGTAATTCATCCTGACTGGTATTTAATTAATTTCCAGTGGACAGGTCCACTTTAGGCTATGCTATATGCTTGTCCCTATAGTTGAAAAGATTTGGGAGGAAAAAGTTTAAGAATCAAAAGCAGGGTAATACCTAGCCAGAGCCCAGCTTTCCACTTGGGATTCTAAAAGATGTTGGCTTCTCTGTTTCTGTGTCTTCAGTTAAAGAAAATCTCTCTACTCTTTCTTCCATTCCTGGTCCTTTATTCCTGAAAACAAAACTGACTGACATCACCTTTCCCTTTGTTCTAGTTCACATTCCATCTTCCTGTTGAACCACCTACCTACATCCCCACTCATACCCAATACTTACTTCCTGCCCCCATCCCTTTCCCACATTCCAGAAGATTCCAGTGTGATTTGCTCAGCCTTTAGATAAGCTTTGCCTACATGAACACCGCTCATAAAAGAGTCTGATGGGAGGAGAATCAGCCACAGTCTGTCATGACTTCTCCTGTTTAGCTCCAGCTTTCCGATAGAGCAGTATTTTTCTTACGGGTCACCTTTGTGTGTCATTAACATTCAGCTCAAACTCCCCGACATCAGTGCGGATCCATCCCAGTAACTATGATTGTCACTGACATGACATGCATCACCCCCTGTCCTTTTGACACAATGAGGTCACCAGAGACTAAAAGAATTGGACGAGTAAGATAGTTTTAAATCCATTCACATGGACACCTGTCCAGAGCACAGAGGTTCTGAAATCAGCCAGGCAGCAAGAGGTGGCTACGAGCCCTGAATTAGGAAGCAGAGACGAACTGACTCATGGCTACTGACTACACCACTGGCTAGCTGTGTGGCTTTCGAAAGTAAGTTCATTTTTCTTTGGCTCAGTTTCCCCACTTGTGCAATGCAAATGGTAATGCAACTGACCTTACAAAATTGTGGGGACCAAATGAGTTAACTGGACAAAATATTTCAAAGGTGTTGGTATATATAAAGGTTTTATTTCAGGGATTGGCATATAGGCACTACTGTATATTAAACAGATAACTGAAAAGAACCTACTATATAACACAGGGAACTCGACTCAATACTCTGTAAGGACCTGTAAACTCTACTCAGTACTCTGTAACGACCTCTGTAAAGAAGAATAGGGAAAACAATCTAAAAAGAGTGGATGTGTGTGTGTAACTGATTCACACTGCTACACTGCAGAAACTAACACAACATTTTGAATCAACTGTCCTCCGATAAAAATTAATTTAAAAATTGCAATTCCAATTAATTGATTGCTTGTGACCTTGGGCAGGTTAATATGCCTTTTTGCATTTCAGTTTATAAACACTGATATCAACATTTGCCTCAGAAGACTGTTGCAAGAACTCAAGTTACAGTAAGTGATTACTCAGAGAACAGTGGCCGATATTTTTAGTAATAGCAAGAATCATCATCACAGCGAAGCTAATAAGTAGGATAACGATTGTCTGAGGTCAACAAGGAGTTCTTTTAAATAGCAAATCACATTTGAAAATTAAATTTAGGTATGTTATGTAGAGAGACAAGCATGAGAACTAAGGGCATTAGAGATGACCAACCGGATTCGATTTACTAAATCCACCACTTAGCAGGAGCAAGACATGCTATTTGACTTCTCTTTGTTTCTTTTTCCTCATTGGAAAGACTGGAAAAATACCACCTACCTTGCAACACTGTTGTAGGATTAAATGTGATACTATGTAAAGCACTTGGCACATTGTTAGGCTCAATAAATGGTGTCTATTGTAAATCAAAGGTCTCAGACAGAAAAAACAACCTGTAATTTTTATTAATATGAAGTGAATTAAAAAAATATGATTTATTCTTGTGAGCTTGGCTCCAGCTAAGTTAATGAAGACGGAAGAGAGGAGAAATGGGGTTAGAGGGACTACATACACAGATGGGGAGGGAGTTTCGCTGAGGTTAGCTATAAGGAATTTGTGGTTTGATTCAAAAGATTTTGATTTTATGAGGTTTGAGGGCTCTTTTCAAAAGGAAAACCAGATGTATCAATGGAAAGTTAATGCAAACAGTGTGATCTTCAGCAAATGCTTCTTGAATCTAATTCTGTTATACCAGGTAGGGGAGCAATGGAGAGGGATTCTGGGTTTAAAAAAAAAAAAAAAAACTCATTTGATCCTGTCTTGCAGACCTTTGGTGAGGTTCTCCAATGGGTCAGAAGACCAGTACTTGGTAAGCAAATAGCCTCAGAACCATGAGCAGAAGAATGATCACACTACAGGCCAGAAAGCAGTAGGGGTCCCCATCTCAGACTTGTGCTTTAAATCCTCGAAGAAAACCAGGCTTTTTCTCTAGAGTCCAGCGCGTTCAGGCCCAAGGCTCTCCCAGCATGGTCAGTAGGGATGAGTCACTTGCCCCTAAGTCCCATAAAGGGGAATCATGAGACAATTAATGTCTTTGGCACCTAAACCACAAAGACAATAACATGTTCTACTGAGTCTATGAGAATTAACTGGCAGGCCCTCACGAAAAGGCTTGAAATCTTGAAAATATATAAGGAAAAATCATCTTGTGATAATGAGACAAATGCATATAGCATGGGTGCCTAATATAAGGTGTGACCAATATAAACAGACTAGAGAGGCCAGGAAAGCAGGGGGCATAAAGACATGAGCAGAAACAGTGAGATGCCGAGAGAGCACATGGCTTGGGGACGATGTTTGGGCATATGCCGGGCTCTTTCTTTCATGGGGCCTTTGCTGAGACAGGAGCTGATTATTAAAGGGGCTGCATGGAGGTAGGCAGCCAGAGGAGAGCAGTCAGGGAGCAAGGCTAACCTCTTAGATCTTTAGGTCCATTCTCCTGCCACCACCTTCTGGAGATACTCATCCAGGCTACTGCGACTGTTTCCCTCATCTTACCTGAAGGAAGTTTAGGGAAGTGGGAAAAGTAAACAAATGTTCAAGAGGAGGCAAGACAGCATGGTGATTAAGAAGACTGACTCTGAAATCAGACAGCCTGAGATCCCGACCATGGCAGAGTTTTGAATTGATATTTCTTGGTTCTAAAGCTTATGTTATTGTTTAATCACCAAGTTGTGTCCAACTTTTGCAGCCCAGTGGACTATAGCCCACCAGGCTCCTCTGTCCGTGGGATTTCCCAGGCAAGAATATTGTAGTGTGTTGCCATTTCCTTCTCCAGGGAATCTTTCCAATCCAGGGATCAAACCCATGTCTCCTGCATTGGCATGTGGATTCTTTACTACTGAGCCAACTGGGAAGCCCTCTAAAGCATATGCTGTTAACCAACTAACTCTATGAATATCCGTAGATAAAAATGTACTAACTCTGCTAATCTGAATAATATGTATAGAAATTTCCTCTTCCCTATCCTGGCTTTATAAATGATCAGAAGAAAAAATCTGATACATCCACTGGAGGTCAGAAGTACAGTGAGCAGTGTTTCAAGTCAGTGAAGGATGTGGTGCAAACCAGTTTATATTATGGTCCATTCTGCATATCCAAACACGTTTCCCCAACCCTGAGTATAACTCAGCTGCTGAATCAGATGTATAGTAACTCTGATTCAACAGTGGAGGAGTAAAGGGAAGACCAAGTTGCTTAATAGGGCAAAGCCTTGGGAGCGAGGAAGGAAGAGCATTCCTAACCCCGTGACAACCACTGCCTTAGTCTCAAATCTTTGGTCATGGCCTTACATCCTTGTCCATCTTCTCCAAGAGATCTTCCCAACCCAGGGATTGAAACTGCATCTCCTGGGTTTCCTGCATTGCCAGTCAGCTTCCTTACCACTAGTGCCACTTGGGAAGCTGTCCGTCTACTACAAGGATATTGAGGGTACCTCTAAATTTCAGATCTGCTTGCGGCAAAGACTGGTAACTTTTCTAAATGTCTGTCCCCCAGTTCTAATAGAGAAACACAGTATCTGATTTTGATGTGGACCCATGGTTGTCCATGAAGAGATTACATTCTTAAATCTTCTTTGTAGCTGAATATGAACCTGTGGCTAATTTCTAATGGATGGAATAAACATCAAAGTGTCTTGTGCAAGCTTCTGAGACTTTTCTTTAAGAGAGTGTCAAAGGCTTCCTGCTATGGTCTTAATGCTTGTGTCCATCCAAAATTCATATGTTGGAGTGTTTTTTCCCCTTTTTTTTCTTTAAAAATTTGTTTTTATTGTGGTAAAAGTCACATAATATAATATAAAGCATTCTATTTTAACCATATTTAACTGTACAGTTTAGGGGCAGTAAGTATTCACATTGTTATGCAACCTTCACCATCATCCATCTCCCAAATTTGTCAACAGGCTCAACTGAAAATCTGTCCCCATTAAGTAGTAACTCCCATTCCCCCCTCCTCACCCCCCGACACCTCAGCTCCTGGCATCCACCAATGTATTTTCTGACTCAATGAATTTAATTATTCTAGGTATCTTATATAAGTAGAATCAAACAGGGTTTGTCTGTACCTAATGAACATTGCAATGGACTTTTAAGGTAAACACAATACATGTCCTATGAACAGATCATATCTTCTTTTTCTTCCCTGTGCTATACAGTAGGCCTATGAACTAAGACACTTCCTATAGTTCTCTTACTTATCACTGTTCCCCACTTGCCCCTTGGACTAAGAATTTGGAATATGAATTTAAAGGCCCCATATAGGAATGTGGGAAAGACTTAGATTTCCTGAGAAGAGCCACTAGAGTTGTCCTGGACCACTTAACTCCAGACTTTCACATGAAATGCAGGCTGCAACTGCCTTAAAACCAGTACTAATTTAGAATGTTCCATTACCAGCAACCAAACTTAATCCTAAATAATAGGTCAATCAGGTCATTCTTAGCTTAAAACCTATGCATGATTCCAAATTGACCTCAGAGAAAATTCCAACCCTCTTAGCAAAACATTCAAGGTCCTAACAACCTATACATTTTTAAACTACTTATTTTAAGCTTCCTGTTTCTGTTTTAGCAAACTAGCAATGCTGAGTGATCTGCACGTGCTAGGTAGTCACAGTTCATCCTGTGAATGTCTCTACACGTGTTGTCAGCTTCTGCTTTGAATATCGTCTTCACTCATTTGACAGATGAGAAAGTGCCACTTTCTCTGACACACCATCTCTTACCACTTGGGCAAACACATGTGTTCCTTCTACCCTATTCCAGTGGTACCTAATCAGTCATTCCTTTCACCGTGACTTCAACAGCTACTAAGAGGTTGTTTTTATTTCCGACTCCGCCGCTAGACTGTTTTGCCAGAAGGATGTAACGGTGTCATATTCATCTTTGAAGTCTCTTATACTGCCAGGCACAAAACTGATGTTCAAGAAATTCCCTTCAACTGTAGGAATGTTGATTACCCAGCCATCGTTCAGGGCTGATCAACCGAATGCCTCTGTATGATATATTGATTCTGAGAAATGGAAAAGCACCTGCCTTACCAGTAAACAAGGATGGCATAGTCATCAGTGATTGCAGCCACCCAGGATGGCGAGCTGGTCAGCCCTGAGGGAACTCAGGAAGGAAAGAATCCTGGCCATCTAGCAGCCATCAGACTGCAGCCACTCCCTATGGTGAGCACTGAAGAAACCCGGGATGTGAAAACCCAAGACACTGGCCCCAGGTAGCTGAGGTACCTACCAAAGGAATGAATTTAGTGATCCCAGACTCTTGCATCTTCCCATACAGAGAAAAGTGCTAAATTCCTTAACTTAGGGTATCTGGTTTTCTTTAGTTTGCAATAATCTTTTGATGTTTCCAACTACCTGCCCTTTGTTGCAAAACTCCTATACATCGCTTCCCCCTCACCTCCTTGGAGCAGTTCTCTCAGGGTTACTTGACATGCTGCCTCTCGGGCTTGAAGTTCTAAAGATTCCCACCAAATAAAACACAACTCTCAACTTTTAGGTTGTGAATAACTTTTCAGCTGACAATTCTTTTAAAGGATGACTTTGGGGCTCATCCTGATAGGAGTCTAGACTGTCCCACCTACAAAAGCTCTGTGACTTTGAGCAACTTTCTGTTCCTGAGTATCAATTTCCCCTTTTTCAAAATAGAAAAGGGAAAAGCCTACTTCATGGTATTTGAACATTTTTATGTATAACACACTACATAGAAGATTCAACCTAAGCTAATGTTAACCCTCATTGCTGCTGCTGCTAAGTCGCTNATTGCTGCTGCTGCTAAGTCCGACTCTGTGCGACCCCAGAGACGGCAGCCCACCAGGCTCCCCCATCCCTGGGATTCTTCAGGCAAGAACACTGGAGTAGGTTGCCATTTCCTTCTCCAAACTGGCATTAATTATCATCATTCTTTAGAAAAGTTTACTCAGCTAGGAAAAGTCACCCCAAAAGCTAACAGGATTCAAAACAAAAGAGACTGCACAGGGAGAAGCCCACCAGGAAGCCAAGGGCACAGGCAGCCTTAGTGATGAAAAGAGTCCTGGACTGGACATTGTGATCTTTGATAGAGCCCTGTCTGGGCCACTAGATTGCAATAATATCATGAGGAAGTCATCACCTGAAGAGCCTGAGCTACTCCATCTTGTAAAAGAACTCCATGTTTTGCAAAGGTACCGGACAAACAGACTTAGACTTTGGATATTGCCTAAACTTGCCCCGCTATGCACGAGCCAATCAGCCCCTAGGATAAACCTCCTGACTTTAACTTCAAGAATTTGTGATGTACTTTGGAAGTAATGATTTACATTTGTGATTTACCTTGGAAGTAATGATCTACCGTGGAAGTAAAAAAAAAAAAACAATCAGAAATCCACACACAACCCTATTGAAGAGGGAAACCAATCAGTAGTCCTTCAGCCTGAACACCCCCTTTGTTACCTTTCACCTGAATATTCCCTATATAAGCAGTGTAACCCAAAACTCAGGGCTCCTCTCCTTAGCCGCTGCATCGGTAACAGTGGGAGTCCCAGCTTGAGCTTGGTAATAAAAACTCTCTTGCTTTTGCATCAGATACCGGCTCCCTGGTGGTCACTGGGAGATTTCGCGACTTGGGCATAACACACCCCCACCTCAAAACCTTTGTTATCCCATGAGTACACTATGGAAAGTGCTCAGATGGTATCACAGGATGAGTCAGAGTGTCTATTATAACTTTGAGCAGCATATCCTTTGATCCAATTTCACCATCCTTATGGTTTTGAAGGACTCCTGAGGTGGCACTAGTGGTAAAGAACCCACCTGCCAATGCAGGAGACATAAGAGATGTGGGTTTGGTCCCTGAGTTGGGAAGATCCCCTGGAGGAGGGCATGGCAGCCCACAGCTTCTTGCCTGGAGAGTCCCATGGACAGAGGAACCTGGTAGGCTACAGTCCATAGGGTCACAAAGAGTTGGACATGACTGAAGTGACCTAGAATGCATGGATGCCTTTGAACCTTACACATTTTGCCCTTAGATGGATTGCCTTGACCAGTTTCCCCCCACCCGACACTCCTATTCACCCACTGTCTGATGGGAAGCAGGATGAGTCGGTTGCATCTTCAGACTTTGGCCTGATGATGCATGTTTGTGCAGAGCGGGTGATTGGTTTCATATGACTGTGTGATCCAGCGGCTGGAGACATCTGCTTGCACTTAGACTCAGCAAACTTTCCACAGTCGGGAGTCAGCGTGCTCCTGGCTGAGCAGGGGGTGGCCCCTCTGGGCTGTGAAGTCTGGACTTAGACTTGTGTCCTGGATTCACGTGGAAGGAATGAGAACCTAGCCATGAAATGATGGGAATGAGAATCCACACTCTAGTATCTCTGGATGTATAAATTGCCTATGGAAATGGGGCAGCTGAATAGGAACTGACCAGGATGATTAAGGGAGACCTTGAAGGAGGCTTTGTTCCCGGAGCAAGGTGCAGGCCTTGGGGATACTGAGCCATGAAAAAGGGAAGATTGTCTCAGAAATAGCCTCAGCATGTGGCCTATGCTCATGGTGGGAAGGGACTCCCCAGATCTACAGTATAGGATGCTTCCCCACAGGCCTGGATATTCACTCCATTGTATAGACAATATGCAGATAGGAAGGAGCTCTGATCTTGGAATTATTTGATCCAGGTCTGTCTTCTGCATCTTCCATTCACTCCACATATCCTTGGGCAAGTCCCGCTGTTTCTCTGAACAGCAGCGACTTCTTCCCAAAAAGGAGGCCATTTGAGATTAAATAAGATGCTCCATGTAAGCGTTTTGTCTAGTATGAAATATTATCCAGATGTCAGGAATGGCTGTTACTATCCAATGAACATCTCAAGATTGTAAAGATAGAAGTAAATATATTTTGTTCTACCAGCCAGAGCAGAAATTATTCTACAGATCCCCTGAGAGATGGTTACCTACTTTTGACAGCAGTGTCTCATCTCCAGGGACAGGGTGGGCACAGTCTTACAGAAAAGTCAGTTCTGTTTTCTGGGAGCCAAGGCAATCACAAAGTCCTGCCAAGCCCTTCACTCTCCCAGCAGGGGAGCCCCCAGGTGTGCTTTCTCTCCTCTGGGGCCAGGGGAACAAATGTGCTTCCTCTTTTACAAGAAACACCTGGAAATATTTGGAAAGAGCAATGGGAAAGAAAAGCCATAGACAGCGTTGTGAAGCAGACCTGCAATCACGTCCTGTTCTTCTGTTCTTCATCTGTGTGATCTTGAGCGTGAACTCGGTTGACCCCAGCACTCCTCTCTGTAAAGGGGGTGGTAATACTGAGCAGTGAGGGGAGGGCCAGGTTAAGTCCCACGGTGTGGCGAGCCTGACGCTGAGCTGTAGCTTCCACTGGGTCCCCAGTAAGATGTAACTATTAAGCTGTTGCTCTCATGCTGTGAGCGACCTGCTAGGGTCACTGGTATTTCCCACCTTCAACACACATGGGATTCACAGAATTTTCAGACGGGTCTCCCACAGCTTGGTTTCGGTCATTAGCAAACCAACGTTTTGCATCTTTAACTGAGAATCTTTCTCTGCCCCAGGCACTGGGGCAGGCACTGGGAAAATGCAAAACAGAAAGAGTTCCAGACCAAACAAGAAACCATATCAGACCAGGCCACGTTTCCAAGGTAACACGTGTCATAGAAGTATAATAAAGAACTTTTGTTTTTGAAGCTTTTTTTCCTTTCCTTTTAAAATTATCTGCAAGATTTCAGGTTCAGATTATTTACTTGATCTAGACATAGTCTATGAAAGAGCTATGCACGCTGTTAGGACCAACAAAGAATCAAGTGGCTTCCACACTCCATAACCTATAACCATTTACTCTAGGCCTTACTCTCCGGGATAATCCTTGCAAAAAAATTGCCTTATATGTTTTTATATGAAACAATTATTCCATAAGAGGCCAGTGAAACTTCTAAGATGCTGGCCAGATACTTTCAATTTAAAATACGGTCATGCTTCCTCATAGCTACTAGCATCAAATCTAAGTTCAGTTTAGTGGTCCCCAGACTTCATAACCTGGTTCTCATAACTTTGCCCATGAAGGCTTCTGAGCCTCAGGGCTGATCACTCCTCCCCCAGCCATCCCAACGCTTAGTGTCTGACCACCTAGGCAGTCTAGACTTCAGCTGGGCCAGCTTCCTACAGTTCACTGTGTAAGTCTTGCTCTTCCATCCTCTTGCCTGTGCACAGGCTCAGAATTTCTTCTCTTGGAGAACTTCTCACCTTCTCGCCCTGCATGATTCCCACACATTCTTCTTCAGGTTGAGCATCATCACTGATGTTAATGAGAAACTCTCCCCAGTACCCTCATTCCATTAAAGCCCTTCTCCCCGCCCCCGCCCCCCCCCCATGCCAAAGCATTTGATCCCTGCCACTGTCTTTCAGTTCTCCACTTTTAGGGGATAGTGTCCTATTGCTTTTAGGTCAGTAGCCTGAAAGCATTTTGGGAACAAAGGTCTTGACTTACTCATCTCTCTGTCATTCATGATTTTCCATAAAGACCTTCTGGACGGATGCACAGAAGTATGGTTAGATATATAGGCAATTTCTAGAACAAGTCAAAGGCACATCATTCTCCTCTGTATAATAATTGTGCAAAACCCAATAAATCACATAGCACCCTCTGAAATATCTTGGCCATAGCCATAAAGAAACCCAAAATGGGTGGAATTGATCTGTGAATTGTCAGATTTAATCCTGAATAGATGACTCTACTTGACAACCATGAAAAGAATAATTACACCATTTAATTTTTCATTCATGTCTAGACATTCCAAAAACTCAACATGACAAATGATCCTTTACCATTCACCTTATACTATAACAGCTAATCCTAATCATGTGCAGAATTCTACTCTGTATTAAATTTTCCAAGCAACAGTAATTCTGTTCGGAAAAAGAAAAAAAGAGAGAGAGAATAAAATGGAGAGAGCGAAGTATGGCTTAATCTTCCGTCTTTTATGGGGATAGAGTGTACTTGTCAGACCCAATGGCAATTAAGCATTAGCATTTGGTTTTCCCATGAATTCTTATTGGCTGTTGCTGGGCTCATTAATCTCCCTCACTCTTTTATGGAAGTCCGCTCTTGAATGAGCCAAAAGAATGTTCTACTGAAAATGCCATAATTGTCTCTCCAGGTGTAACTGATTCCTGATGTGTGGACACCAAAGGCTGCACTGCTTTACAGCCCAAATACACTCAAACTTCCATCTGGCTAGAGTGTTTCTTTTCATGAACACTGCCTCCATGATTCTCCAAACTGCGTAAAATTTTATTAACCCGAAGCCTCCAAATCCCCCTTGTTTATACAACCTAGGCTGACCTTTCCTTGCTGGCTCTGGTCTGGGGAAAAATTTGACCAATACACACACACACACACACGCAACATAGGGTGTGTCAACCTACTCCATGAGGACAGAAGCATTTCCCCTTGACTTTGATAATGCTAATTACAAAGCTCTCTTAACTGCAGGCTTGATGACTTTTTCCTCAGGAATTCATGTCTCTGCTTAGAGGTATCCTCTGTGTAAGGCACCTTGTCTAAAAGAGTCCTCCTCTGTCTATATTCCTTTTCCTGACCTTAGCTTGCATCATCAATTACTGAAAACAAGACCCATGAGAATGGGAACTCAGAGGAAAAAGGAGCCATGAGTACGAGAACTCAACCACATATCATGAGCCTAGAATTAAACTCCTGGCACGTAGTTGCTGATGCAGGTAGGATGGGTAGAGAGAGATGGAGAAGAAGAAAAAGAAGAGGAAGAGGAGGAGAAGTGGGGGAGGTGGAGGATGGAGAAGGAGGAAAGAGGCTGATAAACATTCATATATTGATGAGAGAGAAAAAAAAATCCCCATTTGGTCATTTTGTACTTTATAGCTCTTATAAGCTATGCAGCCATGAAAAAGAGAAGGCTGAATGTCTCCTTGACTCCGTTTCCTCCTCTCAGTTCCTCCAGGGAACTGAGGATTCACTTTTGGGTACCAGGAAGAGACAAAGGACTCAGAGAGGAGATGTGAACATCCCTGGTCACTCTGGCTCCTCCTGGCCTCATCAGTCTCACTTTTATCATTCTCGCCACCATCACCAATCACACAGTCCCTCTTGCAGCTTCCAGAACATGCCAGCATCTTGCCCACTTCAGAGCTTGGTCTGGGACAGTCTGAAAACTCATCGCACAGACAGACGCCCTCCCTCCAGACCCTATCTGAACCCTCTTCTCATCACTTTGCAAAAGAAGCATTTTGTGGTTAACATTTTCTCTGCACAAGACCAAAAGCAGCAGGACAGGGGGCATATCTATCTCATCGAACTTTTATGGATCACAAGGACCTAGAATCACACCTGGAACATAATACATACTCAATACAAATCTGTTGGTAACAATGATTCTGAAGATGATATCAACTACCTCACATAATTGCCTGAAAGTTTAGACACAATCATTTAGAGTTGAGGGAACCATGGAAGTGAGTGCGCTGCGTGTTCACTCACCCAGTTGTGTCTGATTCTTTGCGACCCCATGGACTGTAGCCCATCAGGCTCCTCTGTCCGTGGGATTTTCCAGGCAAGAGTACTGGAGTGGGGTGCCGTTTCCTCCTCCAGGGGATCATCCTGACTCAGGGATTGGAACTGTCTCCTGTGTCTCCCTCATTTCAGGCAGATTCTTTACAGTTGAGCCACTGGGGAAGCCGCCCATGGAGGTAGCAGCCACGAAGGGTAAATTTCTCAGCCGTGTGGCTGGAACACAGCACAGTACATACTGAGCAAGTGCCAGATGCTATCAACATATTGTTTTGGTTGTTATTACCACCTCTTCATATATATCATGGTGACATTTAGCTATTTAGCTCAGATATTCATATCTGAAATTTAAAATACTGTGTTAAACATGACACTCTCAGAAGTTCAGCAGATCACACTCGGAAGTTCTGTTATTTCTGACTTTGCTACTGACAAAAGCCATTTTTCCTGATACAGACTATACAGTGGACCAGTTGAAGGAGACCAGGAGACACACTTTAGGATCTGGCCTGAATTTAATGATTCAATGCTTTACTGTGACCTATGTTGAAATAAGTTTGTGCAGGGCAAAATGTCATGGTCTGAACTAGCTTTTCTGTTGCAAACTGGATTTTAAAAACTACAAGGAATAGCCCCACTCTCATACTTTCTCTCTAAACGGTCAACTGGGGAAGCATTAGATCAAACAGGAAAGCAGAAGCAACCTGTGTCCCTGGGCCTCTGTCCCTGCTTCGGGTCCTGGGATATCTGTGCTTTTTGGAGTTCCACGCTGTGGCATCGCCGCGGTTCTGCCTGTTCGCAACCATCCCTGGCTACCGGTGCAGGAGCGCTGCCTCTGCTCTTGGTGTCGCACACCAGCCTGGCCCAGCTGCTTGGCTTTGCTGACTCCCTGGGCCTGACACCTGGCAGAGCAGACTTGTGTGCCGACCCCAGAAATCAACGAGGAGACTGATTTGCTGCCAAGAAAGACCTGCGTCTTTGGGTACCAGGAAGAGAAGACAGGCTCAGAGAGATCTGGATATCGCTCTGATCGCACCAGTTAGCTTTTGACAGCATCAGCCTTTCCATCATTAGGCCAACTTACATAGTTTTATATGCAAGCTGTAAAAGGGATTCGAGTCTGAAGCCTGAAGCAAGTCCTTTATCACAAGATCTCTGCCTCCTTGGAACATCACTGGTTTCCAAACTTGCAGGGAAGTAGAGCAGTTGGGGCGGGGGGAGCCACTGAGCAGTTTAAAACTAATTTAAAAAACAGAAAGATAGCAACATGTGTTTCTTTATAAAAATGTGACTTCATTTATACAATCACCTAGTCCACCATCTGCTAAAAGCTCACTCACTGTGGTCCCTTGTTCCTTGATTCCCTCAGTTCCTTAGTCCTCTGGCAGAATAAGAAAATCAGAACCTTCCAGGGCTGCAGTCTTGTGTTCCAGGACCTTTAAAAATGTCTTAGAAAATACAATTAATTACTAACTCTGACAACTAGTGTTTAAATAAGACAAAACACAAGTGAAAAAAAAAAAAAAACAGGAATATTTTTAGGTCTAGAATTAGCCACCACACTATCTCAGCAAATGCTTTAATATGTTTGCTTCTATCTGGTTTGACTGTTTTGTAACCCAAAACTCACTAAAATGTGACTCTGCTTGGTAGAGAATCACACAACTCCAAGCACTCCTGAATGTTACAGTAAATTTCTCTGTGTGTGTGCTAAGTTGCTTCAGTCGAGTCAGACTCACTGTGACACAATGGACTGTAGCCCGCCAGGCTCCTCCATCCATGGGATTCTCCAGGCAAGGACACTGGAGTGGGTTGCCATGCATTCTCCAGGCAAGGATACTGGAGTGGGTTGCCATGCCCTCCTCCAGGGGTTCCTCCTGACCCCAAGGATCAAACCCAAGTCTCTTATGTTTCCTGCACTGACAGATATGTTCTTTACCAGTAGTGCCAGCTGGGAAGCCCCTTCTCTCTTTAGTACTGGACAAATCCAAGATGGATAGAGATTCAGAAGTGGTTTTGTTTTGTTTTAATAAGAATTGAATTCAAACAGTGAAGTTGGGAAGTAGGGTCTAGGGAGTTAGCCAAGAAGTTGAAGAGACTGGGTGTTCATTTGAGCGCCTCCTGGGGTCCGGAGCATTATCTTAGGCTCATATGATGCCATGTAGGCACTAGAATGTGCAAGTGCACCACCCTTTCTTCAAGCCCTGATATGTTACGGATGCTCAGGGATTGAGGGGTTGAGCTGGGGTGCAACCCCCCCACCCCGTGAAGAGGCTGGGGAGCTGACCCTGTGTGGGCAGCACAGGGTAACAGAGGGAACAGTGTCAGGAGACCCAGGTTCTAACCCAGCTCTGGAAACTCCGAGCTAAGGGATTTGGAATGCCTTAAGTCCCTTCTCTGAGCTTCCTGACTGTCCACTTAGGATGATAATCCATGGACAGGTCTCTCTTGGCTGCTGTGACAGCCCAGTGAGTGCAACAGGGATTTATAAATGGTACATCCTTCAATAACAAAAAGGTATTAGATTAATAACACTGGTGGCTCAGTGGTAAAGAACCCACCTGTGATGCAGGAGATGGGAGCTCAATTCCTGGGTCAGGAAGATCCCCTGGAGGAAGAAATGGCAACCCACTTCAGTATTTTGCTGGAAGAATCTCATTGACAGAGGTGCATGGCAAGCTTCAGTCCATGGGGCCACAAAGAGTCAGGAATGTCTGAGGGACTAAACAATCACAACACTTAAATCCGGAGGCATCCCTACAAGGTGGTTTTGGGTATAGATGGAGAGGGCATTTTGGCAACAAATTTCATTGTGAGAAAGTTATTCCCTGCTCAGTGTCCTTTCAATTCTTGTTTACTTCCAGGAGAAAGTCTCAGTTTGATGCCAATGTACCTTTAACATCCCTTAAACTCTGGTTCATCTCCCTTATTAACAAAGAAACAAGATGTCTTAGGATTAAAGCTTTCTGCAGACAGTGCTATCTAGACAGGAGTCAGATGGCATTCCCAATCCCCAACAGGAAGCTGATGCTGCAGTCAATTACCAGGATCTCAGAATCCTCATCCGGGGCTGGACCAACCCATGTTTCCTGATTTTGAAGACAGATTGTGAATCTGGAGTCAAAGATCATTTGCCCCTGAGGTTGCAAACTGACGGTCCACAGACTGTGTTCAACCCCCAGATATGTCTGTTTGACCTAAACAGGGCATTGCTAGTTTGTTCTATTTTTCTAATGAGTTGCTAATTAGATGTGAAATTAGGATATTTCACATAAAAATCTGGATCTGGGGCTTCCTTGAAATAATTAAAAATGCTAACAATGCCTGATCTGTTTTTCTGCATGGTAACCGTGTATTGGGGCTACATTTTGGTAACACACAATTCCTTGTTTGCCAGGATTCCTGCCACTGCTCTGGTTGCTTAAATTCCCTTCTTATTTTTCAAAAGTGATTTAACTGACTATCCTTGAATCAACCCAACTCTCCCATTTATAGGTGGGCAAACTGAGACCTTGAGAGTTGGTGGACGGTCAGGTATTCAGTGACTTACCCAAGGCCAACTGGCTGGTAAAGCAGCAGGGCAAAGATAGTGGTGGGTTACTCTCCTGCCTAACTTCACACTTTTCCCAAAACACTCCTCAGCTTCTTTCGTAAATAGGCTTCAAAACAAGTGCGTTCTGAATTTCTCATCTGAGGTCCCTCCTCCCCTCCCTTCACTGCACTTTTAGCCTGAACAGCTGTCTCATGTCCCACAGCAGAACAGAGGATTTCACAAAAAAGGCATGGGATAGCACAGTTCCATTACCATAGTCTAAAGAAGGATTTTTTTAATTGGAGGACAATTGCTCTACAACTTTGCATTAGTTCCTGCTATACAACAACATGAATCAGTTATAAGTATACATATAAACCCTCCCTCTTGGGAAGAAGGAAATTTTAGAAATTTACATAGCTTCATTCTAAAGGACGGATAGCATATGAAGGGTAGTAGAGAAAATGCAAAGATAAAACCACGTAAGTCCTGGGGAAAGTGGCAACAATCCCCCCAGTATCACAGTTTTCATCTCATCTACATACCAGGCTCCTCATCTTGAATCTTTCAGTTTACTGGTTATTCCTATAAATAATTCATTTTAAAGCTTTCAAGGAAAATTATCTTTTCTTCGCGTCCCCAGTTCCTGACCTTTATGAAGTCATCATCTTGGCCTCCACATGAAAGGCAAGCATTTTAACAAGATTGCATATAAAAATGGTGCAGGAAAGGGGGTGAGAGATTTTGGCACACCAAAGCCTTCCCAAGAGGGATGGCCTTGAAAGTCAGGCTCAACAACTGCTTCAGTGATCAATGCTAGAACTCAGATGCCCCAGCACCAACTGGCTTCAGCCAATGTCACAAGACTATGTCCAAATACACAGAATGATGTCTGCTTCAGATTGGAGGGAGGTGATCTTGCTTTCCCAGGACCTCTGAGCTTAGACCAGATTTCACTTGTGAATCTACAAGAATCAGCAGGTTCAAGAGGTGGGGACATACTCTAATAACTACTGCTGCTGCTGCTGCTGCTGAGTCGCTTCAGTCATGTCCCACTCTGTGCGACCCCAGAGACGGCAGTCCACCAGGCTCCCCTGTCCTTGGGATTCTCCAGGCAAGAACACTGGAGTGGATTGCCATTTCCTGCTCCAATGCATGAAAGTGAAAAGTGAAAATGAAGTTGCTCAGCCATGTCTGACTCTTTGAGACCCCGTGGACTGCAGCCCATCAGGCTCCTCCATCCACGGGATTTTCCAGGCAAGAGTACTGGAGCGGGGTGCCATTGCCTTCTCCCACAGTGCCACAAATCACAGAAGTCCTGGAAAATCTGTGTGTCCCTTCTCCAGCAACACAAAGCAGTAGTGAAGGGATATCACAGAGCGCTGGATATCCCGACTCACCTCCCCGGGACCCTCCCAGTTCCACACTGGAATCCCACCTCTTCGCCCTCCATCACTCCACAAAGCTCCAGATTTCCTTGATGAATTCAAGGCTGAGCCCTGGGAACTCACCAGCTAGCTGGCGATGTGGATGGAATGATCCACATCACAGGCAAGTCAGGGCTCCCTCTGGACAGCAAGGAAGAAACGCGGTGCGAGAGAGAATTGTGCGTCCTTTCATTTATCTGTTTTCCAAACATTTACTGGGTGTCTTTGCTGCGCTAGTTGTAGTGGTGAAGGACTGAATGAGAGACACTCACAAGGATCTTCTGTCTTGGAGGAGAGACTGATGAAACAGTAGTTTCAGGAAGGAGACAGGTGTTGTCAGCTATAAGGTGGGGGCAGGAGAATGAAAGTATGTGGAATGAGGAATAGGGGAGGAAGTGACATTAGGGGCAGATGAGAAAGATCAGGGAGATCAAATACAAACCAGACAGAAGGTTGAACATGTATCAGTTGGAGAAATAGCCTGAGATAAAGCCTGGGAGCAAGTGTATCAGGGAATTAGAAGAAGTTCCATATAAGTAGAGAACAGAGGCCAGGTGAATAAAGATCTAAAAATGCCTGGTAATGCATTTCACTTTTTCTATGTTTGATGGAAAAACAAAGAAACCTTATAAACAGGGGGATGGCATGCAGAATTTAGGGAATACCATTTGTCCTGCCAGGTAGGAAAGAGAAGCAGAAATCCAGGCAGATAGCAATGCTCCAAAGTCACAATAATGATAAATAACAGTCTCAGAGAGAACATCCAAAACACAGAGCTGGCCTCAAACACACCATAAACATCTCTGTGGATGGGAAACAGAATGAAAACAAGCTAAGAAATAGGCTGAAGCCACAGGCCCCTGGATCCCCAGTCCAAAGCAGGCCGAAGAATTCAGAATTTCTACAGGGAATAAAGTTCAATTTGCTTAATATGAAGCAAGGCTGAAGATTTCAGTTAGGCTCCCTGCTGAGAGTCAAGTTGGAGATTGAGCTCCCCTGTTAATAAGAAGAGATGGAAAATTAACTACTGCTGTGACCACTGTCTGGGGTTACAGCCACTTGAAAAAAGAGACCAGTGTATGCAGACCCATCCTTGTAGCCAAGAATCAAGGTGATCCAAGCCATAAGCTCCCTGAAGTAATAGCATCAAAATATTCCCACTGTGTCCATGGAGCAGTAATCTCAAATGGTTGACATAAAACATAGTTCTGGATAGCAGACCAAGAGTCCATTGGAGGAAAACATTACAAATCTTCTAGAAAAGGGAGGAAATACATCATAAGAAAATAAAACTCTTTCTGTGTAAGATTATCCTGCAAAGCAAAATTACAAAACTCATGAAGAAGCTATTAATAATCTTAAAAAAGAAAGCACACCATCCAAACAGCAAAATCTAAACCAAATAAAAATTAAAAATAACATCAAACCATATAAAAATCAGAAATCAAAACAATGATCATGAGATAAATAAATTACACAGAGTACATTTGTTTCAATCTAATGAAAGTAGCAAGTAAGGTTATAACCATCAAAGAGACAATAAAGAACAAAATCTACCAAAAGTAGGTAAAATGGGGGCAGGAATACCAAAGAGGAAAAAGAATCTAAGAAAAATGTGTAATTGAAAAATATGATTAAAATAATTTTTAAAAACTCAAAGTATAAATCAGTATCACAATAGCTGAGTAAGGAAAAGAAAGAAAGAGAGAAATAAGTCATTGTAAGATTGGCTTATCTACAGACTATGTCTGTTGCATTTCTATACACTAACAACAAAAGATCAAAAAGAGAAATTAAAGAAACAACCCCATTTGCCATCACATCAAAACAACAACAACAACAAGAACCCAGGAGATGAAAGGCTTGCACTCCAGTAACTATAATATGCTGATAAAATTAATTGAGGATGACACAGAAAGATGGAGAGATGCACCGTGTTCTTAGATTGGAAGAACCAATATTGTTAAAATGACTACACTGCCTAAGGCAATCTACAGATTCAGTGATTCAGTACAATTTCTATCAAATTATCAAGGGCATTTGACAGATTGTAAAAATTGTAAAAAATTGTAAAATTTGTTTGGAAACACAACAGACCCCAAATAACCAAAGCAATTTTGAGAAAGAAAAAAATGGAGCTGGAAGAATCAGGCTCCTCAAATTCAAACTATACTACAAAGCTTCAGTAATCAAGACAGTATGGTATTGGCACAAAACAGACATATAGATCAATGGAACAGCATAGAAAGTACAGAAATAAACCCATGTACTTACGGTCAATAAATTTATGGAAAAAGAGGCAAGAATATACAATAGAGGAAAGACGATCTCTTCAATAAGTGGTGCTAGGAAAACTGGAGAGGTACATGTAAAAGAATGAAATAAGAACATTCTCTAACACCATATACAAGCTATACTCAAAATGTAAGACCTAAATGTAAGACTGGATACTATAAAACTCCTAGAGGGAAACATAGGCAAAATCCTCATTGACATAAATCACAGCAGTATCTTTTTAGATTCATCTCCTAGATTAATGGAAATAAAAACAAAAATAAACAAGTGGAACCTAATTACACTTAAAACTTTTGCACAGCAAAGGAAACCATAAACAAAATAAAAAGGCAATATACAGAATGGGAGAAAATATTTGCAAACAATGTGACTGACAAGCAATTAATTTCCAAAATATGCAAACAGCTCATACAGCTAAATATCAAAACAAACCAAAAACAACCCAATCAAAAAATGGGTAAAAGACCTAAATAGATATTTCTTCAAAGACATACAGATGCCCACTAAGCACATGAAGAAAATGTTCGACATCGCTAACTATTAGAGAAATGCAAATCAAAACCACAATGAGGTATCACACCACCCTAGTCAGATTGGCCATCATCTACAAGTAATAAATGTTGGAGAGGGAATATAGAAAAGGGAATCCTCCTACACTGTGGGTGGGAATATAAATAGGTACGGCCAATATGCAGAACTGTATGGAAGTTCCTATACTCCAAGTAATACAACACTTTAGTGACAGAGTCTAATCTCAAACTCGCTTGACCCCAGAGCTTGCATTTTTAATCACTATACTGAATGGCCTCTCTATGATAGAATGCTAAAAATATTTCCTTGAAAAAATTCTGGAGGAAGCCAAGGAGGCCTGGTGTCACCCCTACTCTTCAACATTATCCAAGAGCCCTGGCTAATGCAATAAGAAAAATAAACAAATGATTTTTAAAATAGATAAAAAGACAAAATGGATCTCCACTTGCAGAAAATATCATTAGAAAATCCAGGAAAATTACAGAGAAAATATTAGAAAAGATAAGAGAATTCTGCAAGTTACAAGATCAACTCACAAATTCATTAGTGTTCTCAGAAAACCACCCTTCAATTATAAAATATAGTGGAAATTAAAGATAATTTCATAATAGCAAGCAAAACTCCAGGGCTCCTGTAAATACTTCTAATAAAAATGTAAATAAACTTTTAGAGAAAAAATTTTAAGACATTTTTAAAGGACATAANCATAAAAGATAGCCTGAATAAATATTTATGGAAGCGAAGATTCGGCTTTAAACAGGCCTCTGTTCTGCCACAAAGATGATTTATATATTTGTTGTACTTACAATTAAAATCTCAATAAGGTTTTCATTGAAATTGACAGGCCAAAGCTCATACTGTTCATATAGAAGCATAAAGAAATAAAAAAATTTGAAGAATAACAAAGATTACCAAAATCAGATATCAAGGTTTATTCTTTTTTTTTTTTT
>SJYQ01003975.1:305020-509150 GCA_006410935.1 Redunca redunca
TGATAGTATACATGTTTCAATGCCATTCTCCCATCTCATCCCACCCTCTCCCTCTCTCTCTCCCCCAGAGTCCAAAAGTTCACTCTATAGATCTGAGTCTCTTTTGTTGTCTCGCAAACAGGGTCATCATCACCATCTTTCTAAATTCCATATATATGTGTTAGTATACTGTATTGGTGTTTTTCTTTCTGGCTTACTTCACTCTGTATAATCAGCTCCAGTTCCATCCATCTCCTTAGAACTGATTCAAATGTATTCTTTTTAATGGCTGAGTAATAACAATAGAATATTCAAGACAATGTGCTATTGATATAAGAACAAACAAATTAATATAATAGAACCAATCACCTTGAAACATACCCATGGAAACGTGGCATAATCAGATATGCCATTATAAATAAACAGGGAAGGGATGGACTACTCAATAAATGGCATCAGGACAATTAACTTTCCCCATGGAGACAAAGCAAAATAATAAACTACTTTATAACAAGATAAATGTCAAGTGCATCGAAGATCACAATATGAGAAGTAAAACCTTTTTAAGGAAATGATTGAAAAATAACTCTTTGATCTCAGAATCAAGAATTCATTGAAGCAGATAGTAAAGCTTAAATCAAACAAAGCAAAACGCTTGACTACAGTGAAACTAAAAATGTTTTACATGATAAAGACATAACAAAAAATGCAAAAAATGTCACAGACTTGGAGAAGTTATTTGCAAATTTTTAAAGTATTAATATGCAGTCCACATAGGGTAAATATCTCTACAAAACAATAAGACACTAAAACTGGAAGACAAAAACATAGTAACTACGTGATAGAGAAAGCGCCTAGCAGCCAGCTTCTGTTTTGTTTTGTTCAGTGGCTCAGTCGTGTTGGACTCATTGCAGTTCCATGGATTGCAGCCTGCCAGGCTACCCTGTCCATGTGATTTCCCAGGCAAGAATACTGCAATGGGTAACCGTTTCCTTCTCCAGAGGATCTTCCCAACCCAGGGGTCAAACCTGAGTTTCCTGCATTGGCAGGTGGATTCTTTACCACTGCTGCTGCTGCTGCTGCTGCTGCTGAGTCGCTTCAGTCGTGTCCGACTCTGTGCGACCCCATAGACGGCAGCCCACCAGGCTCCCCCGTCCCTGGGATTCTCCAGGCAAGAACACTGGAGTGGGCTGCCATTTCCTTCTCCAATGCAGGAAAGTGAAAAGTGAAAGTGAAGTCGCTCAGTCGTGTCTGACTCTTTGCGACCCCATGGACTGCAGCCCACCAGGCTCCTCCATCCATGGGATTTTCCAGGCAAGAGTACTGGAGTGGGGTGCCATTGCCTTCTCCGTCTTTACCACTATAAGTACATAAAAAGATAATTATGTTAACAAAAGCAAATCAAAATATAATAAGAAAAATATTCTCACTAGCAAATATAAATTTAGGAAATGAGATACTTTGTCAGATTCATCAGATTGTTAAATATCTGACAATATCAACTACTAGTAAGGATGTAGGAAAATGGAAATTCTTGATTTTCCATAACACACAGCTGAGAAGGTAAATTGGCACAACATTTTGGAAACCAATTTGTTTCATAACATGGCCAGCTACAGTCGCCATGGACTGTAGCCCACCAGAGGAGTCTGCCCATGGAATTCTCCAGGCAAGAATACTGGAGTGGGTAGCCTTTCCCCAAGGTATCAAACCCAGGTCTGCATCACAGACAGATTCTTTACCATCTGAGCCACCAGGAAAGCCCTGATATCATCTAGTAAATATAAATATGGGCATATTATATAGCCTGGAAAGTTCATATGTAGGTATACACCCCACAGGGCTTTACACAAATATGCACAAGATGTGTGCAAGGATGCCTCCTGTAGTGCTATCTGTAATCGGATACCATTGAAACCAACTAGATGAACACCAACAAATAGGAGAGTGGAAAAATTCCCACAAGGGTACTCCATAGAGCAGTTTCAAACTGAATAAATTTTATCTACACATAACAACATGACTAATTCTCAAGGCACAAGGCTGCCCTGGGAAAAAAACAAGTTACCAAAGGACGTGTGTAGTATGATACAACTTATGCCAAGTTTAAATGCATGAGAAGCAGTTCTTTACATATTGCTTTTATGAATGCATATGTGTAATTTTTAAAGTTTCTAATCCTAAGTGAACTATAATATAATTCATTATATCATGTGATACTTTTGCATATGCTTGTGTATTTTATAATACAGAAACCTTATAAATGAAATGAATTGGAGGAGGTAAAGCTCTAGGCAGGGGGAACAACGAGGTTATTCAATATTTTAGGTGAAGCACAGTGGTAGTTTGGACCATAATGGATGGGTGATGGATGGTGGGAGTGTGGTGATGGATGCCACATCTCAGGAAACGTTTCAAACCAAGACCAAGAGCAGAAAATCCCATCCCCAAACTTTGGGCTCAAGGTCACACTGATAGCAATTGTCAATGTATAAGGTCCAATGGAAGCATTTGTGTTCATCCCTCCATCAAAACCAGGGAAATAAAAGCTCAACAAACATTATTGTCAATTTAAAAACATGTCCTGGGCTTTACTGAGAGTTTTGTAGGAATTTGGTCAAGCAGCAGATTTACTCTTCAGGTAACAGCAGGCAGACAAATAGCTTCTGAGTGGGTACAAATCAATGCTTTGCTTTTGAAAGGAGACAATAGTTACAAGGGATCTGCAGGCCGGGAATGCAGAGCCACTTACTTGGATGGGCTCATGAAAATGTCCAACACATTCAAATCGGAAAGATGAAAGGAGCCTTAAGCTACCAAGATCTTGGCTTTCCAAGAGGTCATTGGATCCATTGCTCAGCCGTTAAGCAAGTATTTAATAGATCAATGGATGAACCATTCCTATTACATGTTAATGGTTCCCTTAACAATTTCACAAAAGCAGTCTAGGCTCAAATAGACTTGTATTCAAATTCTTGATTTCCATTTACGAACTATGGCTCTGAGCAAGTTATGAAATGTTCCTGAGCTTTAGTTTTCTCATCTGTAAAATGGGAATAATATAAAACCATCCAGTAAATTATAATTCCTTAAATGCCAGTTGCCTTAGTTACCATTGCCTCTATTCCAAGTAGAAAAGAGCTAAATTCAAAGAGGATTCAATCTGTTTTCTTCCTTTGCCAGTTCTCTGTCCAGTATATTCTCACTGCCCTAAATCTTCTGAATATTTGGTTGCATCTGGTAGAGCCAAAAGTTGAGCTGGCTATCTGATGCTACTTTCAAGGTCAGGCTGAAGCAGAAACCAGGGCACAGGACCACCTCTGCAGTATTTTCTGATATTTCACACAGAAGCATTGGCTCCACGATTTTTCAGTGGAGTCAAAGCCAAAAGTCTTGGTTTTATCCATAAGTCAATACCGTATGTCTAAATCCTTAACAGAGCTTTTGAAGATTATTTCAGCTTGTTGCATTCATCCTTTCACTTTTTCAAATTAAATGTTTAATGTGCATTTGTGTAGCCAACTGTAAACCTCCCCTCTGCATTAATTATTTGCAGACATTGAGGCTAGAAGTTAGGGGGTAGAAGGCACTGGAAAAATCAGTACCACTTGTTTTACATCAGGATGTAGTTTAATACACTTATTTACAGGTACGTGACCTCAATATAAAAGCTTGACTTTACCTAAAATGTTAAAATGTTTCTTGACACCTTTGAAACTGGAATGAAATTCAAAGCATCCTAGAAATGCGAAAGAAGTCAGTCATGTGACCCAAAGGGAGAAAATACTTTCCATATGCCAGGCTTGGAACTTTACATGTGTTATCCTATTAATTCTCATCCCCCCATTAAGAAGTCTCTATTATCATTGTCCACAGTTTATGAAAAGTCCTAAGGATCAGAGGGTTTGAATTGAGTTGTCCAAGGTCAGGCAGCTGATGAGTAGCAGAGTCTAATAGAGAAAGCTAGTGGTTCTGACTCAAAAGCCCAAGTTCCTTTCTCTACTAGAGCTTCCATAAGAGTGGATAGGGAGGCATGAGATGAGCATTCCTATAGAACTGAAGAGTCTCCAGTGATATTCTAGTGGCTGTGCAACCCCCTCAACAACCTCAGAAAGAGGGCAGTATAATTATCATTATCAGCATTTCATAAGTGAAGAAAGTGAGATTTGCCCAAGATAACCCAGCCAGTGAGGGAAGAACCAGAATTCTAACGCAGGGCTCTTAGCCACTCTATGGAGAAAGAGTGCGGCACATGGCAAAGTTGTCTCCATATGCACGGTAACTTTCTGATACTTATCCGTTCCACTGAAAGCAGTACCTTTGGCTAAGCAGTGACACTCTAAGTTGTAAGGAAAGAGAAGGCTGCAGACATTCAGTCCAGGTAGAACCCAAGACTCAGAGGATGGAGCAGCAAAGGATCAGTTAGTGGCGACGGCTGACACAGGCATCCAGGTCACTGAGCTCCAGTCCAGGCTTTCTCCAGTGCCCTATTCAGGCTTCTGCTAACTCAGGCAGATGCCTGAGGCTGCACAGTCAGGGGGAGGAGGATCAAAGGGCAGCACTCTGCTGCTCTCTCGGCAGAAAAAACCCTAATGGAAACGATTTCACAGGCTGGGGCAGCAGAAGCCTTCCCTCTTCACCACACTTCAGCTCTGGGCACAGTCTATGACTCTTCTGGAGAATCTGGGTGTGTCTCTTCCACAAAGCCAGAGTATCCTGGTCAGAACCCCAGGCAAAAGATGAAATCAGGCATCGCCCCTCTCCCAGGATAGAGAATGTAGCTATCAAGAAGTACTGAAAGGCCCCTTGAACATTCCTCTGTAGCCACCAGCAGAGAATGGACAAGACATTTCTTGGCCTTTTTTTTTTTTTTTTACTGAATCGTTTCAATCATAAGAAAGCAGCAGCTTCAGAGATGGAGTATTTGAAATTGTAGAGAAAGAGTGAGTTTTTAAGCCAGACCCATTTACACTCAAATCCTATTTCCATCTCTTACAAAATAAACAAGTAATCTAACATATGCCACCCTCAGCTTCCTCCTTTATACAACAGACATGAGAAGATACCTCTCATGCAGAGGCTTCCCAGGTGGCACAATGGTAAGAATCTGCCTGCCAATGCAGGAGGCACAGGAGACTTAGGTTCCATCCTTGAGTTGGGAAGATCTTCTGGAGGAGGAAATGACAACCCACTTCAGTATTCTTGCCTGGAAAATTCCAGAGACAGAGGAGACTGGCCGGCCACAGTCCAGGGCGTTGCAAAGAGTCAGATATGACTGAGCAGGAACGTGTGTACATGTGCAGAGTCACAGTGGGGATTCAGTTTTAAGAGTATGAAAAGTTTCTAGCAGAGAAACGGTATAATCCCCCTTTTCCTCCTGCCCTCAATCTTTCCCAGCATCAGGTGCTTAATAAATGTTGCAGTTGTGTGTCCTCTTGATAAGGTTGAACCAAAGCCAAAGGAAACCGGAGGATACAGTCGGCTGAATGTATGGCAGAAGGGATTAAGCTCAGGATCTTGAGATGAGGGTAGTTTTACAAGGTCCTTAAGAAAGGGAGCAGGAGTGTCAGAGTCAG
Source organism: Redunca redunca (assembly GCA_006410935.1). NCBI lineage: Eukaryota > Metazoa > Chordata > Mammalia > Artiodactyla > Bovidae > Redunca > Redunca redunca. Next base: position 310,576 of record SJYQ01003975.1, read on the forward strand.
GGGAAAGAGATCAAAGGAGGCTACACCACTGGCTTTGATGATGAATGAAAGTCAAGGAAAGCTGGTGATTACCAGAATATAGAAAATACAAAAAACTTAAAAATGAGCTTTTCTCTAGAGGCTTCAGAAAAAACATAGCCAGCTGACACCTTGCTTTTAGCTCTGTAAAATTGATTTTGGACTTCTGACCTCCAGGACTCTAAGATAATAAATTCATGGGCTTTTTTAAATCACTAAGTTTGTGCTAAGTTGTTGTTTTGTTCAGTCGCTAAGTCATGTCCAACTCTTTGCAATCCCATGAACTGTAGCACGCCAGCTTCCTGTGTCCTCCACTATCCCCTGAATTTATGTCCCTTGAGTCAGTGATACTATCTAACCATCTCTTCCTTTGCTGCCCCCTTTTCCTCCTGCCCTCAATCTTTCCCAGCATCAGGGTCTTTTCTAATAAGTTGGTTCTTTCCATCAGGTGGCCACAGTATTGGAGCTTCAGCTTCAGCAACAATCCTTCCAACATAAACTGTTACATCACCAATAAGAAACTAATACAGAAGGATATATCACAAACACAATAGTCTCCCCAGTATTGAGGGCTTACCTGTAGGTGTACCCCTATGTCTCAGGGCCCAACATCTTGGGAATGTATATGAAGTCATAGATATAGCAAAGGATAAATGATAATGATTCTTAAATACTCCCCGGCACCACCATCAATTCTCAATAACATAGTCTTTAACCAGGTGGCTTAGTGGTAGAGAATCTGCCTGCCAATGCAGGAGACACAAGAGATGCAGGTTCAATCCCTAAGTTGGGAAGATTTCCTAGAGTAGGAAATGGCAACCCATTCCAGTATTCTCGCCTGGAAAATTTCATGGACAGAGGAGGTCCATGGAGTCGCAAAGAGTCAGAGACGATTGAGCACGCATACAGTATCATTCAGCACCATACTTTGAATAGGCTCAGGAACAAGCCTCATCCAGTCTCTCTTTGAAATATTCTATGAGCAAACAGTTTTAGGAAAAAACTTGAGTGCCACAGACCCCTGGCACCCTTGATGAGAGCCCTGCCTCTCTCTCTGCCCCTCCTGTGGTCAACATTGTGGCCCACAAGCCCTGCCAACGGCTGAGCTCTGGAACCAGAGGGAGGAGCGATCTTTTGAGCAAATTGCCAAATTTGGAGCCTGTTCCCGAAGCTGCACTGCTTCTTCCCTGCATCTCGCACTTTTCCATAAATAGGACTTTTGCTCTAGACATCATTCCTCCCCATACTCTATCACACAGCCAGACTGATTAGAAACAAATCATGACACCTCCCCTCTCACCTTTGCTCATCTTTCTCTGCCCACCCACCAACCTCCTCCTCCCACCAGAATGTGTTCCTCTTCCTCTGGTTAAGAACTGAAGCACCATCCATAGATAAGAGCTGATACGAAGGGGTCCTGGGTAACAGCTGATACAAAGAGGTGCTTGGTAGGGAAGAGTATCACTGATTCCACTTGCCAGAAATATATGAATCCCAGGCCTGGCCTCTGCAAAACACCCTGTTAAGTAAGGATAGGTGTGTTCCCCTCACAAGGACCCTCTAGATGCCATATGACTGGTCAAAATGAATGTGAATAGTCAGGTTTCAGGATTTTCCCTGAGGGTCTGCTTTGCATGAAAAAGGATACTGTTCACTTCAGAGGTCCCCCAAGGCAATTTCCTACAGAGCTCTGATTTCTCTTTTTTTAAATTAATCTTTATTGGAGTGCAGTTGATTTACGATGTTACATGTTACGTGAACTTCTACTGTACAGCCAAGTGAATCAGCTGTATGTATACATACATATGCATATATATATATGCATATATATATATGCATATATATAAATACTTTTCTTTTTTGGATTTTCTTCTCATTTAGGTCACCACAGAGTGCTCTGATTTCTGATTATACAGGAACCAGATGGCCCAGCATGAACAGTCTTTTTAAATTTTTATTTTATTTATTATTTATTTATTTGACCACTCTGGGTCTTAGCTGTGGCATGTGGGATCTAGTTCCCTGACCAGGGATAGAACCCCAAGCCCCCTGCACTGAGAGTGCAAAGTCTTAGCCACTGGACCAGCGGGGAAATCCTGAACACAGTCTTTGGTAGCTGATCCTGGGTCAGGAAGCAGCATGTTTAGACACTGTGTTTGAGAATTGGTCTTCCTTTCCCACTGGCTAAGTCCTTTAAGTGAAACAATACTCACAGTAGCAACATCGGAACCTCTCTGTGTTGGAGTAAACATCATTTTCAGAACCTGGTAATTCTGCAGACTCAGGTACTGAGGCACTGGAAGGGTCTCAAAAAATTGCACCTTCTTCCTCATCCAAGCTCCAAACAAGTTGAGAAATGGGACAGAGGACTAAGGAGAAGGAAACATCTCCTTATTCATCACCTTTATTATGTGTACACTTGATATCGGAGAATGTGGCTTCTACCAATGATAAACGGGACTTCAGGATTAGACAGAACCTACCAAGTCACAGGAACCCTGGACTAGAATGTCTCTCCCTCCACCCCTAAAAGGGCAAAGTAGAAAACACAGTCCCTATGGGCAACCCATGCTGGATTAGAAAGGATGGACCAGATGCAGAACTCTGTGGGCCCAGTTCCGGGCTCCAAACACAGCAAGTGGATGAGCCCCTCCCCCACCCCCGCCAGGGTCAGAGTGAGTGTGGGAGCACAGAGAGCCAGAGCGTCACACCAGTAACTCTGGGGTACTACCCTGCTTGGAAGCATTGCCCCACTGGAGCTGTCTGTGTTTTCAAGGTACCCACCACCCATCTCTACTGGGCCCAACCCTCTGAGAGTATTCTCTTTCCTGGAACCCTAAGACTTGCTTCAGTCAACAAGATGTGAGTTGAAATGATCTGAGCCATTTCTCCCCAGAGCCACTGCGTGCCTCCGCCATCTGCCCTTTTCTTCTGCCATAGACCGTCATGTCTCTGTGACCAACATCAGCCTTGGTCCCAGAATGAAGAGAGAACAGAGCAGAATTGTTGCTGCTCACAATAGACACAAGTCTGAATGAGAAACAAATATGTGTTGTTTGGAGTCAATAAGATTTGAGAAACAATTGTTATTTCAGTCTCCTTTATCTGAGATACACGCAAGACCCTCCTTCCACACGCCCCCCCAGTAGCCAACAATTTCCCCTTCTCTCTTGATCTCTGTCCTTTGATCTATTCATCCACTTCCTGAGTGCTAACTGAGCACCAAGCCCTGGGAGAGGCATTGGAGCTGCAATAATGAATAAGACATGCCTAGTGGGGAAGCCAGTCGTGTCAAGAAATAACTCAAATGGAAAGTGGTGAGTGCTATGCTCGAGGGATGTGCAAAGTGCCAAGAGGGCCAGAGGAGGAGGGATGATTCAGACCAGCTGAGGCAACCAGGACAAGCCCCAAGCAATCTTTGCAGGAGTCTGCACGCCAGGGGCCTCCCCTAAAGAATGGCTGATGCAACAAGCGTATCACCTAATTGTCTCTATTCTCTGGAACTCAGACCCAGCTGAAAATGCAATTAAGACCTTGGGTGAATTGCCTAATAACTTCAAGATGAAGGTTAAATTCCAAGAAACACTATAGAATTCAGAGACAAGAGGGAGTTCATTCCATCCTGCCCAGGAGATCTTTGGGGAGGAGGCTGAGCTTCACAGGAGCAGCGAAAGGTGGGTTGAAATCTTCCCATGGAGAGTTGATGGCAGGTCACTTCAGCCGAAGGAAGAGAATGTGTGAAGAACCAAAGGCCAAAGAATAAACTCTATTCCAGAGATAGTTTGTGGAGCAGGCAGGCAGGGCTCAGGAGGGGAGCAGAGGAAGAGCAGAACAGAGGGTCTATGGAGCCAATGGCTGCAAGACCAAGGCCTACAGGTGACAGGAGCCACTGAAGCTTTCTACCTATGGAAGTGGCACCCTAGAAAAGTCATTTGAGAATAATGGGAAAATGACCCTGGCATGGTGGAGATAGAATGGAAGGGCCAGCTAGACATGGGACAACTAATTAGGAGGCTACCTAAATGTTCCGGGCGAGAAGTGAGGAGTCCTGAGCTGGGGTGGAGGGAGTCAGATGGAGAGGATGGAATTAAAGTGAATGGAGCATGAAGGAAGGACCCGTGACTGATGCTGCAGGGGTGCTGAGAAGTCACGGAAGATGGCCCCCAAGGAGAAACTGGAGTGATTTCTTGAGTAATGAACAAAACTCAGATAAGCGGAAGGGAGAAAGGAAGACGGTACAAGGAAGTGCAGCACTTCAGGCTGATGAGGCGCATTTAATTAAGTAGAGGTTTTCCGTGGAGGTACCACTGAAGATGAGACCAGCAAGCTGAAAACAGTAGCTTGTATATATGAACCCTCGGCCATTCTTCTTTTAATCCTTTTAAGAGTTTTATCAAGAGCACCCATTTTACAGATGAAAAAATGGAGACTCAACGACATTGTATGCAGAATGGCTACATAATCTGTGGGGCCTGGTGCAAAATTAAAGCAAGGAGCTTCTTCAAAAAGTATTAATAATTCAAGACAGTGTCCACAGAGCAGTGAGCCTAGTGCAAGGCCCCAAGACTGTGCAGGTCACACCCGTGACTGTCCCAGGCTCATGGCTGCAAGTCAGATTGCTCTCCAACCCACTGGAGGAGGGATTAACATGGAGACTCCAGCCACCTGGGCCCCTGAGTCACTATAATGCATAGAGCCCCTAATGTCAATGACAGACAAGTATCTTATTGTTTTGAGGCCTCTAAGACCCCACGGTCTTTCCTCGACATGTATATTTTCCAACTGGAGGTCATGACCTGTGAGGAAGTCCTGGAACCAACTCACAAGCTGATTTTTATAGATGAAGTAAATGAACAAATGAAATATAACAGAAACTGTTCTCGGGTATTACGCATTGCAGTGGCATTTTCCATGAAACCTTTTTCAGTACATTTGTATGTTCAGAGTCACAATATAAAATGCACTTCTCGCTGTGGATCATTGTCAAAAAATTTTAAGAGCCACTGCTCCACATCATGCCGTTCAGCACAGGAAAGGAAAATAAGCCTGCTCACGTCCCAACGACTCGGAGACTCATCATTCCTTTCAAAATTAGCTAAATGCGAGGAAACTTGGGTTCTTTTATGGCCAACAGGGTTAATGCTTCGGACTTTACAGTTTCCCAGATAAGAAGCATTCTAGATTTTATCTAACGTGAAACTCAAACATTGCAATGTGCCCCTTTAACTCCGAAAATCTCCCACCTCCTCCATCCTAACTGTTATTCTCCCTTAAACGAACCATGAAGTCATCGTTTCAGATGCAGGCAACAAACCTTCATTGTCTTTTGACACAAGTCGACAAATTCCGGGCACAGATGTGCCCACTGGGGCAATTCTAAAAGGCAGGCAAGAAGCCAGGATGTCACCAGCACTGGGCCTGGCGCCAGCCCTCTTCCTTTCTCCAGACCCTGATGGGGCTGAAGCCCTCAGAAGTGAGTCATCAAGAAGTGCCAGCATCTGTCCTCAGAGAAAGACCCATTTACCCAGGGAAAAAAGCCTGTCTGCGATCCTTCTACTGGCTGCGCCAGAAGCTGTCGATCCAGTCTCTCACTGCGGCAACTGTGGGACCAAACTACCCACTTAGGACCTAAACAGCGTAAGGAAAGAACCGAAAATAGCTTCTTTTCAACTGCTTGCTGAAAACTTTCCCAGAGGAGAGCTACAGTGGCAGTGCGGGGTGCACATCTGGGTTTTGAGTTTGCAAAGCATCTGCCTGCAATGCAGGAGACCTGCGTTCGATCCCTGGGTCAGGAAGATCCCTTGGAGAAGGAAATGGCAACCCACTCCAGCATTCCTGCCTAGGGAATCCCATGGACAGAGGAAGCCTGGCAGGCTACAGTCCATGGAGTTGCAAATGAGTCAGACACAACTGAGTGACTAACACACACATTCTCCCTAGATGGCTCCTGCTGAGCAAACTGAGGCAAGAAAGACATTATTAATCATTGACCAATGGTCACAGGGACAAGGACAATATTTGTTCATCCTCTGTGCCCGTGTCTTAGCACAGTGCCTGGTACACAGTAACTAGTAAGTAAGTATTTGTTGAATAAATGCTAAAGCCCCTTGAAAAGAATTCTCTGATGCCTAAAGGCTTACAAATGATTCCTTTGGCTCAGAAACTATTGCTTTCCTAAGTACAAGGGATTAAATACATTTTTCTTTTTTATCTTGGCTACTAAGAAGTCAAAGCCCTCAGTGAGGCTCAAATATTCCAATCTTGGGGATACATGGAGTTTGCATATGTGCATCTTCTCTTCCCTTGGTCTTGATTTCCCACATTTGTAACCATTTTTTAAAACTGGAATATAGTTGATTTACAGTATTATGTTAGTTTCAGGAGCACAGAAAAGTGATTCAGTTATACCTGTATATGTATATATGTTTTTTTCAAATTCTTTTCTATTATAGATTATTATAAGATATTGAATATATTAATAGTTCCCTGTACTCCACAGTGGGTTCTTGTTGTTTATCTATTCTACATATTGTAATGTATATCTGTTTATCTAAAACTCCTCGTTTATCTCTCCTCTCACCCTCCACTATCCTCTTTGGTAACCATAAATTTGTCTGTAAGTCTATTCTGTAAATAAGTTCATGTGTATTTTATTTTGGATTTCATATGTAAGTGATACCATATATTGTCTTTCTCTGTCTGACTCCAGTTAGTATGATAATCTCTAGGTCCATCCATCAAATGATATTATTTAGTTCTTTTTTATGACTTAGTAGTATTCCACTGTATATATGAACCACGTCTTCTTTATCCATTCATCTGTTGATGGACAGTTAGGCTGTCTCTATGTCTTGGCTATTGCAGATAGTGCTATTATGAAAATAGGGGTGTGTGCACCCTTTCTAATAAGAATTTTCTCCAGATATGTGCCCAGGAATGGGATTGAATATGGTCATTTCAGGGGAACTGAATAATATGGTAACTCTGGTTTAGTTTTTTAAAGAACCTCCATATTGTTCTCCATAGTGGCTGAACCAATTTACATTCCCATCAATAGTGTAGAGGATTTCCTTTCCTCCACACCCCTCTCCAGTACTTATAGAGAGACTTTATTGTAGACATTTATTTATTCATTTATTTTATGTAAATTTATTATAGACTTTTAAATTTAACAATGGTCATTCTGACTGCTCTGAGTGGCCAGTACTCACTGTAGTTTTGATTTGCATTTCTCTACTCTTTGGGAGGAAAGTTATGACCAACCTAGATAGCATATTGAAAAGCAGAGATATTACTTTGCCAACAAAATCCATCTAGTCAAGGCTATGGTTTTTCCATTGGTCAAGTATGGATGTGAGAGTTGGACTGTGAAGAAGGCTGAGCGCTGAAGAATTAATGCTTTTGAACTGTGGTGTTGGAGAAGACTCTTGAGAGTCCCTTGGACTGCAAGGAGATCCAACGAGTCCTTTCTAAAGGAGATCAGTCCTGAGTGTTCTTTGGAAGGAATGATGCTGAAGCTGAAACTCCAACACTTTGGCCACCTCATGCAAAGAGTTGACTCATTGGAAAAGACTCTGATGCTGGGAGGGATTGGGGGGGCAGGAGGGGACAACAGAGGATGAGATGGCTGGATGGCATCACCGACTCAATGGACATGAGTTTGAGTGAACTCTGGGAGTTGGTGATGGACAGGAAGGCCTGTCGTACTGCAATTCATGGGGTCGCAAAGAGTCGGACACAACTGAGTGACTGAACTGAACAGAACTGAACTGAATAATTATCAATATTGAGCATCCTTTCATGTGCCTGATGACCATCTGTATAGCTTCTTTAAAAAATGTGTATCCGGGTCTTCTCAGTCTTGATTCAGTTGTTTTTCTTGTTTTGTCTTTTTTTGTATTAGACTGTAAGAGCTGTTTGTATATTTTGGAAATTAATCCTTTGCCAGTAGCATCATTTGCAAATTATTTCCCCCAGTCCATGGGTTGTCTCTCCATTTGTTTGCATTTACTCACCCTTTGTCAGGATGGGTTTTTGCCATCTTCTTCCATGGTCAAGAACACCATATGATACTACCGTGGAATATCATTGTAAACTGTCTTGCTAACATTCAATACAATAAGGTGCATTGAATTCTTTGATGAAAGAGATGAAGGCAAAAACCTACCTCTTAGGTGTCTAAAGACCTTTCAGCTTCAAGGCATGAAAATGGAAGAGACTAGCTGCCATGGGGTTTAGAAGACCTGCAGTGTATGTCCACGCTGCAGGGCTTGGGCAGGTCACTCCTTAAACCCTAGACTCCTCCTCACTAACAAAGGAGAGGAACTCTATTGTGCTTAATATACAAGGCTGCTGAAACCTTGTGTAACAGCCATTTGCTGTCTGAAAAGCACACACACATATGCATTAATATATGGCTATGATCAAGGGGGAAAGCTTTGATGAGATCATATTTGACTTCAGGACTGGCTCATGGACGAATTTTCAAGTGAGTCAAGTTTTCCATTGTTATATTCTTTCTCTCCAGCCTCTCCTCCTGGGACTTACTCAGAAAGTTGCTCAATGCTATGAGGCTCCGAGACCCCCACTGAGGCCCATGTTGCTTTTGCTTCCAATTCCCCTTCATCAAAAACTATCAGTTCTGTGAAAAATTTCTCTTAAGTCTCCAAAGTTCTACAGATGATAAACTCACTTAATAAACTAATCAAAGCTAAAGATAACTGACACTGTAGAAAAGTAATTCAATAATTAATCTGTCGCATGGCCAAGATGAGAAAGGCCCTAAGAGGCGGTACCTAAGGGTGCAAAGGCTCCCAATGGAAGATTTAAGCTGAGCTCAAAAGGGCAGTAGGAGTTATTGAAGTGAAAGAGAAGAAGGAAAAAATGTCTGTGAGTAAAATAAAACAATATATCTTGAAAGCTGTAGGATGGTATTTCTGAGAGCCCCAGAGATACTGTCGGATGAGACTATCGCAAGGAGCTGTCTGGTCGCACAGGGAAACTTCACATAGGAAGCATGACAGGAGGGGGCAATGCTCATGGCACATACCACTACCCATGGCTCCAGGAACAGGCAGAACTTACCAATGCAAAAAGCAGGAGGGAAAGCTCAGGACTCGGGCAGTGTCTCTTTCCTCTGAAATCCAGTGCTTGTTAATTCTCTGCCAGAAAGCCGACAGGGAAACAGCTCTCATCATCAGCCTACATCAGGGCAATCCAGCCAGCAAGGGAGATGCCCATTCCTCCCTACAAGTCTGGGAGAATGAGACTTGCATTTATTGTGTACCAAGGGGTGTGCATGCTCAGTCTGTCGTGTCTGACTCTTTGTGACCCTATGGATGTAGTGTGCCAGGCTCCTCTGTCCATGGGATTCTCCAGGCAAGCATATTGGAGTGGGTTGCCATTTCCTCCTCTGGAGAATCTTGCCTGGGCATCAGGGAAGACCTCTCAGAGAAGGACTAACTCAGCTGTCTCCTGAGTGCTTATAGAAACTCCACACCACCAAGGATTGGGTGACCTTCCTTCCTCCCACGGCAGCTCCCATGACTCTGCCAGAATCTACAAGTTCTTCAACCCTTCTTGGAAGATATTTTGACCACATGACCCAGGAATCACTGTCTGCTGTGTTTGTGTTCCCCTCAAAATTCATAAGGCTTCCCAGTTGGCACCGTGGTAAGGAATCTGCCTGTCAATGCGGGACATGTGGGTTCTATCTCTGGATCAGAAAGATCCCCTGGAGAAGGAAATGACAACCCACTCTGATATTCTTGCCTGGGAAACCCACAAACAGAGGAGCTTGGCGGGCTGTATAGTCCATAGCATCACAAATAGTGGAACACAGCTAAGCACACGCTACACACACACGCACACAATTCATAGGTTGGAATCTTAACCTCCAATGTGATGGTCTTGGGAGGTGAGGCCCCTCAGAAGCGGAGCCCTCATGAATGAGATCTGTGTCCTTATCAAAGAAACCCCAAAGAGTTCTCCTGTCCCTTCCATAGTATAAGGGCACAGAGAGAAGACAGCCACCTACGAACAGGGAATTGGGTTCCCAGCAGATGCAAAATCTGCCAGCTCTTCCATCCTGGGCTGCTGAGACTCCAGAGCCACGGGAAATAAAAGTTTGCTGTTTAAGCCATCCAGTCTCTGGTATTCTGGTTATAGATATTAAGACACTGTCTGCGATCCTGGCATCCTCGGGGCTCCAGAGCACTCCCATCAATCTTCCTGTCTTACAACCTCAAATAAACAATGAACTGTGGCCAAGGATCAGGGCGTCCACTTTCCTTCATCTCTCACACCACTAGGCACATACAAAGTGCTCTAAGCATGTTTGTTTGTCTGAAAAGAATTGGTTCCCTCTGATTAGTCATTCCCTGTCTGTGTTTGTCAGGAAAAGTGAAGTGTCAAAGGTCAACATCTGTCTCTCAGTGGAAAGAGCCTCATAGGTGTTGGCATCAAAGAGGCCCCAGGTTAAATTCCAGCCCTGGCCTTTACCCTCGGGTGGCTCTGGGTGAGTTACCTGAAGTCTCTAAGTTTCTCTTTTCTTGCATTCAGCGTTACAAAAACAGCCCGTTTGCAGTGCTGTTCTAAGGACTGAATGTGGTAATAACCACTCAGAGGTTACTGGACATGAGATTCTCAATGAGTATCTAATAATAATGGAAGCAGAAGTGGACAGATTTCTTGGTACCAGGCAGTTGACTAAAGCATTTACATAAAATTATCTCATTTAATCCTCCCAGGAAAGCCCAGGGTGCCCATTTAATAGGAGGGAAAACTGAGAACTGAGGAGATCTCTTGCTACCAGTGGCACACGCTGGTCTGTGTGGAGCTGCACTCTAAGCGTGATTCTGTCCCACATAAGAACCTGAGCTCTAATCATGCGCTTGAGCCTCACATACAGCCTCCACTTCTCCTAGATCGGTGGCTATCCGGGTCATGCAGAGTTATAGATTTACACAAGGTCACACTGCAGACCACTGGTCACCGTGCCATGTTGAGAAATGCATTCTGGTAAAGGGCATTCTGAACACCGTGGTTGGGAAACAGGGCCCAGTACCTCTGCCTTTTTTTTTTTTTTCTGTAACTGGAAATGATGTGTAATTGGAATTCATGGAAAGTCTCAACAATGCTGACACCACTCTTTTTCTGTTGCTGGTGACAGAGCTTTTCCATTAAGACCCACAAGAGAGGGAGAATAACAAAATCGCCACAGGTCCCCAGCACCCAGCCCAGAAAGTCCGTCCCCAGGAAGGTTCAGAGGTGTCAGAAAACACATCTGGGCTCTGTGTCTGGCTTGAGAATAAAGCGATGTGTGGTCTGGTTCTTGTCTCACCGCATTCCTTCAGAGTATAGAATCTGTGGGTCATGCTCTGGAGGGTATCTGGACTCTGTCACTGCCCCCAGGATCTATGCCAGTCTGGACTAGTAGTCAGAGTTAAAGAATCTCAGAATTAAAGTGCAGCTTAGCCATCCAAACTGATAGAATGAAGATGGACAATACAAAATTATTGTCACCAAAACTGACAAAGGCTTCCCTCTGTGGCAGAGCCTTGGGGAAGGACCTTGCTTTCATTCTCTCACTGGGTAATCATGACACCCTCCTAGAAAGCAAAATATCTCAATTTTAGACATGAAAATAATGAGGCGTAATGATTAGCCCAACAATTCTGAGAGTGATGTGACACTTCTCCATAGGCAGTTTCTAACTCCCCACCTTCTCAGTAGATAATATCCATTAACTGGTATGTTTTAATCCCCTTCTGTCTCTTTAGAGTCTTCCTCTGGCAGTGTGGGTTTTGGGTGAAAGACACAGGAAGACACATTTTGGGAGAATCCATTCCTTACCAATCCCTGGGTCAATTACTTATAAACAATAGCTGTTAGTCACAGTCATGTCTGACTTTTTGTGACTCTTTAGACGTTAGCCTGCCAGGCTCCTCCATCCATGGGATTTTCCAGGCAAGAATACTGGAACAGGTTTCCATTTCCTTCTCCAGGACATCTTCCCGACCCAGGGATCGAACCCATTTCTCCTGAGTCTCCAGCATTGCAGGTGGATTCTTTACCTGCTGAGACTTAGCAGAAGCCCATATTCCAAATTATTCCTCACAGGACCACATATGAGCATTTTCTTTTTATAGGTAAGGACACTGAGGTTCATTAAGGGTAAATGACTGGTCCAGAGGACACGTGTATAAGCAGGAGCACCTGAACCCCTTGGACTCCACACTTGGGCCTTTCCCACTGCACAGGAGAGCAAGCTCACAAGACTATAAAGCAAAATAATACGCTAGATCAAGGGCCTGGGTGATTCACTGATTAGGTGATATATCCTAGAAAAGCATGGCAGTCTATTCCTGTCTGTCAGAAGCTAAAACCAGCAAATGAATAACAATGTGGGAAAAAGCAAAGGTCAGAAAACCTGTTGATCCTCCTGAACCTCCGCATGGCTTTAGATGGGAGAAAGGGCTGAGCCTGTTTGAACTGAACCTTTGATTAATCTGTTGCTTCATCCCATCACTCAGCTTTATTGCAGGCTTGCTTTGTGTCTGGCACCATATTAGGCCTAAAGATGTAAGAATCTTCAGAACACAGTGTCTGGCCCAAAGTAGGAACTTGTGCACTACTTAAGGAAGGAAAGAAGTGAGGGAAAGAGAAAATTAATGAGATTTCATCCCTGTCTTCAAAGAACTCAGAGTCTAATAACACTGTGTTTCTGGAAAAGAAACAGCACATAATAGTGACTCCAATCATTAGATGTCGGTTGCGATGCAGGCTGTGAAGGCAGAAGAAAAAGACAGATGTCATGCAGGGCTCCCCAGGGTGACTTTCAAGTTGAGCTCTGGAAGACACATTTTAGTTGAACCTAAGTCATAATTTACAAGCATAAAGAGGGTCTAGACAGAAGTATGCAAAGGCTCGAGGCACTGGGAACTCTTCAAGGGTTTGAGGATCCCAGAGAAAATGCACACACAATGTGTGTGAGTCTATGTGTGGAATGCTCAGGACAGCACTGTTGGAGGCAGGAAGAGATGTGTTGAGAGACGATGCTGGAGAGATGGACAGAGTCAGGTTTTTAAAAATATGGAAAATCTAAACAATTTCTTGGAAGAGCTGAAAGTCATGAAAATATTCTCAGCAGGAGCAAAATGTCTTTAGATTCATCTGCTTCACATACAAAGGATTGGAGCAGTTGGGAGCAGAGAGACAGGAGTCTACCAGCATAAGCCAAGTGGGAAATGTTGATGACCTACCTTAAGCAATTTCTGTGTCAGAAGCTTCATGTTCTCAATTGGACAACTGGAAATCGTTTAGAGTATTCTGAAGCCTTAAGTATAGATTCTCATGCCAGAATTAATCATTTACTTGCCATAACTGTTCCTTCGCAGAGCAACGATAATTTTCTCAAATATAATTTAAAAAACAAAAATTTCTTGCACGCATGCATTCTCAGTTGCTTAATTGTATCCAACTCTTTGTGACCCCATGGACTGTAGCCAGCCAGGCTCCTCTGTCCATGGGATTTCCCAGGCAAGAATACTGGAGCAGGTTGCCACTTCCTACTCCAAGAGGTCTTCCCGACCCAGGGATGGAACCTATATCTCCTACATTACACTTACATAAATATTTTAAGTGATAATGTGTTCCCACTTATGTCCAGATAAGTCTACTATTCAGTAGGTGTTTAATAAATACAGGCTTTCACTAGATTTCCCAAATAGTTCTTTGAGATAAGCAGGAGAGTTGTAATCTGCATCTTCCTTTTACAAATGGGAAAACTGAGGCTTGGAGAAGTTAATGAGAACCTGAGGGCCCAAGAAAATTCCAGAGCTACGAATGAAATTAAACTTCATGTGGTTTTAGCTAGGTGTTCTCTATACCTCCATGCTGGAGTCCAAGGGGATAATTTTGGCACCCACAGACAGGAGCCTGAGTTTGTGAGTACCTTAGTAACAGTCAATCTTAAAACTGGTTGTGTAGAGAGGATTTTAAAGGAGGATTTGAATCCCAGGTGAGAAGCGGGAGAAAGGCAAGAGAGTTTAAGACACCTTAAGAAGGCAAAAAACCTAAGACAGTCTCTCCTCCAAAGCTCAGTCCTAACCTGGCTCTTCATGTGCTAAATCCATATTTGTGCATGTTTATTTCCACTGACAACAATAAAAGGTCTGGTCATTGTCCCTGTGCCTGGCTAACTTCCCCTGGCCTCCCAAGACTCCAAGCCCCACGCATGCCACCAGGTCCATCCTCACAACTGGCCCTTGCTGGGCTTGTGGGGCAGCCGAAAGAATAAACTCTCCCAGGAGTCTGGGCCACCAGCTTCTATGTGCTGGGAGAAGAGCAAGAGGAAAGACACAGATGGGGGAATCTCTCTTTCTGCCTCCTGAACAGCCACGTCCTGCCGGGATCTTCTTAGCTCTGGATGTCGTCTTCTCCTCTCAGTCTCCCTTTCTGGATGAAGTCAGTGTCCTGGCTCCTTCAGCTCATCTCTGGCCACTCAGCCCATCCCACGGCTCTCCCACACTAAGAGAGCTTGACAGCTGCCCTCTAGGGAGAGGAGAAGCTGGGAAGGGTAGACCGGAGGCCCAGAGAGCGTGGTCAGACCCTGCCCTTAGACAATATTACACTGCATCCCCTTTGTGCTTCTCAGTGGAGGATCGTGCACCCTTACAGTGTTAATTTTGTTAGAAAAATGTGACTTAGTTTGGCACAAGCGAACTGACATGTGTCACTTCTAAGAAGCAGCTTCTAAGAGCCAGTGCGTGGTTGCCTCGTTCTGTCTGCTGTCCATTCTCCAGAGAGACGCCACTCATTTGGCTTGAGTCCCAGGCTGTGGTTGAAGTGGACCAAAACCACAGCTGAGGACGATGTCCACCTACCATCATGGAGAAATAAACTCTGTGGTTATGCCTTGAGATTTAGGGGCCATTTGTTACCTGAGTACAACCTACACTATCCTGTCTCTGACTCCCTGTTTGCCTTTCTTCTCCAGCTCACTAAAGTGGGCCATGTGCTTCCTCTCTGGATTCCCTGAAAGAGTCCCATATGTGCCCCTATTTCCTAACCTGCACCATAGCAAATGTTGACTATCCATCCACCAGCCCCCAGAGTCTCAGTCTTGAACTGTACTTAAACAGTTACTAACATATGGACCCCATGTAATAAATGCTTATTGGAATAAACTGAATTTATTTACCTGAGTTTATTTTGCAATTAGTGCTTTCTGCTATCCCTTCTTTGGGCATAACATTGTGCTCTATATTTGGGAGAATTAAGGCAATAATGTAAGTACCAATGGTGCCTTCATAAAGCTCCCAGGAGAGCAGGGGTGGTGTGGCAAACACTGTCCGTTAGCTAACCTACACCCACACCTGCTGGCATTCTTCCTGACTCGTCTCCTCTGTGAAAGCTGGAAAAGCTCCCAAGAATGGTCATATAACTTGGTTCCAGACAATGAAAAATATGTGGAAATTTTCTGACTATTCCAGGAAAACTGTCTTTCCACTGATAAAAGGATTGAGTGTCAATAATGATCTGAAGGTGAGTAAGATGCCTAGAGCTCTGCCGGCCTACTTAACATGGTTATGGGGTTTAGGGAAAACAAAGCAAAAAAAACAACAAAAAATGCAGAAACCTGCCTTGACATTGTTAAGGCTGGACTTCCTGATAGGTGAAAAATAAATAAATCCAGAGTTGTTTTTTCCCATTGTTAGGTTTCTGTCACTAGCAACCAGTTACATCCTAAACAATACAGGAAATAAGTTGGTTATTTTTGGAACACCAACCTTTGTCATTTGCCTTCATTGTCTAGCTCTTACTGACCGTTTTAGACTCAGCTTGGTTGTTTAATCCTCCTAAGGTCTATTTACAAAACTTAGATCTAGCTTGCCTGGATCAGGCAAACAAGCTCATTTATAAGTGGATATGTTTGCCAAGTGAAGTTCCTACGAAAAAGTAGTGGCTTTATCCCTACACTTCTTCCTAATGATAAATGCTGCTCAGATCTTTGATGTCTGCTAGGTCTCCCCAGAGAAGGCGATGGCACCCCACTCCAGTAGTCTTGCCTGGAAAATCCCATGGACGGAGGAGCCTGGTAGGCTGCAGTCCATGGGGTCACTTAAGAGTCAGTTGCTAAGAGTGACTTCACTTTCACTTTTCAATTTCATGCACTGGAGAAGGAACAGCAACCCACTCCAGTGTTCTTGCCTGGAGAATCCGAGGGATGGGGGAACCTGGTGGGCTGCCATGACTGAAGTGACTTAGCAGCAGCAGCAGGTGTCCCCAACTAATTCATTCTTCTTGGATTGCAAATTTTAACCTTCCTCTTCCCATTTTTTTTTTTTCAGATTGAAAGAACGAAGTTTATTTTTAATTAGCAAAACACTAAGAATTTGAAAACACAAATGAGTTTATTTGTTCCCTTGATTGCTTTTTCCCTTAACTGAAACTTAGATACATAAAATTGAATTTATCACCATCTTCAGTTCAGGACTTCATCATTGTGGATATACTTACAGTTTTTCTTAATGGTCAGTTTCATGCAATTGCACTCACAAACTTCATAATATATTAAATCATCATACATACTATCCAACCTCAAAACTAGTTACACTCTCTGCTGTGTGCATGTTTAGTCATGTCCGACTCTTTGCGACCCCGTGGACTATAGCCAGCCAGGCTCTGTCCAAGGAATTTTCCAAGCAAGAGTACTGCATGAGGATTTTCAGAGGATTTTCTGGACCCAGGGATCAAACCCGCATCTCTGGTGTCTCCTGCATTGGCAGGCATATTCTTGACCACTTGCACCACCTGGGAATGGAAAGCCCTACCTTCTTTATTTGGCTTCCCTGGCGGCTCAGACAGTGAAGCATAGTTAATTCTCTAAGTCTTTTCTGATCCTTCCTAAGTCTTTGCTTCAGATGTAGCGACTATTACTGTCACTTCTTCATTATTTTCACATATATAATTAATGCATAAACAATTTATGGTTAATTTTTGTTTTCAATCTATATAAAAAATATATGGCACAAAATGGCTACTAGAAATTTCTCTTCCAACACAAACATCATGCTTGTTTGTTTGTTTGTTTTGTTGTTGTAGGTTTCTTTGTTTGTTTGTTTTAGGGACTTGAGGGTCCCTTCTGTAAAATCCCAGGAGCCGCCTGTCACCTGGGGACAACATGGGACAGCAGGTCAGCAGCAAGATCTCCAGGATCTATTACACACTCAGGTTCCTGGGTATTTAGTTAGTTAGTTAGTTAAGTCACTCAGTCGTGTCCGACTCTTTGTGACCCCATGGACTGTGGCCTACAAAGCTCTTCTGTCCATGGGATTCTCCAGGCAAGAATACTGGAGTGGGTTGTCATTTCCTTCTCCAGGGGATCACCCAACCCAGGGATTGAACCCAGGTCTCCTGTATTAGAGGCAGACACTTTAACCTCTGAGCCATCTGACCCAAAAATGTCCATGTGTTTGGGCCTTGGTCATTGTACACTACTGACAAATTCCTGAATACTTCCCCAAGAATATCACTTTCAAGTTCTTCTTGGCACAGGATTTAAACTAAATGTGCCCGCTCTTTGGCTTTTTCAAAGGCTGTCAATTACACTGCTCTTTAACTCAGCAAACCCTCCCCCTACCCTGCCCGGTTGGGTCATTCCCAGAAAACCATCACATCTCATGGTGTAGAACTGTCTGGGGAGCTCAAGCCTTAGATTCAAACCTCTACCACAGCAGAACAAAGAAAAGAATAGCATCTCAAAAAAGGGGTTTGCAGTATAAAGAATATCTTCCAGACCCTTGTGTGTACAGATCATGGTATAACCAGGGCTAAAGCACAGCTTATGGATGTGGATAAGCAGGACTCAGATGTTGGGTCTACCACTAAATGACTGTGTGACCTTGAAAGAGTTAAATAATGTCACATGAAGTGGTTTCTCTTCTAAAAAGTGGGGATTATAACACTACCTACCACATAGATTACAGTGAGAGTAAATTTAGCTAACATATATTAAATGTTTACCACATTGTCTGGCACATAATAATTGCTCAATAAATTTTAGCTAGTACACTATCAAGCTAGGAAGATAAAGGTAAATTGGTTTGTCTCTATCACCAAAGCTGGGAGCTTCTGTGAGCCTTTTGAGCACAAAAATTGCATGAGAGTAGATGACCAAGGAAAGGCATCAGAAAGGCATAAGGCCAATAAAAATTCGATTGGCCGAAACACTGTTCTGAAAGCCAGATTTGTTAATTCATAGGAAATGTCTCTGGCAGTGGATCAAGTAACCCAATATGGAGAAATAATTCAACTGCAGACTGGAAACAACAATGACTAAAAGGAAAAGGGGGTAGCAGGGTATGATAGCTGAGCGCACTTCCTCATTGCACTTCTGTTTTCCTGGGAATGAGCTCAGTTCAGGATTAAGAATTTGGTCTTCTCCATGGAGATGCTGAACAGCTGCAATTCATTTTCAATTCCTGTCAAGACCGTTGGTTGTGAGAAGCAAGGGCAGGAATGCAAGGACGTGACATCCAGAGAGGCCATATTCACCAGGGGGCCATGAGGTAGATACAGAGGCATCCATGATTCCCAGGCTGAAATGTAAATTAGGAAATCCTCAACGTGGTGAGATCAATTTCTCTGAATATGAATTTCTTCTGTTTCAACTTGGGACTGGTTAAGGTGCATAGTGGTCATGTTAACTAGACATGCATGGCTGGGAGCTTCTTACTGAAACTCACTTGCTACATTTTCTGAGTTTCAGTTATCTTAAGTGTGAAGTGAGTGGACAACTCCAAATCTCCTTCAGTTTTAGATGGACATGACATGTGACCACAAGGAAACATAAATAACTCACTCGTCATTTTAAGGGGCCAAATCAGTTCAGTTCACTCAGTTGTGTCTGACTCTTTGTGACCCTTTGGACTTGCAGCACACCAGGCTTACCACCACAAACTCCCAGAGCTTGCTCAAATTCATGTCCATCAAGTCAGTGATGCCATACAACTGTCTCATCCTCTGTCCCCTTCTCCTCCTGCCCTCAATCTTTCCCAGTATCAGGGTCTTTTCCAAGGAGTCAGTTCTTTGCATCAGGTGGCTGAGATATTGGAGCTTCAGCTTCAACATCAGCCCTTCTAATGAATATTCAGAACTGATTTCCTCTAGGATTGACTGGTTCGATCTCCTTAAAGTCGAAGGGACTCTCAAGAGTCTTCTCCAACACCACACCACAGTTCAAAAACATCAATCCTTCAGTCCAATAAATGACCATAAAAAAGGCTGAGGCACCAAAGAATTGAAGCTTCAAACTGTGGTGCTGGAGAAGACTCTTGAGAGTCCCTTTGATAGCAAGGAGATCAAACCAGTCAATCCCAAAGGAAATAAACCCTGAATATTCATTGGAAGAACTGATGCTGAAGCTCTAATACCTTGGTCACTTGATATGAAGAGCTGACTCATTGGAAAAGACCCTGATGCTGGGAAAGATTGAAGGCAGGAGGAAAGGGGGGTGACAGAGGAAGAGATGGTTGGATGGCATCATCAACTCAATGGACATGTGCTTAAGCAAACTCTGGAAGATAGTGAAGAACAGGGAAGGCTGGGGTGCTACAGTTCAAGAGGC
The DNA here is from genome assembly GCA_006410935.1 of Redunca redunca. Taxonomy (NCBI): domain Eukaryota; kingdom Metazoa; phylum Chordata; class Mammalia; order Artiodactyla; family Bovidae; genus Redunca; species Redunca redunca. The sequence continues at coordinate 330,224 of SJYQ01003975.1, forward strand.
TGCAAAGAGTTGGACACAACTTAGCAACTGAACAACAACAACAAATAAACAACACCCCATTCCTCTCTCCAAATTCGGAACCAACTGCACAGCTGAATTACAGTCATATTTAAATAAAAGAATCCAAATGTCAGATCATCAGATAAAAGTTTGGTTTGAGCATGTAAGGTAAGGTGAAGTCACTCAGTCGTGTCTGACTCTTTGCGATCCCGTGGACTGTAACCTACTAGGCTTCTCCATCCATGGGATTCTCCAGGCAAGAATACTGGAGTGGATTGCCATTTCCTTCTCCAGGGGATCTTCCCGACCCAGGGCTCGAACCTGGGTCTCCCTCATTGGAGGCAGATGCTTTAACCTCTGAGCCACCAGGGAAGCCCTTGAGCATGTAAGTCTGTGAAATCATGGGCTTCCTAACACTTCACCTGAAACTAGCATTTGAAAGCACCCAGTCAAGGGCAGTTCTACATAACTGTGTACACTCCTCAGTCCCATGAGGCCAGTTTTCTTAACCACATGGCAGAAAACAGAGAGGAACATTGCCCCTCTGCAGGCAGGCAGATCCAAAGAGAGAAAGGAGAAATCAGCTAACCGGTGGCTCTCAAACTTGAGTGGGCATCACAACTACCTAGAGGCCTTAACACGCAGATGCGTGGGCCCATCCTGAGGAGCTTCTGATTCAACAGGCTGGGCTGTGGCCCGATAATTTGCATATCGAACATCTTTCCTAATGATACTGAGGCTGCAGGTCTTGGGACCTCTAATCTAAGATGTGCTGTGCTTAGTTGCTTAGCCGTGTCCGACTCTTTGCGATCCCATGGACTGTAGCCCGCCAGACTCCTCTGTCCATAGGGATTCTCCAGGCAAGAATGCTGGAGTAGGTTGCCATGCCCTCCTTCAGGGGATCTTCTCAACCCAGGGATCAATCCCAGTTCTCCCGCTTTGTGGGCAGATTCTTAAGCATCTGAGCCACCAGGGAAGCCCAAGAATACTGGAGTGGGTAGCTTATCCCTTCTCCAGAGGAACATTCTAACCCAGGACTCAAACCAGGGACTCCTGCATTGCAGGCGATTTCTTTACCAGCTGTACTACCCAGGAAGCCTCTAACCTAAGCTAAGTATTTTCAGTTGAGAGCTGCTGATCTAAGCTAGTTATCCCCAACAATTTCTCTCAAACTCAGCAACCTGATCAAGTCACTGCTCCCTTGCTGAGGGGCAGCAGGGAGAGGGAGGAAATACAGAGTCTCCAGAGACCCAGGCAGATAGCTCTCTGCGTGGAGTGAGGTATGGGTGCCCCCTGCCCCCAACCCCACAACCCCAGCCTGTTGCATCTTTCATGACTCTTGTTCATGGAGTACTTATTGATTTACTGACAAAAATAAAAACAATGATATTATAATTATACTTTATTGTATTAACTACAAGATCCTTTGTTATAATACCAGTATAATTCCCAAGAATAGTTATATTACTCTTCTAGATAAAAATTAAGTTTCATCATTTTCAATGTGTTGATCTAAAATGAAACAGCATAACAGATGGGACAAGGGGAGAATTCTTATAATTCTTCTCCTTGAAGTTATAAGTAATGTTGAATTGGAAGTTGCTCTAGACTTTACACTTGTGCTACTGATTTAAACAGTTGGCAATCTTCATTAAAGAAACACTGAGGGGATTAGTATCTTCTGCTACACTGCTTGCTGGCAAAAGTCATACCAGGAGCTTACAGGATCAGGACTGTTGTACACCTTGGCTATTTTTTAAGTTCATTGACCTTGGGGGTGTCACATCCTCTTTCTGACCCACTTTCCTTATCTGTAAAAGACAACAGAAAGATCTATACCCTCTTATCTTCCTCTGTTCAGCCTTGAGTACTTTCTATTTCTGCAGGATACAAGTTCATCTGGTTCTTGCTGATTGAGAGCCCTTGAAATCAAGTAACTCATCTCATTCAGTAAAGCAGAAAAACAAAAACAAACAAACAAAAAAGTGGCTACGAGGGAGGTAGAAGGCTGGTGAAATGTTGACTGTCATTTGGCCTTCTTTTCAGCCTGAACTGATTTGATTAAAGGAGAAGATAAGAGTGACTCCCACCCCTGGGTCTAGGGAAGAGATCTTTATGCTAAACAAGCAGCCAGAAGGAGTTTAAACATTCCTCCAGCCTTAGAATATCTCCCAAGCTTGAAAAAGCTAAATCAAATCAAAATGTGTCATCATCAAGCATTCGAGAGGAGTAATTTTCATCATGCTAGGAGAGTGTGGTTTCTCTGCCTGCTTGGGGAAATATCTGCTGGGAGGATTTGGAGACAGGTAAAATCACTGCAGATGGTGATTGCAGCCATGAAATTAAAAGACAGTTACTCCTTGGAAGGAAAGTTATGACCAACCTAGATAGCATATTCAAAAGCAGAGGCATTACTTTGCCAACAAAGTCTGTCTAGTCAAGGCTATGGTTTTTCTAGTGGTCATGTATAGATGTAAGAATTGGACTGTGAAGAAAGCTGAGCGCTGAAGAATTGATGCTTTTGAACTATGGTGTTGGAGAAGACTCTTGGGAGTCCCTTAGATTGCAAGGAGATCCAGTCAGTCCATCCTAAAGGAGATCAGCCCTGGGTGTTCTTTGGAAGGAATGATGCTAAAGTTGAAACTCCAGTACTTTGGCCACTTCATGCAAAGAGCTGATTCATTGGAAAACACTCTGATGCTGGGAGGGATTGGGGGCAGGAGAAGGGGACGACAGAGGATGAGATGGCTGGATGGCATCACCGACTCAATGGAAGTGAGTTTGAATGAACTCCGAGAGTTGGTGATGGACAGGGAGGCCTGGAGTGCTGCAATTCATGGGGTCACAGAGAGTTGGACACGACTGAGTGACTGAACTGAACTGAAAGAGGACCCAGTAGATGGGTCTCCTTGTATCTGATGAAGCTGACATTTGAATTCTCTTGTTTAAATATGGCTTTAATTTCCATTACGCTTTGGTCCTGAATTTGGGGAGAAGGGTGGGGTATCATTTATTGGGCCCCTTATAACCACAACAGTTATTTCTGTTTCCTTATGGCCAGATGCCACCCATGTAGAGCTGAAGGAGATATGTAGGGGTCCAGCTCACTCACTCTACACTTAAGGCCACTGAAGCCTAGAGAGGGGAAGGCACTTACTCAAGCTCATTCAGGAAACTAGCTGGAGCTGGAAGAGTACCAGCCCTGGAATAGAACGAGGCAGATTCATCAGGGGTCACATTACAACCCATCCACCAGCTGCGAGTGTTGGTTGGCTAGGCTTAGCATTCCAAGCCCACAGATGGTAACCAGCTATCAAGTCTGAGCAGGGGTGCACAGAAGGTTGGAAGCCATTAGAGCTGAAGCCATGGTTGAAAGCCTGGTGGCAAAGATGGATGGAGTGAGAGAAAGAAGTCTGCCAAAGACACAACCACCAGGAACCAAAAATTTGAGAGACAGAGAAGGACCGGTCAGAGGGGTCCAAGCAAAACAGTGGCACAAACAGACACCAAAAGAGATGTGAGCCTCAGCAAGGACCAGTTAACACTATCCATGTAAGTGATGAGTTCTAGCAAAATAAGAACAAGAAAGAAGGCCACTGAGTTTAGTAACATGGAGACTGAACTGACCTCAGTGGGAACAGACAGGGATGCGGGGGCAGAGGGAGAAGCCTGAACAAAATGAATTGACAAGGGACTCTGAGAAGAGGGGAGGGACTGAATAAGATAAGATGGTTGGATGGCATCACTGACTCGATGGACATAGGTTTGGGTGGACTCTGGGAGTTGGTGATGGACACAAAGGCCTGGTGTGCTCCGGTTCATGGGGTCGCAGAGTCGGACACGACTGAGTGACTCAACTGAACTGAATATAGACTCTGCAATGGTACGTTTAACAGAGCCCAACACACAGTATGTGATCAGAAACATGGGAATAGAGAAGAAAGTGATGAAGGTAAACCAGAGAAATGTATATTCCAGGATGAGAAGAAAACGTCATGCAGTGCACAGCAGAAGGATGAGAAGCTAAGGTTTCTGTGGAACTCTCTGTGGTAAATTGATGCTTATGTATTATTCAAAGACATGTATCCATGAATTAAATTACAAGACTGAAGAGACAACAAAGGAAAAGGTCTCTTCTCCCTCCAGACAGATTCTTTGCATCTCTGGCACATCTTCTATTCAGTCTAAATATTTATGCAGAGAGCTTTACTTGGAGTTGGACCATCCCCTTCAAGGGATCTTAGCCACATGACAAAAACAAGGGCGAGATGATGAATGCAGGATGCATGGTGAGGTGGGTGGGAGTGCCCGGGGCAGAGGTTTCTGAGCACTGCATTTTCCAGAGAGATGTTTGGATGGAATTTGACCTTATGGGCAGGGACACATTAATCATAACCTGTAGGAACATCTCAAGACGGGCCATCAGAAGGATTCATTTGCTGTTAGCTCTGTCTTTCTGTGTGTTAATGTTGAGATAATGTTGAGAGTCATCTCAGTGATCACTCCTGGGAAGGAAAGGATGGAAAAGCCCTTCTCTGTTTGACTGCCCTCACTTAATTCTGACCCACACAGCCCGTGACCTGGTTCGGGCCTACATCTCCATCTCCATCACTTTCAACAGTAACCCTCACTAACCCAGCTCCACCCACAATGGCTTTCACTGTTGTCTAAATACGTCAAACTGGACTGGGCTCAAGACATCAGTCTTGTTTTTCCTCTGTCTAGAAGGTATTTTCAAGGTTCTTCTCCATCTCTTCTTTGATCCAAAGATATGCCCCTGAAAAGGCCTTCTCTGACTACTCTTTTTAAAATAAATCCTACTGGGAACCTACCGGATAGCACAGGGAGCTCAGCTCAATGCTATGTGATGACCTAGGTGAGTGAGATGGAGGGGTGGGAGGGAGGTCTAAGAGGGAGGGGATGTCTGCATACATATAATTCACATATGCATGCATAAAATTCAGAACATAATTCACATTGTCGTACAGCAGAAGCTAACACAACGTTGTAAAGCAACTATACTTCAATACAAGACATACATACACAAAAAATAAATCCTAACCCTGTATCATTCTTTAGACCTTTGCCTTGTTATATTCTTCATAATACTGCTACTTGAATAACTACTTATGTGTTTCATCTCTCCCAAAATAGAGGAGTATTTTGCCTTAGTACTGTATCCCCTAATATGAGTACCTGGCACAGAAGAGGTGCCCAATAAATATTTGGTGAATGGGTGAAATCGTGAATTGATTTAATTCTCCAGGAAGGCACTTCTATTCTCCCAGGCTTGGGTAGGTGCCTCTCATCCCAGCTTCCACACCTTCCAGGTGTCTATGTCACGTGATTATATGATGTATTAGAATAAAATGTTCTCGTGTCTGGCTCTCCCAGGTGTTGGTAAGTTCTTGAAGCTCATGAATCATGTCTGATTTATCTTTGTCTCTCTGGCGTCTCACATGGTGTCATTCTTCACTGGACTGAAGGGGAAAGGTTTTACACACTAAATACTAATAACCGAGCAGTGGGACAAAAGGTGGATTCGTGGGATTTAGCAATGATTCACCTAGAAGAAGGAGAGATGGTACTGCCATAAATGACATTTAAATCAATCAACAAAATATATTAAATAATTATTCAGAGTGATATCCTTGGCCAGAAAGCAGCATTTTGAATTGAGGGACAGTTAGTCTCTATTCTAGCCATGGCCTTTATGTCATGGGCCATTCCCATCCAAACAGTGAGGAGATTAGGCTGTGCAATGTCTAAAAGTGCCCATGTTCTTTCAGGATTCGATATACCTAGGACAGTGAATGCTGCAATGGAGTAAAAAAAAATATATATATATATATATAGGATTCATGCATCCTGCCCTCAGAAAAGGCAACCATGCAAGGATTTAGAGCCAAAGCCAACTGGATTTGAACCCAGATGCTGGAATTTACGAACTCTGTGAATTTAGGGAAATGCATTAATTAGTCTAGGGGCTTCCCTGTGTAGCACAGCGGTAGAGAATCCACCTGCTAATGCAGGAGACACTAGTTCAGTCCCTGGGTCAGGAAGATCCCCTGGAGAAGGAAATGGCAACCCACTCCAGCCTTCTTGCCTGGAAAATTTCATGGACGAGCACCATGGTGGGCTACAGTCCATGGTGTCACAAAGAGTCAGACACGACTGAGCCACTGAGCAGAGCACAGCTCAATAAAGGGCACCATGTTTTGCCCTTCCTCATATATCCCACGATGAGCCTTTTAGGTCAAGTTGCCTTAAGAACTAGAAAATTCTTCTATAAACACCACTCAGCAGTATGAAGGTTTCAAATGCTGCTTCAGAATCAGCCGACCCCAAAATGGGAAGAGACAGACCCCCTCACAAGACTAAGGTTTTCCAGATCTTCCCCTTGGGGCCCCTAAGCAGACTCCATCTGTGTTACCCGGGAAGTTTCTGGAGCCATTTCTTTGCTAGAATTCCACAGTAAACATTCTTACAGATGACTTACCGCCTGTCACAACACTCCGCAGCTCCCTTTCCAGAAAGGATTCCGACAGAATGAGGTCAGTTGCTCACTATCCGAGACTTCCATTTTTTTTTCACCCCTTTTGGTCTTGCTGTTAAGATGCTGAGCAACTGTCTCTGGCTACATCAAGGGGTTGTTTCCAACAGCTGTGGCAGCAAAACGTTCCAGCAGCCTAAGGCAGAGCTGAGGGGATCCAGGGAGATAACGCACAGGCTCCAAACCCATTAGGGGAAATTCCAAGTCAGCAGATGGCATAGCCTTGAAGTACAGTTAATCAGAAGTTCTGGGAGGGAGGTTCAGGAGGGAAGGGACATATGTATACCTGTGACTGATTCATATTGATGTATGGCAGAAACCGACACAGTATCATAAAGCAAGTATCTTCCAACTAAAAACAAATAAATTTAATAAAAAGAATTAGAAGATCCTAGATACACTTCTAGAGGATTTGGAAGTGGATCAAATGTGAAAGTATTAACACCTGTCCTCTCATAGACACTTTCATTCATCAGCAGCCCCCTGACACCACGAATGATGTTCCTTCTCACTAGACTTCCCAAATGTTGGGGACCCTTACAAGGACTTCAGTTAAACACACTGCAGAATGCATATAACTCCTTACTTGACAGCCTGCCAGCAGTCCCCTCCACCAGGCATGAGGGCTTTCATGTAAATCTCCCCCTCTTCTTTCTTCAAGGGGACCACAAAGTCTCAGGGAATGTCAGGCATGCACATGTTCTCATATTGCTGAATCAAGAATAAATTTGATAAATCGCTTCATCCTCCATTTCATATAGCTAGCTAATTCTTGATTCATGATGAATGCAGAGGTGAGTGCTGAATAGATTATTAAAATAAAGACGCTTGGCCAACCTGACTTAGGAAATGGCTATTCCTTTCTCTTTCGATGTGTGGGCTCAGTTGCTTCAGTCGTGTCTGACACTTTGCGACTGTAACCCGCCAGGCTCCTGTGTCCATAGGATTTCCCAGGCAAGAATACTAGAGTGGGTTGCCATTCCTTACTCCAGGGGATCTTCCTGGAGCTTCTTGGATCCTGAAGCTGAACTTCAGCCCCAGCCTTCTGAGCAAGTTTCCTAATGTCTCTGAACCTAAAGACTTTTCTCTTAGGAAAGTCATAAAATGTCAATAATAGGAGAATCTGTCTCCTAGGCTTATTGGGGGGAGTAAGGGTCTACACGTGGAAAGTACTGCTGGACATGGGGTAGGCTCTCAATAGAGGTTAGCCACTATTTCTGAGACTAGCGGTAGAGGTATAGAAATAGTGGCTGTGCAACAGTAATGGTAGCACTAGTCAGTATGATAGTACAGTAATGTGCTGTGCGCAGTCACTTCAGTCGCGTCTGATTCTTTGCGACCTGTGGACTGTAGCCCGCCAGGTTCCTCTGTCCATGGGATTCTCCAGGCAAAATACTGGAGTGAGTTTCCATACCCTTCTCCAGGGGAGCTTCCTGACCCGGGAATCAAACACTTATCTCCGGTGTCTCCTGCATTGCAGGCAGGTTCTTTTACCCACTGAGTTACCTGGGAAGCCCCGTACAGTAACAGAGGAGATACCAGCACTTGTGGTATAGTGTTCAGAGTAGCATGACGTGCTAGCAGTAGCAGTCACGTCATAGGAATGGTGTGGCAGTATATTAATAGCACTATGCTACAGTGGCATCGTGTTCATAGTAGTAGGAAAGGTAGGTATAGTTATATAGTAGTCAAGGTAGTAGCATCAAGCTAGTAAAACATTAGAAATACAATTTTAAAGCCGTACTAGCAGAAGTAAGAGTACAGAAGCATGGCAGTAATAGTAGTAGTACTTGACAGGCACCAGACACGGGGCCTTGAACACAAGGAGCTCCTACCCCCCCCCAACTCCCCAGATTCTCTGAATGTCCAAGATGAAAGGGGGCTTTGAGGATCATCTAGTGCATGGCCCACATTATAGCCGTGAGAACACTAAGGTCAAGAAAGCGAAGTGGCCCTCGTGAGATCTCCTGGAGTCAATGTCACAGTGTGGGCTCAAGCTCTAGTCCCCTCATTCTCCCTCCAGTACTTTAGCCACTGAACCACAGTCAGTCATTTAAATATCTCCTCTTCCCATCTACCTACTCACACCTGCCCAAATCCACTTTCCTCCCACCCATAAAAGCTACCCCTCCCCAGACAAGCCAGGCTCCCTGCTACCTCTGTGGCTTTTCATCTGCCATTTCTTCTCCCTTAGAGACCCTACCTCTCTGCCCATCTTAGTAAGGCCTACTCTTCCTTTGACATTCATGTCCTTTTTATTTTTTTATTAATTTACTTATTTTAATTGGAGACTAATTACTTTACAAAATTGTAGTGGTTTTTGCCATACACTGACATGAATCAGCCATGAATGTACATGTGTTCCCCATCCCGAATCCCCCTCCCACCTCCCTCCCCATCCCATCCCTCAGAGTCATCCCCTCATCTCCTTTTTAAATTGTTTTTAAGTCTTCTTTCCATCCTGATTCATGGGCTTCATTAGAGCAGCTTTTTGTTTGTTTGTTTCTTCTAACATGGTTTATCCTAGCATTTATTGTACAGAGTTGAAATCCATTTTTTAAGAACAGGCATTATTGTAGTTTACAAATATTAATTCATTTAATCCTCATAAGAATCCCTATGAAGTTCTTTACATGTATTTGCTTTATCTGTTTTCTAGGTCACTTGTTTGTTCAGAAACAATTGTGGAGCACCTACTTATGGCCATGAGTTAGGCCCATTTCTGTCATTTCTGTGAATAAGAAATGTACACAGTATTGAACTCAGTGTTGCCTCTGTCCCCAAGATGCTTACAATTTAACTGGAGAGACAGGCAAGGAAGCTGATTTCAATACAATAGACCAAGTCTCTTAATAGGAGAGGCCCTGAGAGCAAATGGAAGGGGCACAAACCCAACCTGGGAGGGGGAGAAGAGAAGCCTTCTTGGGGGATGTGGCATCTAGGTTTGGACTTGAAACATGGGTTATTTGGATGGAGAAAACTTGTAAAAATCTTCTAGAGTGGAGAGAAGTGCATGATCAAAAGACAGAATGAGAATGTAGGCCGAAAGAGTTGGGGAATGAGATGGGGAGGACAGTAGACTCAGGAAGGAAGGGCTGCCAAAGAGAGACGGTCAGGAGGGGGGCTCCACTGGCTCATCACTCAGGTGACTCGGGACACCTGAGAAAGGGATGCTGTTGTCTCATTTACTTCCGTGTTCCTCATTACCCAGCACAACATCCAGCACAGATTATGTACGTAATGTGTGTGTGTGTGTGTTTGTGTGTGTGTGTGTGTGTGTGAGAGTCACTCAGTCATGTCTGACTCTTTGCAACCCCATAGTCTGTCCATGGAATTCTCCAGGCAAGAATACTGGAGTCGGTTGTCATTCCTTTCTCTAGGGGATCTTTGCATTTCAGGGATCAAACTGGGGTCTCCTGCATTGCAGGCAGATTGTTTATCATCTCAGCCACTAGGGAAGCCCCGTGAGTATTCTTCAAATGATTACGTGAATGAACAAGCTACAGATAAAGAGCCAAATGCTCTTAGGACTTTGTAGAAACTCCTTTTGTTTATTTTTAAGGATTTCTAATATTTGAGAGAAACAATTCTATCCCCAAACTCCCAGACTATCCAGGGCTCACTGTGTCCAGAACACAATTGATAGGATTTTTTTGAAACAAATCCCCAAAGATTTCCAGTTTCAGGGAGCCAGAATAGGGACATATGTTTGTCATTTTACAAATGGGAGAAAAAAAGGGAAGATTCTGAGTAAGCATCACTCTGAGCCCAAGTGATAAAGAGAGTTGAGTAGAGAAGCAACAACACTAAACAAAACTTTTTGAAAATACACAGAAGTACATACATCATCCAGAGTCATGCTGTCCTGATTAGAATCCCAAAATAGAAAAGTGATTTTCTTTTGTGCTATTATTTCATCACAGCTGGAGTTCAACGCACCTGGGGGCCTGGAGCTTGTAAATCGTTAAGTTGGGAACTGGAAGAACTCAGAGCACTACCTTGCAGCCAGTTCTCTGAAAAAAGCCACAGCACTGAGTGTGGGCTTCTGGGATCCTATGGAGACCGCTCATTCCAGACTAGGGTTTCAAGGAGATAAGGCTCCCTTTGGGGGTTGGCTGGCAGAAGAAAGAAACAGTTAAAGGACAGAGTCATACCAGGCATGATGCCAAACACCAAGTAGCCCTAAGGGTAACTGGCGAAGAATCAGGCCAACAGGGGTCTGCCAGTCAATTATTTACACAGCACTCTCTGTGCCTATGACTGTACTGAGACAACAGTCCTTGCCCAACACTCACGGCATGGTGGGTAGAAAGAGAAGAGTCCTTCCAGACATTAAGATGTACCTTCAATTGCTGGTCCTACCATTATGCATTGTTTACCCAAGCTAAATCTTCCAAATTTTGTCTAGAAATTTTTTAAAAAAAGAAAGTTATAAAGGAGAGAAGGAAGGAGAGAAGGAAGGAAGAGAAAGAAAGGAGAAAAGAACATCAAGCAGAACTATGCTGCTGTGAGAATGAAATGAAATCACATATTGAAAGCATGATTCCTTGCCCACAGCATGACTAGTGCCCTTCCTTACACTTGCTCACTGTCAACAGAAGGGCCTTTTAAAGTCCCCTTGAAACTCAGACTCATTGGAAAAGACCCTGATGCTGGGAAAGATTGAAGGCAGGAGGAGAAGGGGAAGAGAGAGGATGAAATGGTTGGATGGCATCACTGACTCAATGGACATGAGTTTGAACAAGCTCCAAGAGTTGGTGATGGACAGGGAAGCCTGGCGTGCTGCAGTCCATGGGGTCACAAAGAGTTAGACATGACTGAGCAACTGAACTGAACTGTTACTCAGTTCAGATGTTCCAAAATTTGGGCAAATGAGCATAAATGAGCTCTACTATTGTCCTCAAGGGATCAAGGATTTAATAAGCACAGCCTTCAGGAATGGCCCATGTTGGTGAGGGCAAGGAGGAACATCTGCTCATGGTGAAGGCGCCATGCCAACCTGGAAGTGTCTTGCTGGCTGTGCCCCACACTGCTTGCAAAATCATTAATACTTTTTAGTTTAAACTTTGAAAATTCAGAATTAGGTCTAGATGACAGTTTTGAGGTCAGTCATGCCTAGGACAAAAATCTCAGTTCTACCAATTACCCATGTGTAGTTCTGAAAGTGTTAATCTCTGAAACCCCATTTCCTTTGCCATAGATGAAGATAATATCTATACCTCCTAAAGTTTAAACATTAGAAGTTATCAAATGTATGAAATTGTGCAGGAGGTGCTCATCAGCTTCAATCTTTCATTCCCTCATTCAACTTCCTTCTGCTGTTCACTCATTCATGGGACAAATGGGCATCAAGCACTTCCAGAGTGCCCAGGGGTACCCTAGGGACCTGTGAAGCAGTCGTGAGCTAAGCCCTGCCTTTGCCCTCACGAACTGTAGAGAAGACGGGCAATTAAAAGATAAACAAATAGATTTCTCCCAGCCGTAAAGAAGGAACAGAAGCAGGGTGTACAGTGGTAAGAGGGATGGTGCCAGAAATAAACACAAGATGGTTTTCCCCTTTGTTCACACATTTCTTCTTTAGAATTCCAAACTCTCCCGTCCTCTGATCTCGGCCTCTAGGAAGCATGAGTAAAAAGTTAGAGTCTGCTGAACTGAGTCATCTGACATCTTTTAAATAAAGTGGTAGACACCAATAGACAAGTACATGGTCAACAGGCTGGACAGCCTGGGTGTCTCTTTGGAGACCCTTGGAGACTTGCAGCTCTGCTGTCTCCGGACTTGTCCTAGCTGACATGACAGAGACAACTCTTGGGGCATGAGACTTCCCCGCAAAGAAGGCAGTCCTCAATAATGCCATCTTTGTTGCTGGAGAACATCAGCGACCTTGTTCTGAGCTGAGTCCCAGTCGAAGGGAAAGAAGGGAACGGCCAGCTGTGAAAAGTTCAATTTGTTTCCAACCCACTTTCTCTTACCGTCAGAGAGGCTGGCTCCCCAACACAGGCTGGCTCTGTCAGGGACAGATGCCAACTAGGGCACAGACTGAAGAAACACCCCCTGTTCCCACTGAAGCAAGAGCATTCCGCCTTCTGAACAGAGTCTGTAGCATCAGCCATCAGCCAGCTGTATTGGTGAGACACAGGTTGGTATAGCCAAGAGGGATGTCTCCTTTCTGATTCAAAACTGTAGCTATTCAAATCCTCTTCTTCTCGTGAGAAAATACGTGTTAGCTGGATGTGGGAGAGCCAGCACTCCCATATACCATCATTAGGGGTAACCTCTAAACTGACAGAGCTTCTTCACAGACCCACGTGACAGTATTCATGGAAACTGAAAGTTTATTACAGCAGTCTGTTTCTAGGAATTTATCCTTTAGATAGATTCTCAGAAGTGCACCAAGATAAATGCAGGGGGGATCTTTAATGCAGCATCATTTGAACTAGCCAACATCTGGAATCAACTGAATATTATGTTGTAGCTAAAAAAAAAAAAAAAATGAGGTACTTGTAGATTTGGGATTCCCAGGTAGTGCTAGTGGTAAAGAACTCACCTGTCAATGCAGGAAGACCTCAAAGACATAGGTTTGATCCCTGGGTTGGGAAGATCCCCTGGGGGAGGGGATGGCAACTCACTCCAGTATTCTTGCCTGGAGAATGCTATGGACAGAGGAGCCTGGCGGGCTACAGTCCATAGGGCCACAAAGAGTCGGACACAACTGAAGTGACTTAGCACGCACACTTGCACATGTAGATTTAACTGGAAGGAGATCCAAAAGAAAAAGGAGTAAAGCAAAATGTAACTTTCTATGTTGGGAAAGTCAATCTGTTACAAAGTTAACTCCTCTATCAGTGTAGACGTCCTGCTGTACTTTTGTTTATAGTTCTATCTAGATCCCAAGATGTGATCATCTCAAATGGCAAAAGGACCCATGTAGGGTCCTACAGGTGTGCAAAATGCCAGGGATTAACACATCAGTCTGCTATGCATATAGATCTGTTTTTCTGCACCAGGATGGTGGTAATTTGCTTAGACAGTTTATGACTTTTTCTGAGCTTCATTTGAATGGATAACTAAAACTCGACTCAGTATTTTCAGGTTTTCAGTCTCTTCATAATGGATGACCTATTTCCTTCTTTCAACAAATAGCACAGAGAACAAACATAAAGGAGCTTAATAAGTCCCTAAACGAAAACACCAGTTCCTGCTGTCACAATCAGAAGTTTTTCCCTTTGAGCTCCAAAACGTTCAGATTTTTTCTGGTCACCAATGTTACCAAATTCATGGTGGACGCCAAATATTAAAGAAAAAATAAGTAGTTCTGTTCATCCTGCCACTAGATCAGTTCATTTCAGTCACTCAGTCATGTCAGACTCTTTGTGACCCCATGGACTCCAGCACACCAGGCATTCCTATCTGCATACCAACTGCCAGAGTTTACTTAATCACATGTCCATTGAGTCAGTGATGCCATCCAACCATCTCATCCTCTGTCATCCCCTTCTCCTCCCACCTTCAATCTTTCCCAGCATCAGGGTCTTTTCAAATGAGTCAGTTCTTTGCATGAGGTGGCCAGAGTGTTGGAGTTTCAGTTTCAACATCAGTCCTTCCGATGAATATTCAGGACTGATTTTCTTTAAGATGGACTGATTGGATCTCCTTGCCATCCAAAGGACTCCCAAGAGTCTTCTCTAACACCACAGTTCAAAAGCATCATTTCTTCAACACAAAGCTCTCTTTATAGTCCAACTCTCACATCCATACATGACTACTAGAAAAACCATAGCTTTGACTAGACAGATCTTTGTTGGTAAGGAAATGTCTCTGCTTTTTAATATGCTGTCTAGGTTGGTCATAGCTTTTCTTCCAAGGAGCAAGCATCTTTTAATTTCATGGCTGCAATCACCATCTGCCATAATTTTGGAGCCCCCAAAATAAGTCCATCACTGTTTCCATTGTTTCCCCATCTATTGCCATGAAGTGATGGGACCAGATGCCATGATCTTAGTTTTCTGAATGTTGAGTTTTAAGCCAACTTTTTCACTCTCCTCTTTCACTTTCATCAAGAGGCTCTTTAGTTCTTCTTCCCTTTTGCCATAAGTGTGGTGTCATCTGAATATCTGAGCTTATTGACATTTCTCCCAGAAACCATGATTCCAGCTTGTGCTTCATCCAGCCAATGTTTCTCATGATGTACTCTGCATATAAGTTAAATAAGCAGGGTGACAATATAAAGCCTTGATTTACTTCTTTCCCAATTTGGAACCAGTCAGTTATTCCATGTCCAGTTCTAATTGTTGCTTCCTGACCTGCATACAGATTTCTCAGGAGGGAAGTCAGGTGATCTGGTATTCCCATTTCTTGAAAAGTTTTCCAAAGTTTGTTGTGATCCACACAGTCAAAGTCTTTGGCATAGTCAATAAAGCAGAAGTAGATGTTTTTCTTGAACTCTCTTGCTTTCTCAATGATCCAACAGATGTTGGCAATTTGATCTCTGATTCCTCTGCCTTTTCTAAATCCATCTTGAACATCTGGGAGTTCATGGTTCACATACTGTTGAAGCCTGGCTTGGAGAGTTTTGAGCATTCCTTTACTAGCATGTGAGATGAGTGCAATTGTGTGGTAGTCTGAGCATTCTTTGGCACTGCTTTTCTTAGGGATTAGAATGAAAACTGACCTTTTCCAACCCTGTGGCCACTGCTAGGTTTCCAAATTTGCTGGCATATTGAGTGCAGCACATTCACAGCATCATTTCTTAGGATTTGAAAGAGCTCAACTGGAATTCCATCACCTCCACTAGCTTTGTTCGTAGTGATGCTTCCTAAGGCCCACTTGACTTCACATTCCAGGATGTCTGGCTCTAGGTGAGTGATTACACCATCGTGATGATCTGGGTCGTGAACATCTTTCAGCTGTGGAATTTTGATCAACCTTCCCACTCTTACTCAGCTTCAGCTCTCCCTGGGGTCTATATGACAGGAACCATGTGTACTCAGATCAGCTCAAGGATGGCAGATACAGAGCATCCGTGCCATGTCTCTTCTTGCTTCCTCCAACAGATATAACCAATCATTCATGCCATTCTTTCCTACAGATCCTCTGAATCCTTCCTGATATGGTTATATGATCAGTCCACTCACAGTTAATACAAGTTGACAGTTAATACAAGTTGATATAAAAGATAAGGCTTAATCACCTTCTCCAGACTAGATGATCTCTGAAGTTTATTCCAGATTTGATATTCTGTTTCCATAATTCACAGATTTATTTGAGTCCTAGCTCATTGGTGACATCAACCTAGATTGTTAAAACACAGTTTAGTTTTTTCCACTTCTGAGTTAAAGAAACTGGTTCATATTAGTCGATGTGAACTTGACCTCTGGCTGCTTTGCACTCCTGTCTTATTGTTGATATCTTTATAACCACGCTGCTTCTCTGGGGAGACTGAATATAATTATAGAAAACATATCTTATATAGCAATTTTCAAACTGCTATGCACTACACTGTCAGAGGTACCCAAGGATTTTCCAAGGGCTCTAGTTGGGTTTAAGGACATTTTTAGATCATCAACTTCCATTTTCACTCCCTGTCAAGAATCTGAGGATAAGGATTTTCCTTTTCATAAATGCATTTTTCCCACTTTACAAAAGGAAGTCATAAGTTTCATTCATCTTGAGTTGCCTTGGGGTATCAAAAACCCAGGGGACCAAACAAAGGTACAATTCAAAATTCTGTTGTAACTGTTGAAAGTGAATGACTCATGATCCAGTAATATTTTGCAAATCAGATGACTTCCAATGCTTTGGTTAAAATGAAACTGAATGAAAATCTAATTAAAATATCAGTTGAGAAATTATTTAAAAATGCTTTTTTTGATGATTATCCTTATTCAGTTTGGGCATATAACCGGGTTGGTGGTTATAACTCTGCTCTGACAAAAATCCTCCTTTCTCTTTTATTTATCTTGGTGAATAGGTTTCTTAGTTTAGTTCAGTTCAGTTCAGTTGCTCAGTCATAACCGACTCTTTGTGACCCCATGAATCTCAGCATGCCAGGCCTCCCTGTCTATCATCGTCTCCTGAAGTTCACTCAAACTCATGTCCATCGAGTCAGTGATGCCATCCAGCCATCTCATCCTGTTGTCCCCTTCTCCTCCTGCCCCCAATCCCTCCCAGCATCAGAGTCTTTTCCAAGGAGTCAACCTCTTTGCATGAGGTGGCCAAAGTACTGGAGTTTCAGCTTTAGCATCACTCCATCCAAAGAACACCCAGGGCTGACCTCCTTTAGAATGGACTGGTTGGATCTCCTTCCAGTCCAAGGGACTCTCAAGAGTCTTCTCCAACACCACAGTTCAAAAGCATCAATTCTTCGGCGCTCAGCTTTCTTCACAGTTACCACCAAAAAATGAAAACTAGGAGTAGAATTTGTATAATACCATCTCTTGCTAGCAATAGTAAATATTTAACAGATAAATGATCTAATTGAAAAATTTTATCTCTTGGAAAAGCATTTCCAAAAAAATTTTGTTTCATGTCATAAGCATTTATCAAAATTTCAATAAATATAGCAAATTGATCAACTGAGTACTTCTAATAATTGTTAAGACAATTCAATCCAAAAGAAATAATTTTATGCTAGGACCTACACTTATAGAACATTAAAACAATTTTAATATTGATCTATATGAATTTTATTTCAGAGGATATAATAAAATTATCAGTGAAAGACTTTCAAGTATCATAATATACTACATTAGAATCAATTCCTGTGGAGTAAATGGAATTGAAATACATATTTAAGGAGAAAACGTGAAGTTGCTGTGGAGTTGCTCAGTCGTGTCCGACTGTTTGCGACCCCATGGGCTGTAGCCTACCAGGTTCCTCCATCTGTGGGATTTTCCAGGCAAGAGTACTGGAGTGGGTTTCCATTTCCTTCTCCAGGGGATCTTCCCAACCCAGGGATCGAACCTGGGTCTCCCACATTGGAGGCAGATGCTTTACAGTCTGAGCCACCAGGGAAATCCCAAGGAAATACATAAATGTTTAACTGTTAAAGAAGATCTTATTCATATATTTATAATGGGTAAATGATAGTATCAAATCACCATGGAATTTAGATTTCATTAAGTCTATTTAAAACAATGATAAGACAGTTTTATTTTTAAATGACCATATTTTTAATATATTTGAAGCTCTATCCTTTGCAACTATTTAAATGTACAATAAAAACATCTGTCAACTTTAAAAGGTACATAGTTTTCACAAACTCCTAAAAACCGTTGTATTTTACCAGAGTGAATACTCTTCATTAATTATAATAGGGTCAAATCAAATGTTAGGTGTTCAAGGGGATATGATTTGCTAGTGAACTAGCCTGTGTAAAGAGGGTGAGGATGTCACACTTTCTAAGAATAAATGTTATTTGTCAAGTTGGGCTGAGATTGGACTTAATTTGAGCCTATTTGTTCATCCCAGTCCAGTGTTTCTAACTCTGGACGCATGTCACCCTTTGTAATTGGGTGCCCTAACTTGCATTGGAAAAGGTCAGTTTTCATTCCAACCCCAAAGAAGGGCAATGCCAAAGAATGTTCAAACTACTGCACAATTGCATTCATTTTACATGCTAGCAAACTAATGCTCAAAATTCTCCAATCCAAGATTCAGCAGTACACGAACTGAGAAATTCCAGATGTTCAAGATGAATTTAGAAAAGGCAGACGAATCAGTGATCAAATTGCCAACATCCACTGGATCATAGAAAAAGCAAGAGAATTCCAGAAACACATCTACTTCTGCTTCATTGACTAAGTGAAAGCCTTTGACTGTGTGGATCAAAACAAACTGGAAAATTCTTTAAGAGATGGGAATACCAGACCACCTTACCTGCTTCCTGAGAAACCTACATGCAGGTCAAGAAGCAACAGTTAGAACTGGACATAGATCAATGGACTGGTTCCAGATTGGGAAAGGAGTATGTCAAGGCTGTATATTGCCACCCTGCTTATTTAACTTAGAGTATATTATGCAAAATGCCAAGCTGGATGAAGCACAAGCTGGAATCAAGATTGCCGGGAGAAATATCAATAAGCTCAGATATGCAGGTGACACCACACTTATGGCAGAAAGCGAAGAAAAACTAAAGAGCCTCTTGATGAAAGTGAAAGAGGAGCATGAAAAAGCTGGCTTAAAACTCAACATTCAGAAAACTAAGATCATGGCATCTGGTCCCATCACTTCATGGCAAATAGATGGGGAAACAATGGAAACAGTGATGGACTTATTTTGGGGGGCTCCAAAATTACAGCAGATGGTGATTGCAGCCATGAAATTAAAAGATGCTTGCTCCTTGGAAGAAAAGCTATGACAAACTCAGACAGTGTATTAAAAAGCAGAGACATTACTTTGCCAACAAAGGTCTGTATAGTCAAAACTATGGTCTTCCCAGTAGTCATGTATGGATGTGAGAGTTGGACCATAAAGAAGGCTGAACACTGAAAAATTGATGCTTTTGAACTGTGATGTTGGAGAAGACTCTTGAGAGTCCCTTGGACTGCAAGGAGGTCCAACCAGTCCATTCTGAAGGAGATCAGTCCTAAATATTCATAAGAATGACTGATGCTGAAACTGAAGCCCCAATACTTTGGCCACCTGATGTGAATAACTGACTCACTGAAAATACCCTGATTCTGGGGAAGATTGAAGGCAGGAGTAGAAGGGGATGACTGAGGATGAGATGGTTGGATAGCATCACTGACTCGATGGACATGAATCTGAATAAGCTCTGGGAGTTGGTGATGGACGGGGAAGCCTGGCATGCTATAGTCCATGGGATCTCAGAATCATATATAACCGAGCAACTGAATAACAACAACAACTTGCATTAGAAAAATTAAGATTTTTAAGCCCTGGGTCTTTGTTGAGAGGTTAAAAAATATCTCCTTAGATACAGTAAATAATGTCAGTGTCTTAGATTCAATGCCTTATCTGGAAACACAAGTAAAGCAGGTAAATATCTGTACTATATCTTAGGATCTCCTTTCCTTCTTAGGTCAGTTCCAGATACTCTCCTTTTCTTGGCAGATTGTATAGCTGGGGTGAAGGCAAAGTAAGTTGCTTCTACTTTAACATGGGGTTTATTTATCCATTGCTCATATTCAGTAAGCTTATCCCAACACTCACTTTGTACCGAGTTTTAGGTTAGGATATGTTACTTCAAGGCCAAGCAGACTTAGGTTCTGCCTTTGAAGTGCTAATGGTTTACTTCGGTTCAGTTCAGTCGCTCAGTCGTGTCCGACTCTTTGTGACCCCATGAATCGCAGCACGCCAGGCCTCCCTGTCCTTCACCATCTCCCGGAGTTCACTCAGACTCGTGTCCATCGAGTCCGTGATGCCATCCAGCCATCTCATCCTCTGTTGTCCCCTTCTCCTCCTGCCCCCAATCCCTCCCAGCATCAGAGTCTTTTCCAATGAGTCAACTCTTCATATCAGGTGGCCAAAGTACTGGGGTTTCAGCTTTAGCACCATTCCTTCCAGAGAAATCCCAGGGCTGATCTCCTTCAGAATGGACTGGTTGGATTTCCTTGCAGTCCAAGGGACTCTCAAGAGTCTTCTCCAACACCAGAGTTCAAATGCATCAATTCTTCGGCACTCAGCCTTCTTCACAGTCCAACTCTCACATCCATATATGACTACTGGAAAAACCATAGCCTTGACTAGACAGACCTTAGTCGGCAGAGTAATGTCTCTGCTTTCGAATATACTATCTAGGTTGGTCATAACTTTTCTTCCAAGGAGTAAGCGTCTTTTAATTTCATGGCTGCAATCACCATCTGCTGTGATTTTGGAGCCCCAAAAAATAAAGTCTGACACTGTTTCCACTGTTTCCCCATCTATTTCCCATGGAGTGATATAACCAGATGCCATGATCTTCATTTTCTGAACGTTGAGCTTTAAGCCAAGTTTTTCACTCTTCTCTTTCACTTTCATCAAGAGGCTTTTTAGTTCCTCCTCACTTTCTGCCATAAGGGTGGTGTCATCTGCATATCTGAGGTTATTGATATAGACAAACCCGTGAACAAATTAAGATACTCTGTATGTGCATGCTTAGTTGCTGACTCATGTCTGACTCTTTGTGACCCAGTGGACTGTAGCCTGCCAGGCTCCTCTGTCCATGGGATTGTCCAGGCAAGAATACTGGGGTGGGTTGCCATGCCCTCTTCCAGGGGATCTTCATGACCTAGGAACTGCACCCAGGTCTTCTTCACTGCAGGCAGATTTTTTACCATCTGAGCCACCAGGGAAGCCCCAAGATATTCTTAGTAAACATTATATTAGAAGAATCATCAAAATACTGGGGATCAGAGGAGATGGGGTGATTAATTCAATAAGAGGTCATCGATATCTGAGCAGGATCTTAATTAAGAAGTGAGAAGTAAGGATGGTCCTGGCATACAGCACAGAACACATTTTGACATGAAAGCCTGTACGGTTGTGGCATTTGAAGAATGGAGTTTACATCATGGCTAAAGTAGAGAGTAGAATACACATGTAGGAGGCAAGAACAGGAGATGAAGAACGAGAAACACACGACAATAGGTCACAAATGGCATTGGAAGCCCTGCTAAGGCATCTGGAGTTTGGAAAAAGCACGACCAGCTCAGAATTTGTGTGTGATAATTCTAGGTGACCATGGGTTGGAATATGTGAACAATGGCCTAACCCAGCACTGCATACAAGCAGATTCTCCGAAAAAAACCTTTAGTTGACCTCTCAACTCCTTTCCCTCTCTTAAAAAAAAAGCAGAACTCTGAATACATGAAATGCCATGCATCCAGTATAAAATAAAATATTCATGTTTTATACTGAGAAGAAAAGAAAATGAGCCAAGAACAGGTTAGAACTATTTATCTGTTTCATCAATGTTTATCAGATACCTACTCCCTTACATGTGCTTCTAAATATTGTTTTTTTTCTATATAACTAATCTGCCAAGTAGAAACTAGATCCCCACATTAATGATGCGGTCCCTGAGTTACAGATGGGTTGAGTAACTTGCCTGAGGTCACATAGCAGTAAGAACTAGATAAGAATTAGACTATTTACAAACCCAAGCAGTCTGGCTTACATGCACTTAACCACCAAAGTGTCTCTCTGTGACTATCGGGATGCCTGTTACACACCATGAGAAGAAAAACACACCAAACCAGTGGGGAGAGTGAGTGTCTCTAGAGATCAATGTGGTTTATCCTTGGCTCCAAGTCAAGTGAAGCAGTTCTGTGTGTGTTCTCACAGGCCTCTTCTGGAGAAGAATGGGGCATGGGCATGTGTCTGGCTCAGGCCAGGCTCACCGAGAAGCCCTTTGCCACCACTGACCGGAAATGACCAGACCCACACAGAGGTCACTGTTGCTCTTCTCCTGATCCCATTTCGATGAATGGCATCACCATCCGCTGGGCCCCCAATCCAGAATGCTGCTTCTCTCTACTTCAACCCCACATCCGTTCAGTCACCAAGTCTTTAGCGTAAATAATAGCTGACTTGGTAAAGAATCTGCCTGCAGTGCAGGAGACCCGGGTTCAATACCTGGGTCGGGAAGATCCCCTGGAGAAGGAAATGGCAACCCACTCTAGTATTCTTGCCTGAAGAATACCATGGACAGAGGAGCCTGGCAGGCTACAGTCCATGCGGTCATAAGAGTCGGACATGACTGAGGGACTAAAGAGAGAGAGCATAAATAAAATCTTCCCAATGTTCTCCATCTCCACAGCTCCCACTCTGGTCCAGACAGCCATCACCTCTTCTTACTTGACCATGACTGCCCCTCACCAATCTCCCTTCACTCTGCAGCCAAGATGATGTTTCTACAGCCTGACTCTCCCCTCGTCCTTTTCCTGTTGACACCCTGGAATGGCCCGTCATCAACCCTGGAGAAGGGAACGGCTACCCACTCCAGCATTCTGGCCTAGAGAATTGCATGAACTGTATGGTCCATGGAGTTGCAAAGAGATGGACATGACTGAGTGGATTTCCCTTGGAGGAGAAGAGTTGGAAATCCTTCACTTGGCTCTCAAGGGCCCTGCATGAGAATCTGCCAGCTAGCCTCCCCGCCAGTCCTCCCCCTACTCTCACTCGTCTAAGATCCCTAGAAGGTGTTGCTGTGTCTCAGCTCCCTACCTGGTAGGGCCCATCCCTCTGCCTTCTTCCCCTCTCCTCCGTACTCTAAAGCATAGTCAAGATTCTGTTCAGGTGTCACCCCCTCTAGTAAGACTTCTCCCCCCTGCATCTACAACCTCCGCTTGCTCTCAAGGTGCCCTGTCCCATGAATTACAATTGTTACTTATTTGTCTTCTCTTCTGGGCTAGATGCCTATTAAGGACAAGCCCCTTCATTCATCTAAATTCTCTACTGCCTAGAACAACGCTAAACACACTGCCTGTGATCAGTAAATATGAATTAAATAATGGATAAATACCTTCATTGTCAAGTTCACCTCGTAATGGATGCTACGTGTCCTTTGTCGCCCAGTCATGTCCAAGTCTTTGTGACCCTGTGTACTTCTGGCCCGCCAGGCTCCTCTGTCCATGGAATTTTCCAGGCAAGAATACTGGAGGCGGTTGCCTTTTCCTCCTGCAGGAGATCTTCCTGATCCAGAGATCAAACCCTCATCTCCTGTGTCTCTTGCAGTGGCAGGCAGATTCTTTACCGCTGAGCCACTTGGGTACCCTAGTGGATGCTCCATGTTCTCCAATGGACGCTGTGTACTTGCATTGTTAAACCTGCATTGGGCTTCCTTGGTGGCTCAGCTGGTAAAGAATCTGCCTGCAGCGTGGGAGACCTGGCTTCAATTCCTGTGTTGAGAAGATCTCCTTGAAAAAGGAATGGCTACCCACTCCCGTATTCTGGCCTAGAGAATTTCATGGACTGTGTAGTCCATGGAGTCGCAAAGAGATGGACATGACTGAGTGAATTTCACTTCCACTTTCAACTCATCAGGGCCACCCCAGCCTCCCTCTCCCAGGGATGGTAAAAGCAGCTTCATCTCCTCTATGGGAACACACTCCCTTAGCAGGAGAACTAACTCATCTAATTGAAAACAGGGGCTAACAAACACTCCCTTTGCAATTTTCAAGGTCTGAACAGGCCTTCTGACCGTGGATGAGAACATGATGGATTTTTCACACCCGCTTTTCCAAATCCAGAAAGGAATCTACTCCAAACTCCGCAAAGGAAGAGTTCTTGTAATATTTCTTGGGCGGGGGAGCGGGGGGGCAGTTTTCCAATACATTGGACCCCAGACTACTGAGTGGAAATCATTTCCTCACTCTTCCCTCCCTTTCCCGAAAACACACGTACGCACGCAGACACTCACGCACTTAGAAGCAGATGTTTGAGGATTTTCCGAAACTGGGGAGGGCTTGTTTCATGAGCCATTTCATCAAGAGAAAGACACATTGGGCTCACTAAAGGCCAGGAAAGAAGATGAAAAGGGGTTGAACACAAGGTGGTCCAGATGTCCAGGCCCTTCCTGCACTGTGACACACAGCTGTTTGGAAGAAGTTTTGCAAATCTGATTCTAAAATATATCATGATGTCACTGAGCGTTCTTTCTATCATGATGAAGAACAGAACAATGCACCTCCCGTGGGAAATGCCCTGGCAGGGGTCCAGGATGCTGAGTGTTCTGACTCCTTGATTACCCCACTGTTGAGCTTTCCTAGTACCATTTTCTAAATATAAAATGAGCCTTGATAGATGTTGTAAGACTAGGGAGTAAGGAAAGGAAGAATCCCAAGGATTTCGGGAAAACATATTTTGTTCCTACCATTTGGAGGACCCATTATGCCATACTGGTGAAGTATGCAGATCTGGATGAAGACATACTTTTTTAAGTCTTCATGGAGTTTAACACCTAGGAACTTCCATTTATTTTTAATATGGATCTGGTAACCTCTGTGGTGGTGGTGGTTTAGTCGCTAAGTCGTGTCTGACTCTTGCAGTCCCATGGACTGTAGACCACCAGGCTCCTCTGTCCATGGGATTTCCTGGGCAAGAATACTGGAGTGGGTTGTCATTTCCTTCTCCAGGGGATCTTCCCCAACCAGGGATCGAACCCAGGTCTCCTGTGTTACAGGCAGATTCTTTACCACTGAGCCACCATGGAAGCTTCTACTGTTTATCCCCGTCAATTTGAGAAGATTCCATGAAACAGAATGTGTAGAATTATCTCAGTGTCTCACACCTGCGGGCTCATAATAAGTGTTACCTTATTTTATAATCTCATGAGAGAGACACATCTGGAAATCATCACTGAGGATCCAGGTGTATTCTTGGGCTTCTCTGGTGGCTCAGACAGTAAAGAATCTGCCTGCAATGTGGGAGAGCTGGGTTCAATCCCTGGATTGGAAAGATCCCCCGAAGGAGGGCATGGCAACCCACTCCAGTGTTCTTGCCTGGAGAATCCTCATCAAGGAATAGAGACAAGTTAAATAGGGTGAGACGTTCTGAACTGAATACTGAGGAATAATTTACAGAGCAGGTGGCATTTGCCCTGAGCATCAGAAGATGAAATGACATTTTAGATACGGTGACAAAGCCGTTTTCCCTGAAGTCTGAGTAACTGAAGCACATTATTTGAGCATGAAGGGAAACACTTCTGGCTCATCAAGTTGCTACTGTGTCATTTGTTAACATTATCAAATCTTTTCCATGTGGCTCTGCTTCCTATCCAAAAATAGAGTACAAACGAGAGCCTGAGATTCTAGTTCCCAGCGCGTCTTCATCTTCGGTTTGTCCTGTGAATGCTGAAAGCTGGAGGGGGGTAAGACAGGAAGGGCCGCTGCAGGGACTCAGTCTCCTTCTGTGAAGAGTGGAAGCAGCCCATCAGGAGGTTCTCCTCGGAGGGAGGGAGACAAGGAGGACTTCCTTGTATGAGAGAGCCTGTGGGAATCAGAGAGTGGTCCTCACGAGGACAGAGCTCAGAGCCCTCTGTGGCTCCCATTTTTCTGTGAGAACAGGTGGCAGAGACCGTATGCGGACTGCAGCCAGGAGGGCAGGTGATTAGGGGAAGTGCCTAGTAACATGCACAGGGGGTACCAGTGGCACTCCGGTCACCATGGACAAGCAGCGTGTTCTCACCACGGCCAGTCACGGGCGGTGCCATGATGTGCCATGAAACCCCCTGCTCCCAAGTGGACAGGGTCATTTTTGGAAGGTCAGAAGGTCTGAATAAACGCACGCTCTGTAGGTGAGCACACAGTCATCACTGTTGCTTAGTTGCTGAGTCCTGTCCAACTCTTTGGCGACCCCACTGACTGTAGCCTGCCAGGCTCCTCTATCCAGGGCCAGGCTTTTCTGTCCATGGAGTTTTTCAGGCAAGGATACTGGAGCAGGTTGCCATTTCCTTCTCTAGGGGATCTCCCCAACCCAGGGATCGAACCCGCGTCTCATGCATCTCCTGCGTTAGTAGGCAGGTTCCTTACCACTGGCGCCACTTGGGAAGCCCCTGGACTAGCCATGTTTTCTGCCAGAAATCAGCTCTCTCCTCATTAAAGAGCAGCATCTGGCTAAGTTGTCAAGACCCAGGCCTCAAAGGAAGTGAGGTTGGAATCCAGGCTTTGCCTCTTGGTAGCTCCTGAATGTCTACCTATTTTTTCAGCTCTCAAGTGGAGATGCTAACCTGCACATCACTGTCTTAGAATCACAGGAGACAATATTTGTTAAACACATAACACAGCTCTTGGAATGTTATAAATGCTCATAACTAGTACCCCTTCATACTCTTCCTACGAAATACAAATACCTTCAAGATTTCTATCTTTTATATACTTCTCTTTTAAAAGTTATTGAATACGTCCCTGTCATGACAAACATACACAGACAGAAATATCCTACCCTTTGAAGGGGATAACAATACTTTTTGACTTGCTTCTATTTCTCAGCTTTCTTCCTTTCAATAGACGGAGTTGCAAAGGAACTCGTCTCCTAGCCTGTCTTGGGATGAGTTCGGACCGTGGACGGTGAAAGGCCAGCCTGGGGAGCATCAGGCAACTGTGGGTGCCTGAGCCAAAGCTGCTGTTGATGTAATCGGATCTGGCCACAGAGAATGTGACTAAGCGAAACCCCATCTGCTGTGAGGCTTCCCTCCGGTCCCACGGGGGACCAGAGCAGGATATGAGGCGGCGGCGACGGCGAGGTGAGGGGTCTGCACGGAAATGGTGAGGTTCCCCACGTGCACTGTGTCTCACCACAGGCTCGTGTGGGTCTCCCCGGCATGACATCATCCTGGAGCTCCCAAGCAGGGACGTGGGTGTGTGTAAGCATGCAATGGTGGGGTGTGTGTGTGTGTGTGTGTGCATGTTGCTGGAGAGCATAAAGCAGGATTTCTCAGTCTCGCCAGTATTGACATATTTGGATTGGATAATTCTTTGCTATTACTGGGGGGATGTCCTGTACCTTGCAAGATATTCACTAGCATCTCCAGCTTCTACCCATTAGTTTCCAGTAGCACTTTCCCCCCAAGGTGTGACAGCCAAACATGTCTCCAGTCATTTCTAAATGCCCCCTGGGTGCAAGATCACCCCCCTATAGAAAACCACGGGCATAAACTGAAGAATGAAACAAATCAGACCTCTTCTTATTAAAGGCAGGGGTAAGAATTCAGGGAAAAAGTAAAATACAGCAAGTCTCCAACTCCTTATCTAGTTTTAGAAGTGAAGTAAAAAGCCAGGATTTAGCTTTGTTTGTTTGTTCAGATGATACTTGTTCAATAAATAGGCAAATACAAATGTAATGATCATCGCCAACTATTCAGCAGTTCTATATCCTAACACGTGTCTAAGCAGGGCATCTCATGGACTCCTAACGACAGACCTGAGCATGGGTGTTCTTATCTCTGCTTTACACATGAAGACACTGGGACCTAGAGAGGTGAAAAGTCTTTCCCAGGAGCGTACAGCTTACAAGTAACTGAGCTGGGATTTGAACCCAGGTTTGCATGATTTAAAGTCCAAATTCAGAACCATTGTGTTATCTCAGTCCATTATTGTGGAGTCTGTATGCAACGTTATAAAAATTCCAAAGCCTGTGATTTAAACCAATGAGTATTTAATGAGACTGTCTACATTCAGCATCAGCCTAGACAGAAGGTGGGTGGATTTGAGTGAAAGAATCAGACTTTCCATGTTCTTAAACAAATCCCACTTATAAATCAACACGAGAAAAGTACATAATTAACCCCTTAATTGGTGGCACATGTTAAAGGCATATAACAGCATGCTGAAGAAAAAGAATAAGCTTTAATGACTCTGTTTCCAATTATCTGTCCCCGAGTGAGGTGGCCCATATACTGTGAGGCTCCTCAGTGAAGACCTGGAGTTGAAAGCATGTACTTGACGTTGGACAATCCTGGGTTCTAATCTCTGCTCTGACACTTACCAGTTGTGTGGTTTGGGGCAAGGCAATTTACAGCTGGGATCCTCAGCTAACTCCTCAGCAGGATAGAGGCTAAGACACTCACCCCTCAACAATGAACTGAGACCAGGTAATGGGAACCAACTTAGAGTGTCCTATAGCTACCTGACTTTTCTTTCATCACAGTCACGGCTGTTTGTAAGTTTGTGCTTATTTGTATGTTTACATGTTTAATGGAGCTCTTACCCATGATTTTGAAAGCCCTTTAAGAGTGGGAGCTGTATCTCTTTTATTCACTGCCTCTCTCGCTCTTGACATAGTACTTGGCACATAGTAGTACCTGTGTGGAAGAAACAGAAGCTGGAATCAAGATTGCCGGGAGAAATATCAATAACCTCAGCTATGCAGATGCCACCCCCCTTATGGCAGAAAGTGAAGAGGAACTCAAAAGCCTCTTGATGAAAGTAACAGAGGAGAGTGAAAAAGTTGGCTTAAAGCTCAACATTCAGAAAATGAAGATCATGGCATCTGGTCCCATCACTTCATGGGAAATAGATGGGGAAACAGTGGAAACAGTGTCAGACTTTATTTTTGGGGGGCTCCCAAATCACTGCAGATGGTGATTGCAGCCATGAAATTAAAAGACACTTACTCCTTGGAAGAAAAGTTATGACCAATCTAGATAGTATATTCAAAAGCAGAGACATTACTTTGCCAACTAAGGTCTGTCTAGTCAAGGCTACGGTTTTTCCTGTGGTCATGTATGGATGTGAGAGTTGGACTGTGAAGAAGGCTGAGCACCGAAGAATTGATGCTTTTGAACTGTGGTGTTGGAGAAGACTCTTGAGAGTCCTTGGACTGCAAGGAGATCCAACCAGTCCATTCTGAAGATCAGCCCTGGGATTTCTTTGGAAGGAATGATGCTAAAGCTGACACTCCAGTACTTTGGCCACCTGATATGAAGAGTTGACTCATTGGAAAAGACTCTGATGCTGGGAGGGATTGGGGGCAGGAGAAGGGGACGACCGAGGATGAGATGGCTGGATGGCATCATGGACTCGATGGACATGAGTCTGAATGAACTCCAGGAGATGGTGATGGACAGGGAGGCCTGGCATGCTGCGATTCATGGGGTCGCAAAGAGTTGGACATGACTGAGCAGCTGAACTGAACTGAACTGAGTACCTGTGTGCTAAGTCACTTCAGTCATGCCCCGCTCTTAGTGACCCCATGGACTGTAGTCCACCATGCTCCTCTGTTCAAGTGATTCTCCAGGCAAGAATACTGATACTGCTTGCCATGCCCTCCTCCAGGGATCTTCCTGACCCAAGGATTGAACCCATGTCTCTTAACGTCTCTTGTACTGGCAAGCAGGTTCTTTACCACTAGCACTACCCGGGAAGCCCAGCACATAGTAGACACTCATTTTAAAAATGTTGAGTGAATCATAGACATCAGTGCATTCTTTCTACTTTCTTCTAAGATAATAAGTTTCCTGACACTGGAGATATTCAAGCAATGGAGCGATTAGATCCTCTGTTCTTCTGTGTCCCTATCATCGTCTCTTAGGGGGCCTTTCAACCTAAGCATACATCACACTGTTTTGCAATTACCCATTTCTGTACCTGTCTTCCCTGTGAGTCTATAAACTCCTTCAGAGCTGAATGGATCACCTTTTAATCCCCATGAATGGTCCCAAGGTGGGATACATGCCCAAGTCTGATAAATAAAATGTGTAAAATAAAGATATCGAGGCCCTAGAGGGCATCCATCGGCCAAATTAGAACTCAGACAAAGTCGCCACTCAGTTATCTTCCCTGTCACAAGTTCTAAGCCTCAGAAACCCTAGTGGTTGCCAACTCTGCTCACACAACATCCAACCATCAGAAACAGAAGATTCAAGTTGTTACTTCTGCTGTTTCAGACAAACGCAGGCAATCAATAACTGCATTAAATTACATTGGCTGCATTTACAAAGAAAAATTGTGAGCCAGATTTTCCATTTCTAATTTTGCACTTCAAAGATAATTAAATTCAACCTTTCATAAAATAAATATCTATGCAGTGCCAACCACTGTTCAAGTTCAGTTCAGTTCAGTCGTTCAACTGTGTCCAGCTCTTTGCAACCCCATGGACTACAGCATGCTAGGCCTCTCTGTCCATCACCAGCTTCCAGAGTTTACTCAAACTCATGTCCATTGAGTCGGTGATGCCATCCTACCATCTCATCCTCTGTCATCCCCTTCTCCTCCTGCCCTCAATCTTTCCCAGCATCAGGGTCTTTTCAACTGAGTCAGCTCTTCACATCAAGTGGCCAAAGTACTGGAGTTTCAGCTTCAACATCAGTCCTTCCAATGAATATTCAGGACTGATTTCCTTTCTGGTTAAACACGATGGTTAAATCCTGGGCCATTTAAGACTGGGAGAATGATTTTGATACCGGGCATTCTTCTCAGTTTCCCAAAGGAAGCCAGATGTTCCCACTGGATTCTTTCAGTTAGACAAAAGAGAGGGGCTCAGAAATCTTGGAGATAAACTCTTCATCCTCTGGTCTCAGCACCTGTGAAGAAGGGAACTGGTGCTTAAAGGAAATAGTTAATTAAGCAACAAATACTTCCTAGCTAAAGAGAAAGATCCTTCAAATCAGAATGTTCAGGCACTGGAAAGGATGGCATACCTGTAGGTTTTCTCTCTCTAATTATCACGCGACTTCCCTGAAAACAGGAAGAGTCTATTATGTCATCTGTGATTATTCTCCATGGGAAGAAACTAGAAAACTAGCATTTCTGTGGCTGGCCATAAGTTGATAGGTTTACGTATATAACCCAGTAGTAGGTGCGACATAGTACTGGAGCATAAGAAACATTTCTCTGTTTCTCTTCATGTCTCTCAAGCATGCCTTTCTGTGCTAAGTTCTCAGCAAAGTAACTGACAAAATATAAAACCCAAATAACTGGCAAAACTTAATTTCAGCTGTGTTGGACATTGTTTCTCTTACCTGCTGGCTTATTCAGAAGTTAAGGGGCTCTTACATGGCCCAGACCATCTGGGAACCAGTTACATGCATCGTTCCTCTCTGGCCATGACAGGTATCCTTACTGCGTAAGCCCACAGCCCTAGAAGTGAGTGGCTCTGCTCTTTCCATACCCCATTATGGTGCAGAGATCTTAGCAAAGTCTGAGCTCATTAGTTGAACTAATAGGTAAGTGCCATTTTTGTAGGTAAAACATCATCAAATACCAGTAACTTTATATGAATCACCTACTGATTAAAAGTGTGCAGACAAGATTGCAACTTGCCAGAGAGCCAAAGCACTTCTTCTTTGGAAAACAATCGTGTACCACTAATTTCTGCTCACTACACCAGGCTCCCAGAAGAATCCACACTGGCAATACTATACTAGCTTAGAGGAGCCACTGGCAGAACAGACTTCAGGGCAAGCACCCCTCAGCTGGTCTGCTGCAAGGCAGCTGTCTCACTGACTCATCCCAGCCCCCGCTCCCTCTCATCCATGGGGATTATCAAGTCTTCACCGTAATTTCCTTATAAAGTATTTTCATGGAGGAAATCATCTATCATCTGCCTCAAGCTATGAGTCATGTATCTATACTCTCAGAAGGACACTCCTGTATACCACTCATGGGCAAGCCAAGTCAATCCTAGCCTGGGCAGGTGTTCCAAATCCTTTAGAAAGCCTTTGAACTTCCCCTACAGAGGCCTCTCTTTGAGACAGTGTTGGAAAGAGTTGCTTGACATCTCACTACAGGGAGCCTCTGGTCCCGACACACCAAAACTCCCTTGGGTGAGATCACTGAGGCAAATGGAAACCAGAGGGAAACAGGAGAGAGAAAGAGAGACAGAGCTTGTAGATCAAATGTCTGCTTGCCCCTCCCAAGCACCTTTCTGAGTCTTTCCTAAGGAGAAAACTCTCGATCTATGTGAAGAATTTTTGAGGCTATAAACTTCTTTGATGTTTGTGGGTCTTACAGAAATCTCAACAAGTTGCTGCCACTATGAGAAACAGTATAGAATGAGCAGACCTGGAGTTTAGCCTCAGCTAACCACGATTCATAGTGTGTGGGCAGAGAAGGCAACACTCCGGGCCTCCGTTTCTTATCTCTGATTTGAGCAGGATGATCTCTTAGCTCTTTTCAACTTGACAAAGTGTGCTGTGGATGAATCCTGAGTTATGGACGAGCAGCTACTCAGATAAGCTTGACATTTATTAGAGCCAGGCTGACTGTGGAATGAAAAGGATGCAGTGTTTTAAGTCCAGTTTCACTCTTCTCCCTGGGCTGAATCACTCAACACTGCAAAGCTTCCATATCAAGAGGCCACTTCAAAACTGTCAGGCTGATGGTGGGGGTTGCAGCTCCTTCTGACTTCCCTTTCCCTGCCTACCTTCCAGCGAACACCTAAAAGTCATATTAAAGGAGATAAAACCAGAAGGTATTTTTGATATCTTTGTCTGGCTTTGGTGTCAGGTGATGGTGGTCTCATGGAATGAGACTAGGGGTGTTCCTTCCTCTGCAATTTTTTGGAATAGTTTCAGAAGGGTAGGTGTTAACTACTCTCTAAATGTTTGATAGGATTCACCTGTGAAGCCATCAGGCCCTGGACTTTTAGTTTATTAATGACAGTTTCAATTTCATTACTTAAGTGATTGGTCTGTTGCTACTTTCTATTTCTTCTTTGTTCAGTCTTAGAAGACTGTACCTTTCTGAGAACTAACCCACTTCTTCTAGGTTCTCCATTTCATTGGCATAGAATTGCTTGTAATAGTTTCTTATGATTCTTTGTATTTCTGTGGTATCAGTTGTAACTTCCCCTTTTTCATTTCTGATTTTATTGATTTGAGCCCTCTCCATTTTTTTCTGGTGTATCTGGCTAAAGGTTTATCAAGAGTCTTCTCCAACACCACAGTTCAAAAGCATCAATTCTTCAGCACTCAGCTTTTTTAATATTCAGACTCTCACATCTATACATGACTACTGGAAAAACCATAGGTTTGACTATATGGACATTTGTTGGCAAAATAATGTCTCTGCATTTTAATACGCTGTCTAGGTTGGTCACAACTTTTCTTTCAAGGAGCAAGCATCTTTTAATTTCAGGGCTGCAGTCACCATCTGCAATGATTTTGGAGCTCAAAAAATAAAGTCTCTCACTGTTTCCACTGTTTCCCCATCTATTTGCCATGAAGTGATGGGACCAGATGCCATGATCTTAGTTTTATGAATGTTGAGTTTTAAGCCAAATTTTTCATTCTCCTCTTTCACTTCCATCAAGAGGCTCTTCAGTTCCTCTTCACTTTCTGCCATAAGGGTGGTGTCATCTGCATATCTGAGGTCGTTGATATTTCTCCCAGAAATCTTGATTCCAGCTTGTGCTTCATCCAGTCCAGCATTAAAACATGATGTACTCTGCATATAAGTTAAATAAGCATGGTGACAATATACAGCCTTGATGTACTCCTTTCCCAATTTGGAACCAGTCTGTTATTCCATGTCCAGTTCTAACTGTTGCTTCTTGAGCACCTTACAGATTTCTCAGGAGGCAGGTCAGGTGGTCTGGTAGTCCCACCTCTTGAAGAATTTTCCACAGTTTATTGTGATCCACACAGTCAAAGGCTTTGGCATAGTCAATAAAGCAGAAGTAGATATTTTTCTGGAACTCTCTTGCTTTTTTGATGATCCAACAGATGTTGGCAATTTGATCTCTGTTTCCTCTGCCTTTTCTAAAGCCAGCTTGAGTATCTGGAATTTCACAGTTCACATACTGTTGAAGCCTGGCTTGGAGAATTTTGAGCATTACTTTGCTAGCGTGTGAGATGAGTGTAATTGTGCAGTAGTTTGAACATTCTTTGGCATTGCCTTTCTTTGGGATTGGAATGAAAACTGACCTTTTCCAGTCCTGTAGCCACCACTGAGTTTTCCAAATTTGCTGGCAAAGTGTAGTACTTTCACAGCATCATTTTTTAGGATCTGAAAGAGCTCAACTGGAATTCCATCACCTCCCCTAGCTTTGTTCGTAGTGATGCTTCCTAAGGCCCACTTGACTTCTCATTCCAGGATGTCTGGCTCTAGATGAGTGAACACACCATGGTGGTTATCAGGTCATGAAGATCTTTTCTGTATAGTTTTTCTGTGTATTCTTACCACTTCTTCTTAATATCTGCCTTTGTTAAGTTCATACAATTTCTGTCCTTTATTGAGCCCATCTTTGCATGAAATGTTCCCTTGGTATCTCCAGTTTTCTTGAAGAGATCTCTAGTCATTCCCAATCTATTATTTTCTTCTATTTATTTGCACTGATCACTAGTATGTTCCCTCTTAGCACTGCTTTTACTGCATCCCATAGGTTTGGGATCATTGTAGTTTCATTTCCATTTGTCTCTAGGATTTCTTAAATTTCCTCTTCAATTTTTTCAGTGGTCCATTGGTTGTTTAGTGGCATATTGTTTAGCCTCCGAGAGTTTGGGGTTTTTTACAGCTTTTTTGTTTCTTGTACTTTAAAGAAATTACAGATCAATAGCTCTGATTAACATGAGTGCAAAAATCCTCAACAAAATGCTAGCTAACTGAATCCAACAATACATTTAAAATGATCATACGTCACGGTCACGTGGGATTTATCACAGGGATGCAAATATTTTTTTAATATCTGCAAATTAAACATTGTGAGGCACCATATTAACAAATTGAAGAATAAAAACTATATGATAGTCTCAATAGATGCTGGAAAAGTTTTTGACAAAACTCAACACGCATTTATGATAAAAACTTTTCAGAAAGTGGGCATAGAGGGAACCTACCTCAACATAATATAGACCATAGGTGACAAACCGGTGGCTAACATTCTCAGCGGTGAGAAGCTGAAAGCATTTCCTCTAAGATCAGGAGCAAGACAAGGATGTCTTCTCTCACCACCTCTATTCAACGTAGTGTTGGAAGTCTAGCCATGGCCTTCAGAGGAGAAAAATAAGTAAAAGGAACCCAAATTGGAAAAGAGGTAAAACTGTTTGCAGATAACATGATACTATGTATAGAAATTCTTAAAGATGCTACCAAAAGCTACTAGAGCTTTTCAATGAATTTGGTAAAGTTCCACAATACAAAATTAATATACAAAAATCTCTTGCATTTCTATACACTAACAAGATCAGAAAGAGAAATTAAGGAAATAATCCCATTTATCATTGCATCAAAAAGAATAAAATACCTAGGAATAAACCTACTGAAGGAGGCAAAAGACCTGTGCTCTGAAAACTATAAGCTGCTGATGAAAAGCACCAAAGATGATAGAGACAGATGGAAAGATATGCCATGCTCTTGGACTGCTGCTGCTGCTGCTAAGTCACTTCAGTCGTGTTCGACTCTGTGCAACCCCATAGATGGCAGCCCACCAGGCTCCCCCATCCCTGGGATTCTCCAGGCAAGAACACTGGAGTGGGTTGCCATTTCCTTCTCCAATGCAGGAAAGTGAAAAGTGAAAGGGAAGTCACTCAGTCGTGTCCAACTCTTAGCAGTCCCATTGACTGCAGCCTACCAGGCTCCTCTGTCCATGGGATTTTCCAGGCAAGAGTACTGGAGTGGGGTGCCACTTCCTTCTCCAATGCATGAAAGTGAAAAGTGAAAGTGAAGTTGCTCAGTTGTGTCCAACTCTTAGCAATCCCATGGACTGAAGCCTACCAGGCTCCTCCAACCATGGGATTTTCCAGGCAAGAACACTGGAGTGAGTTGCCATTTCCTTCTCCAATGCAAGAAAGTGAAAAGTGAAAGGGAAGTTGCTCAGTCGTGTCCAACTCTTAGCGACCCCATGGACTGCAGCCTACCAGGCTCCTCCGTCCATGGGATTTTCCAGACAAGAGTACTGGAGTGGGGTGCCATTGCCTTCTCCGGCTCTTGGACTAGAAGCATCATTATTGGCAAAATGACTGTGATACTCAAAGCAATCTATAGATTCAATGTGTATGTGCTCAGTCGTGTCTGGCTCTTTGTGACCCCAGGGACTCTATGTAATTTTTCCACGCAAGAATACTGGAGTGGGTTGCCATTTCCTACTCCAAGGGATCTTCCAGACCCAGGGATCAAACCCACGTATCCTGTGCCTCCGAAGTCTCCTGCATTGGCGGGTGGATGCTTCACAACTGTATCACCTGGGGAATCCCTCAGCTTCAATGCAGTCCCTATTAAGTTACCAATGGCATTTTTCAAGAACTGTAACAAAAAAAATTTTTTTAATTTGTATAGAAATACAACAGACTCTGAATAGTCAAAACTATTCTGAGAAAGAAAAACAGAGCTGAATGAATCAGGCTGCTTGACTTCAAAGGATACTACAAAGCTACAGTAAGCAAGACAGTATCATACTGGCATTGGCACACAAATGGAAATATAGGTCAATGGAACAGGATACAAAATCCAGAGCTAAACCCATGCACCTATGTTCAATTAATCTGTGACAAAGGAGGCAAGAATAGAGAACAGAGAAAAGACAGTCTTGTCAATAATTGGTGCCTGGAAAGCTGGAGCTCCTTTGTGGGGTAGGAAAGGAGTACAGGTGAGACTGCTTCTCAGGACCAAGGCCAGCCCAAGGGAACTCCCCAGGGAGGAAAGTGATTCCCACACCTCTATGATAGCTGTACATCAACCTCGAGGCCCTGCTGAGAAAGCCTCTAGCTGTGAGGCAAGCAATATCATCCATCTGACTCTGGATAGTGAGAATTTTCCAGCATCACCAGAAGACATAGAATGCATGGTGACTGGGAAAACGGAAGAACAGGACCCATAAAGCACAGCAAGATGGAGGGGAATCAATGAAAGATATTTGATTAAACAGAGTAACAAGTACCCTCAGTCTGGTCAGCCTAGAATCCCAAGGCCTGTAACAAAAGGTGCTAGTATTTTTTATATGCTTACATATTTTTTTCCTTAACCCTTTTTATTTTAGTGAGCACATTTCTGGAACATAGCCTGAGGTTAACTTTTCCATCATTTAAAAAATGAGAAAATAAAGGCCTAGAATAGCCAATAGCCATCATTTTGAGATTACTTAAGAGTGAAGCAAGCATAAACATTTGATTAAGTGTATTTTATTTAAACTTGAGAATAACTTTCAGAGGTATTGGTTATTAATGTACCCATCTTACAAAAGAAGGAATGATAACAAAGAAGTTAAATAATTTGTCTAAGACTCCAAGCCTTTTCCTAACTAGTTTATGGTTAATTACAATTCCTGCATTAGCCCTGAAGATGTGGACTTCTCACTGTTTCTTGTGGCCACAGGGCCTAAAGAAATACAAGCAAAGCTCTTCTTTCCTCATTAGACTGTCATGCACAAACTCTGTAATCATTCAGGGTGGTCCAACTGAGTCCAAGAATGACATCTTTGCCTTTAGGTAACTGTTAAATACATAAGGAACACCCCCAATCACAGGAGGTTGCGGATCAAGTCCACTGCTTGGATTTATATCTTCCTGCTGCCATTTATTACCCATGTGTCTTGGACAATTTAATTAAGCTCTCTATTCCTCACCCCTCCCTCCATCTGTGAAACAGGAATAATTATAATATCTACTCAATGTGCTCACTGTAAAGGTCACTGTACTTCTTATGTGCCTAGTGGGAACCACTCAGTCAACATGAGCCACTGCTATCCATCGTTGTCCACAAAAGAAATCTAAGAGAAACCGAGAAAAAGGAAAAGGGACAAACTTAACATCCTTGCTAGTATCTAACTCAGTTGTGACAAATCAGTCCCCCCAAAAATCAATCTTTGTTGACTCAGAGCTGTGCATTCCCTCTGCCATTTGCATTAAGTCTTGAGATGGTTTGACTCACTTGTATGCATCACAGTTGCCTGCACACACACCAGTAAACATGACCAAAACCAGCTCCCAGCTCTTCCACAAAGCCAGACCCTCCAGCTGAGCACCGGTCAGTGCTGTCTTTGACTCCTCCCCTCTCCCCTCTTCTTCAGTTCCAGCCAAGAGGTCATCCTCAGAAAGTATTAACAGTTATACTAAGTGAAGCAGGTCAGACAGAGAAAGACAAATATTACATGATATGGCTTATATGTAGAACCTTATAAAAGACTACAAGTGAGCTTATCTGTAAGAAGCAGAGTCACAGAAGTAGAACACAAACTTATGGTTACCAAGGGAGGGAGAGGGGGAGGGATAAAATGGAAGGTTTGGATTGACACATACTTAAAACCATGTACAAAACAGATAACTAATAAAGACCTACTGTACAGCACAAGGAACTCCACCCAATACTCTGAAACAGCCTATACAGTAAAAGAATCTAAACCAGAGTGGATATATACATATGTTCAACTGATTCACTTTGCTGTACACTTGAAGCTAACACAACGTTGTGAATCAGCTATTGGAGTAAATCAACTCCAACAAAAACTTTTTAAATAAACAAATAAAAGAAAATTCAGTTTAAAAAAAAATACAAGAAAGAAAGGAAGGAAGGAAGAATTGACAAGACAGCACTTGGTCTCACTAATGAGGATTCTGAGTTTCGGAGAAGAGACATGATTTTCTCAAGATAATTCACCTTGAAAATGGTTAAGATGGCTGGAATCCAAAACGGCTTGCGCCAGTCTTATGCCTCTTCCATCTTTTCCATCGTTCAACTCATCATTCAATCTTTTCACAGGAACATCAACTGACTTCTCAGTGCTTCAAGATGGAAGGCACAATTCTTGACCACGGGGAACTCTCACAGTGCCTTTGAGGAAATGGACGAGTAAGTCAGTGATAACAATAAAGGCAAAGGCTCTCACCACTTACGAAATCATTTCAAGAAAGCTTTATGGTTTACCTAAAAATTCTGCACAGATTCAGAAGCCATTCTGAAAAC
This sequence comes from Redunca redunca, assembly GCA_006410935.1. Lineage (NCBI taxonomy): Eukaryota > Metazoa > Chordata > Mammalia > Artiodactyla > Bovidae > Redunca > Redunca redunca. The sequence continues at coordinate 369,053 of SJYQ01003975.1, forward strand.
CATGATATGCAGGAGCAATATTCAAAATAATTAACTAGTGGTATGGCATAAGGTGAAGTCACTCAGTCGTGTCCAACTCTTTGCGACCCCGTGGACTGTAACCTACTAGGCTTCCTTGTCCATGGGATTCTCCAGGCAAGAATACTGGAGTGGATTGCCATTTCCTTCTCCAGGGGATCTTCCCAACCCAGGGCTCAAACCCAGGTCTCCCACATTGGAGGCAGACGCTTTAACCTCTGAGCCACCAGGGAAGCCCAGGTGCCAACAATAAACAGATGCTGGCTGCAGACAGATCTGTTAGTAAGCATGTGAAAAGGTATGGTGCCTACCCTCAAAGTATTTATGACCTAATGAGCTAAAAAAGGCCAGTACACAGTGTGCTAAAAATAAAAAAAATTATAAGCCTAAATGAGCACGGATGAGACATCCTTCTCTCTGAAGGTAAGGTCATGGAAACTGTCTTAGAAGTAAATCTTGAAAAATAATATAGGAACTTGCCATGAGGCTAAAGTCCACGGCAGGTTATTTAAGGGACTGGGAATGTACAAAGACTTCAGTCAGTCAGTCAGTTCAGTCACTCAGTCGTGTCCAACTCTCTGCAACCTCATGAACTGCAGCATGCCAGGCCTCCCTGCCCATCAACATCTCCCAGAGTTCACTCAAATTCACATCCATCAAGTCGGTGATGCCATCCAGCCATCTCATCCTCTGTCGTCCCCTTCTCCTCATGCCCCCAACCCCTCCCAGCATCAGAGTCGTTTCCAAAGAGTCAACTCTTCACATGCGGTGGCCAAAGTACTGGAGTGTCAGCTTTAGCATCATTCCTTCCGAAGAACACCCAGGGCTGATCTCCTTCAGAATGGACTAGTTGAATCTCCTTGCAGTCCAAGGGGCTCTCAAGAGTCTTCTCCAACGCCACAGTTCAAAAGCATCAATTCTTTGGTGCTTAGCTTTCTTCACAGTCCAACTCTCACATCCATACATGACCACTGGAAAAACCATAGCCTTGACTAGACGGCCCTTGGTTGGCAAAGTAATATCTCTGCTTTTGAATATGCTATCTAGGTTGGTCATAACTTTTCTTCCAAGGAGTAAGCATCTTTTAATTTCATGGCTGCAATCACCATCTGCAGTGATTTTGGAGCCCAAAAAGATGAAGTCTGACACTGTTTCCACTGTTTCCCCATCTACTTCCCATGAAGTGATGGGACCAGATGCCATGATCTTCGTTTTCTGAATGTTGAGCTTTAGGCCAACTTTTTCACTCTCCTCTTTCACTTTCATCAAGAGGCTTTGTAGTTCCTCTTCACTTTCTGCCATAAGGGTGCTGTCATCTGCATTTCTGAGGTTATTGATATTTCTCCTGACAATCTTAATTCCAGCTTGTGCTTCTTCCAACCCAGCGTTTCTCATGATATACTTTGCATGTAAGTTAAATAAGCAGGGTGACAATATACAGCCTTGACATATATTTGACGTACAAAGGCTTAGAGGCCTCTAAATTATTATTTTTTTATTTTTTACTTAGTATTTTTAAGTTGCTAATATCCTCAGGGATCTCTCATTTGGTAACCTGTACCCTGAGAGCTGTAATAGAGAGGAGATTTGCTCAGAGTCACACACTAATGTCTGCAGCTTCAGGACTCAAACTTACTCTACACCAAAGCTCTTTCCACTTTGCTCTGCTGACCAGACAACCTACTTTTGGTTGATTCACCGTATTCCAGCAGGCAGGGAAGCTCTCCTCTGTCCTCACATTCACTCACTGATCAATGATGTCTTTGAGCTTTTCTGTCTTTAGTTGTCTAAGTGAGAAGAGATGGAGAGGAACCCTGACCCTAAGCAAGTGCATCTAACTGTATGACTAGCCCACTGCGTGGGACCCGAGCTCCTCCACTGCTTCGGGAGAGATTTCTGGCAGATAGAGACTCACGTGGGACTTTTGGAAGGAGTTAACACAATAGATGAATCCCCAGAAGAGGAGGAGGAGGTTGGGAGCAGGAGAGGAGTCAAGGGGTCCTATGGGAAATGAATGCTAGACTTCTCAAAGAAATGGACACTCAGCTTCCTCAGACAGTACTGGTCCTGGCCAATATTCCACTCACTGGATGTTTTGTCTCGGGGAAAATAATGTATTGCATCTAACGGACCTTCAAGTAAGCGAGAATGATTTCACCTGAGGTGAACCCCTACAACCCTCAGACTCCAAACCACATCCTCCACTGGCAACATGTGAATGAACACAGCAAAAAAGCAACAACGAAACCCGACTTGGGCTGAGGACTCCATGCAGAGGTGATGTGTACACATATTCACTCTACCCTCTCACGGGAAAAAGTGCTTACTGTAGGGAGAAGAATGCAGCTATAAGAGGTGGGACGCCAAGAGGCGCTGCCTCTGCCAAACAGGAGGCTGAATGGTTATGAATTCCATTAACGTCTTCTGCTGTAATGTCTAACACGGTTTGGTTGCTCAGTTCTGACCTTGATGACCGTCTACATGGAGCGCAGCCAAGATGGCCTTGAGTAAGTCATTTAGCCTCCCCAGGTCCCCTCTCCTCCTCTGTGAAATGGACGTGTTGGGCAATCTAGTTCCCCTCTTCTGTTCTAAGAGTGAAACAAGAAGAATTCAGTCATAAGACACAGCGTGTCAAACGTTCACTTGTCCCTCCATTGCTTCTTTCATTCAATAAGCATTTACTGAGCTTCTACAATCCCAAAGGTTCTCTGCTAGGCAAGGAAGAGCAGGTGTCACTACTGTCCTCTGGAAGCCCAGTGAGTAGGAGAAGAAACTAGACGTGTACACATATAGTTATACCACGTACAGGCGATGAATGCCCTAACAGAGTTGTAACAGGATATGGTGCAGGGAAGCATTTCTTGTGGGAGACATCTAGAGAGCTCCATGGTGAAGTTGGGCTCCTCCAGTGGCTCAGATGGTAAAGAATCTGCCTGGAATGTAGAAGACCTGGGTTTCATCCCTGGGTCAGGAAGATCCCCTGGAGAAGGAAATGGCAAGCCACTCCAGTATTCTTGCCTGGAGAATTCCATGGACAGAGGAGCCTGGAGGGCTAGAGTCCAAGGGGTCACAAAGTCAGACATGACCTAGCAATAAACACTTTCTTACACTTTCATGATGAAGTTAGATCCAAACTGGATGCCAAGTGGATGTGCGAAGGTAGAGGTGAAGACTCCAGGCAGAGTGTTCCATTAGCAACGGTACCATTCATGTACCATCTCCAGGTAACGGAGAGCATATGGTGTATGTAGACCCATTTCCCTGGAAGGGAGGATGCAAAAGCCCCAGAGAAAGATGAAAACAAGTGTCTTATCTGGGTTCCTCTTACTTAAAAGCCAAGGTATGGCTTAAGACACCACAAAGGTTTTGGAGAAAACTCCTTTTATAAGTAGCCTCTTCTAAAAATACACAAATAAAGCTAAACATCTCATTTTTATGTTACTGGAATATACTTCTATGACAGCTAACTATTGTATTATATTATAAAGCTATGCTTTATAATGTTCTTACTTGTTTTTCCACTGGCCTGTTTCCTGCCTTGAGGACCAGCCTGATTACATTTGGCTTTGTTTTCTTTTTTTTCCCCTGCAATTGCAGGAGCCACTTGTAATGCATGGCAAGTCGCTTCAGTCGAGTCAGACTCTCTGCGACCCCATGGAGCCCGCCAGGCTCCTCTGTCCATGGAATTCTCCAGGCAAGAATACTGAAGCGGGTTGCCACTTCCTTCTCCAGGTGATCTTCCCAACCCAGGGATCAAATGCACATCTCCTGTTTTGGCAGGTGGGATACTTTACTGCTGAGCCACCGAGAAAGTCACTACAAGGTTGGGGGCCAGGCTTGGGAGTTTCCCAGAAGAAGCCATAGGTATCACCCAGCTTTACAGCCCACACTCTTATCCCATTTAAATATACGCATGGTGACAAATATGTATTGATTATGTATTACATGTAAATATAGTCTTTATGCCATATAATGTGTATAATATACTATTCTAATATTGTATTCCCTACCCCAGGAGATAAAGTGAGCAGACATTGGAAAGCTAAGACAAATGGAAGCACTCACTAATGGTAAGAAGACATGGGCTCATGCTACAACAATATGCTTTGGCTAAAATGCAGAATTAAAAACTTCCAAAACAACCAACATTTGAATCAGCCAAAATGGTTCAAAAGTTCAAATGAACTGTTTAATGCCGTGACTATTTATGGGCTTCCCTGGTGGCTCAGACGGTAAAGCATGTGCCTACATTGCGGGAGACCTGGGTTCAATTCCTGGGTCAGGAAGATACCCTGGAGAAGGAAATGGCAATCCACTCCAGCACTCTTGCCTGGAAAATCCCATGGACAGAGGAGCCTGATAGGCTACAGTCCATGGGGTCGCAAAGAGTCGGACACGACTGAGCGAATAGTGTTTTGCCATCTGGGAAGGCCACTAAAGCAAAGAATCCTGGAATACCCGGGCTAGAGAGACCATAGGAATGACCTTAATCTTGTCCCACTTTGTTCAGATGGGGAAACTGAGGCCCACAGCAATAATGATAGATGTGGGGTGATATCTTCAGTACTGAAAACAGCTGAATTATTGAAATCACTGTCATTAGTGCTTAATTCTAAAAACGTTAAGGATCTCTGAATTAGCCCTGCATAACAAAGACACATAGCGTCCATATACAAATACAGCATGATTTTTATACAAGCAGTGTTACAGTTTAACAGGGCATAAAACATTGTCTACATGTCATCTGAACAATGTTCCTGGGCTGTAACTGCAATAGAACTGTGGATCCCAGGGCTGTCATTTAAATGCTCCCAAGGTGTATTCCAGTACTTCTCTGAACCTCAGTTTCTTTGTCTGTAAAAAGGGGACAGCAGGTGTGCCTTTTACACTTTCTGGTTAGAGGATGTAATGAAACAACGTCCATAAAGCACTTTGTGTGACACCTAATACAGACTTCATAAAGGAGGGTCTGGCAGTAGCTGCAGGTTAAGTGATGCCTCATTTCCCTCCAGGATCCCCCAAAGTACTAAGAGCTGTTACAAGCTCAAGCCTGGGTGCCCTGGCCTGGCTGCTTCCCGGCTCCCTCCCATGCCTGTGTGTGCCCTGAGGATTCCCACTGCATGCTAACCACCAAACTCACCAATGACTCAGAGCTTGGAAAGAATCCACAGCAGGCTGGAGAGCAAAGGCACAGCTTATGTTTCAAAGATTAACTAGCTACTTTTTTTTTTCCTTATGATGGATACCTTTCAGCAATTGAGAAGAGACCTCAGGGAACTCTCTTAGAAGACCCAGCTTAGAAGACAGGATCACTGCACAGGGCATGAATGGTATCAAAAACCTACTCCCCTGTAGGATACCAGGGCTGGGACAATGCTGCCTGTAAGCAGCTGGGCAAGGCTGCCTCCCCCGCCGAAAGACACTGGGAACTGATCCCTGTGCCCAGCGCTGTTCCCACCTGCTGACAACTAATCCCTTATCTCTCTGCTGGCCCCAAGAAACCCCGAACACCCCAGGCTTTTGAAAGGCTTTATCTCCTCTTTCCAGGAATTCAGCACAGGCCCTCCGCTCTCTCCAAGGTGCCAATGAGCAGCTGCTGCCCAGCGAGCACCCAGGGCGAGCCGGGTCTCCGGTCTCCTTTCCACGTTTCCAGCCTGCCTGGGGAGAGAGGCAGAGTTCCCCCTGGCTCCCTGCGCTGCTGTCTCACAATTAGAAAATCCTTTGGGGGAGCAAAGCAAAAGTCACACTTTACCAACAGCTGCTCCCGGTCGGGGGCAGGAGAAGAGGGAAGAGGGAATTCCTACTTTTGCAATAAATTGTATGCAAATAGGTTCTTTCCCTCGCAAAGAGCTGGGAGTGAGTGCGTCTTTCATGAGCTAACGCTGTTCCGCTGGGAGGGCTGTTCCTTTAATTCACCAACTGAAAAAGTGGGAAAGGATGTCTGGAGGCGAGGCGTCCCATTTCAGAGGAAGGAGCTCGCTATATAAGCCAGTCAAAGCTGGCTGCACCGGCCACGGTCTGCCTGCTGTCACAAGCTCTCCCGCGCGCAGGCACACACTCCGCGCCGCCGGTCCTCTGCACAAAGACAGCGGCTCGCGCTGACACTGGGGAGCCGCGCACCGGGAGCCCCGCTGCTCACATCCAGGTACTTGTTCCATGGAGCTGGTACACTCAAGAATCTAGGGCTTTCCCAACTCCAGAAAGGTAAGTCTGTTTCACCCCATTACCAAAGATCACTATGATAGACTGCTTGCATTTCCGGTACCAAGTGGGTTGTGGTTTCCTAAACGATAAAACTTTGGCTTTCTTTCGGTTGCTGGCAGAAAGTATTTGCTGTGATCGGAATCACCTTGACGTGTTTTCTACTTGCCCCCTCCCAGTCTTGGAGATTTCTGTCTGCTTGTTTTAGTTCTATGAAGAGTTCCACGTGCAGGGAACTTTTTAGGAAGTTGTTATCGCTGCCGTTCTTCAGAGGGAGAGTAAGAATTCACTCTTAACTTGCCACCTGGCTGACTCACCTGTGAATATTTCTGTTTAAGGGTTAAGGTAGCAGAGTTTTACAGTGGAGTTTCCTAGTGGCCTTTCCATGGGGTAGGTTAGGAGGAGATTCACAGAAGATGGTAGAAGAACAATAAGATTTTACATCTCAGCAACCCTTACTTTACAGTTTACAAAGAGTTGTGTACCATCCGCTTATCCCTACAACATCCACCTTGTGGTCAGACTTGGCAAGGGATGTGGGCTGGGTGAACGGAGAAGGTAACTCCTAGGGACAGGTGGACAAGTGCAGACTACACAACGGGAGTGGTAGACACGGGCTTCTGCTCTGAAGGGCGATGGGGGGGACTCCCCAAGGATGCCTCCTGACTCTTTGATCCCTGGGCTAGGCACTTGGGTATATTTGAGGTGCTCAGAATCAGCAGCATCCCATATCTTTCTAAAATCATCTCTCCTCACCTCTCATTGCAGAAAGCCCTAAGAAACAACTGCCCCTGGCCATGGGAAGCGCAGCTCCCCTGGCAGACTGGAAAGAACACAGGGGGATTTCTTGGTCCCAGCAGTGTTGTAAGGGGATTAGGAACTTGGGTTTTGAAGCCAAGGATCCCTTTAGTATCCCGATAACCACCACACGACACACAGGACCCTGGTAAAAATATGTAACCTCTCCGAGCCTCAGTTTTCACTTCTTTAAAATGGGGACAATACCTTCTGTTGTCATTGTGAGGAAATGAAATATAAAGAGATTGGAGGAGCAAGGGCCCCAGAACTGAAAGTCTGGGTAATTACTGTCATTGCCCCAGACTGCTACCACCTTGGGGGTAGAGAGAGGCACTAAGTCCATCTTGGATTGTTTCTCATGCATTCCTCACCCCATCCCGACTCCTACTCCCTGACTTTCTGTCCCACCAGTTCTGAAGGGACCTCTCTAGCTGGCAGGTCAGACTCTTGGCTGTATTTTACAAGCTGGAGGTTATGTTGGCACAGCTTGGGAAAAAAGGGAGCAGCCTGGGTTGGATGTAAAATGTCGAGCGCTGATGCCAGAAGGCACAGGTTTTCAGTCTGGGCCTTTGCGGATTCTGAAGCTGTCGGTTATAAAGTGCCATGCTGCCGCGAGGGAGTCCTTGGAATGTGTTCCGTCCAGAGGGAGAGCAGGACAGGGAGCCTCCCTTGAAGAATGAATGCCTCTTTTTCATGTTTTTGTGAACTTTCCCCCTTTTGATGGTGTTTTCCCATCTGTGCTTTAGAATAAAACCTGCTGCCTGCCCAGCCGGCTTCCTGCCTTGTCCTGTGGTTAGGCTAACTCAGGAGTGGGGGAAAGCTTTGCTGGGTGCTGTTGAAACCTATGGGAAGTCTGCTGGCATTGTGGGCATCCAGCCCTTTGCAGCAGACAGAAGTGAGTGCGCATTGAAACTGTGTGTTGCTGGGAGGTAATGGCGTTTGGGGGAAGAAAACGAATATGCCTGTTTTCTGATTTGCACAAGCAGTGTGAACTGGGTAAGGATTGAGAAGTGTGTTGCCAAGCTCTTCAGGTGTTAACTTTTTTTTTTCTGTGCTTTGAAAAACCTAGCTCCCCTTCTCCTTTCACCAACTCCCTCCCTCACCCAAAGCAACCAGCCTTCCAAACACTGGCTTTATCATCCATAGAGAGGAGGACCATCTGTATCTCACAGGGCTCTTCTGACCCTTGGTGAGATAATATATATCAAACTTGGCACAGCACCTGGCATGTAGTAAGAACTCAATAAATGGAGGTTTTCCTTAGTTTTCCTGTTTATCAGTTTGCAAAGACTTGGCCAGGATTAGTGTTCTGAGACAGTGGTTTTCAAAAGGCAGTGGAAATATCCATCAACTGACATGGAAATGAATCAGGCAAAATCCTGCTATACGGCAGGTAAATGTGGGCCGATTTGATTGCAGCAGGGTTGGAGGTTCCAAAACTCACCCCAGGGCCCTCGGCCTCTGGGACATTTCCACAAAATCTTGAACATGCAGAATACAGTTTAAAATTAGGAAGCTGGGTAGTGTGTGTTCAGGCTGCAGTTTTGCACTTTGACAAAGATTTGTGCCCCTCGCGATCCAGTGGAATTCCAAAGAAGTTTCCCAGGTAACACTGTAGACAGACATATATGCTGGGGCAGGGTGGGGGGTGGGGGCAGGGGGAGCATGTTAAATGTTTAGTAAAGTACAAGTTTTTAATTAACAGCATGACAGCAACAGCCAAAACACAAGGAAAGCCCACTCTCTAAATCTTTGTATACCTCATCTCACTGAATATCCACATGTGTCAAAACCAGGACCATACCTACTGGACAAAGCTCGAAAGGCAGAGAGGATGAGTAACAGAGCTCAGAGGGATACAGCCTTGTTTCAGACCCAGGTCCCCGAGACCCTCAAATCAGGACCCATTCCACCACATTCCTGATGAATGCTGCTGCTTCTTGAACTGCCTTTAGAAGGAAAAAAAAAAAAATTTCTTTCTGACTAAATCTGCCCCTCCAGCCAGACTGTGGCCACCCATAAATACAGCGGTAGCCTGATCATATAACCAGAATGGAATTTGGAAAGGGAATTCAAGCTGACAGAATGAAAAACATATCCCCCTTAAACCTACTCTTTCTAATGTTCACAATGGACTGCGAACACCTATTCTCACCTCCCCCTGGATTTCTACAAACAGCCGTGCTTTCTTAGAGGAAAAAGTATCCAGCTGGCTTAATACACAAGTCACGCTGAAGTCACGGTGGTTTGGAATGCAGAGTAGGGAATAGACATTTACGTTAACTCCATATACACGCCCTCTGTGATGATAAAACACACACACGCTCAAAAGAGTTAATGTGGAACTACATATCACATATGTGATAGGAGGGTTTGCCTTTGGTTCCTCATCGATTTCTCACTCCAACACTGCACGTTGTGAATTACTGGCCCCATTTCATGGCCAGAGAAATTGAGACCCAAGGAGGTTGAAATGATGCATCTGAGGGTTTCCATAAGTGAGGGCAGAGCTGGCTTTGAACCCAAACTTTTGGACCAACACCCTACTATTCTTTCCACTAGGCAGTATCACCTCCAGCAGTCAGGCTGGGCAGACTTCCATGAAATCCTGAAGGATGTCTTTTAGTGGTTGGCCAAGGTGGCAGAGAAGCCCTCAGCTGGCTTTGGTGTCTATTGATTTTGCAGAATAGCCCTGCGTATATCATTTTTCATGGTGCTCAGAAAAGGTCAGCTCCCGGTGTTGAAATGCTCTGCCTGGAGACAGAAACGTTCAAATTTCATGCCTGGGAGAGAGAAGGATGACCCTAGAGGCAGAGGTCAGGTCATTATTGCTGAGTTTCATCCTAGAAAAGCAGGCACACCCTTTGCCTTGTTGGACAGGTGGGAGCTCTGACTGGGGAAGCAGTACCTGTGCCTGTATCCTCTTGGAGAGCCAGGTATTTGAGAGCATCTGTTTTTAAAAGGGCTTATTGTAAGATGAAGTGAAGTCAGTATGGCCAGCCTCAGGGCAGTGAATCCCAGGAGATCAGGAAATGGCTGTAAGCTCTGAGCCACACCTTCCCCTGGGCTATGGCTCAGACTCCCTGCTGTCTCATGTGGAGCAGCTGCTCCAAGCCTTCATCCTGAAGATCAGTGTGTGTGACGCTGTCCTGGACCATAACCCCTCAGGTGAGCTCCTCCCCGACCCCTCTTCCCTGGGTGTTTCCATCGCTACCTGTGTTGGTCTATGTCCTCAGGTCCTCCTTGGCTGCACCAAGCCTCCTCTATTTCTTCCTGACTTTTAGAACCCCTCTAAAAGCCCTCCAGGCTTCCCTGGTGGCTCAGTGGTAAGGCATCCACCTGCAATGCAGGAGACGCAGGTTTGATTCCCAGGTCGGGAAGATCCCCTGGAAAAGGAAATGGCAACCCGCTTCAGCTTTCTTGTCTAAGGAATCCCGTGGACAGAGGAGCCTGGCAGGCTATAGTCCATGGGGTCAAAAAAAGTAGAATGCAACCTAGTGACTAAAAACAGCAGGGTTCAATCACATCTCACTTTGGGAAGATCACAGGGAATCCCCTTGAATCTAATCCCAGGCTAGCATACACACCTTTGACATGTGGGAAACGTTAGATGAAGGTTCCTTTCCAAGAAGGAAAGCCCCTCTAAACTCCTGTAAACTCTAGGCAATAATTCCATCCAAAACAAAGAGCGGTGGCCTTACTATCTATAGGGACTGTACACACCTACATGCCTACCTGACTCTCACCCTGGTGACCAGACTGCTTATTTAGTTATGCCCTGAAGCCTAGAAACCCTTTTTGCGTTCCCTCCTCGGTTGTCTCATTTATCTGGTATCTCCTTAACTTTAGCAGCAACACAAGTTCAACACCTCATCACTCCCTTTGACCCTCCATCATGGAAAAAAAGTCAGATGCCCACACTGAAAGCAGATCGGGAATGGAAAATCCCTTTCATGTGTATTTTTAGTCTATTTGTGAGTGAAATGAAAAAAAAAAAAAAAACATTTCATGCCAAGTTGTTTCAGATTTTTTAAATATCCTGAAATTCACAGGCCCTTAATTATGCATCCATGGTAACTCAAATAGCTTTGGATGGTCCTTTAACCTCTTCTCTGTCAAGAGCCAGAAATATTTCATAAGCTCTGAAAGTAGATGGCTTGTTTCAGAATTAACCATTGATCAACTGTTACCCTGGAGAAGGTAAGTTGGCAGCTACTAACTTCTACATGAATGTGTCCAAAAAGTTTTTCTAGGAGGGACTGACAATGGTAATAACTAATATTTACTGAGGACTCTACAGGCATTGTGCCATTTAATCTGCAGCAATTGCTTCCAGCAAGTAGAAATGCCTCTCAATTCAAACCTAGGGGACTCGAGGCTGGAAACGTTTAAGTGGCTTCCCCAAGGCCACGCAGATAGTGATTGCTGGAGTCAGAACTCAAAGGCAGTTCCAAGTCCTGAGCACGTGGTTATAACCGTCACGCTCCACACTGAAATTCTATTCATTTCTGACAACAGATGAGGCTGGACAGAGAGCAGGGCCCAGAAAGAGTCAGAGATGTGTCTTTCAGACCTCAGTGTTCTCTCAGGTGGCTGTGGCTGCCCTCTCCAGCTCATTCCTTCAGGGCCCACTCCCTGCAGAAACTGTAATGAAATAAGTAGTATGTGATTTCTCTCATAATACGTTTCCCCTAGGGGCTTCCCAGGTGGCGCTAGTGGTAAAGAACCAGCCTGCCAATGCAGGAAACAAGAGACTTGGGTTTGATCCCTGGGTCAGGAAGATCCCCTGGAGAAGGAAATGGCAACCCACTCCAGTATTCTTGCCTGGAGAATCCCATGGACAGGGGAGCCTGGTGGGCTGCAGTCCACGGGGTCACAAGAGTCAGACACGATGGAACAACTACACTACACCACCACCACCTTCCCTGTAGTCTACAGTCGTTTATTAGGGCCTATTACTAGTGGCTTGGAGCTTTCCTGGTGGCTCAGTGGTAAAAATACACCTGTCAGTGCGGGAACCTCAGGAGACACAGGTTTGATCCATGGGTTGGAAAGATCTCCTGGGGGAGGGCATGGCAACCCACTCCAGTATTTCCGGCCTGGAGAATCCCATGGATAGAGGAGCCTGGCGGGCTACAGTCCACAAGGTCTCAGAGTCGGACACAACTCGAGTGACTTAGTAAGCGTGCACACGCATGTTGCCCCTACCAGGCTGGAAAATGCAGGAGGGTGAAGCCTGATCCAGGCCTCACCCCTGATGCCAGTCTGAGACGTGACGCAGGGACACGGCCAGGTGAGCAGATGCTCACCCTGCTGGCGGGCTCACAGCGCTCTGACAGTTCCCGCAGAGCTCTGCACTTGCCCCACACACCTCCGTGCATCATAACCGCCCTGACGGTCTCCTCCCCCCACCACCTGACTGAACAGCTTTGAGGACAAAATCATCAGAGAGGCGGGAACGCTGTCTGCTGGAAGCTCATGCTCCCCGGAGCTTAGCCACCAGCTGGCAGGTGGCAGGCCCTCAGTAAAGCATTGCTGCAGAAACTCTGCTGTCCTAATGGAAATGAACAAAGAGCACGACACCGCCTGGCTTCCAAACTGGGTCCTATGGTGACAGAAGCATTTTCACATACCAGACACAGTTTCAAGAAAGCAGAGTTCTCATACATTTACAAAGGTATAAAATAAGTTTTCTGTGTGTCACTCTCAGATCTTCCCAGCAACCAAATATTATTTCACAGTTAAGCAAACTGAGGCCACAAAAGGTTATCACCTGCACAAAGTAGAAAGTGGTGGCATTGGGATTCTTCTCCAGGAACTCCCACAACTGCGCTTCTCTCACTGTGTCATTGGACATTCAGGTATTATTTCCATTTTCCAGATGAGAAAAGAGGTTAGAGGTAACAGGATACTTGCTAGAGGAACAGCCACATTTTTAAAGAGTATTCAATAGAGAGAGTAATGCTTAATACAAATGCAAGAATTTCCAATGGTAAGCTTTAGATAAACAGATATATCAGACAACTTAAATTTAATCTCCCAGGGATGTGTTCAGGATAAAACCACACTTGGTGGTAAGGCAGGAGAAAATGAGACTTCTCATGCTGGCCAATGCAGGAGATGTGGGTTTGATCCCTGGGTCAGGAAGATACCCTGAAGGAGGAAATGGCAACCCTCTCCAGTATTCTTGCCTGGGAAATCCCATGGATGGAGAAGCGTGGCAGGCTACAGTCCACGGGGTTGCAAAGAGTTGGTTATGACTGAGCATGCACACACACACAAGAAAAAAAAGAGATGGAATATTGAGTACAAGTCACTATATTTTGGTTCAAAGCAGATTGAATATTGAGTGCAAGTATATTTTGGTTCAAAGAAAATTGAATATTGAGTGCAAGTGCAAGTATATTTTGGATTAGCTCTATGCCTACGGATGCCACATAGGGAAAGCCTGGCTAATAGCAGTGCCCTGGGTAACCCTACTAAGCATGCCATGCAATAAGCATATGCATAACCTTGCTGCAGAAAGTGACACGCCACAGCCAGCACAAGAGACCTTAGAGCAACATTGGACTCCCTGCCAGCCAGAGACCCTCAGGAAGAGGGCCAGAGACCCTCAAGAATACTGCATCCAGGGTAGGCTGGCACCAAGAAACCAACCAACCAACAACAACAATAGCAATAAAGTTTGTGAGGACCTCCGGCCAAGGACGCTGTGACTGTCCACCCAGGGAAGAGCCAGCTGCGGGGTGCACATACCTAATGAGCTCTGATGGAACAGGAGAAACGCACCTGCGGGGGAGGTGGCTCGCAGTGGGCAGGGATACCTGCAGTGCCTCCCCCATGGAAGTGGTCTGCTCTCTGAGGTCCTTATGCCCTGGGTCCTAGGGTGGATGCACAGAGGTATCTCTGTGCAGAGAAGTCACAGAAGGATGTTGCAGTTGATAGGTGGGGGCGGGGGGTGGAGGTAAAGAGAATATCCCTTCAGCCCATAGAATGTTGAAACTAAAAGGGCTGGTTGGTAGCCTCCAAGCCAGGGTCCTGGACAATAGATGTGAGAGGCTCCTCCGAGGTGTTGTGGGGGCTGCTGGGTAGAGGTGGAGAGGCCACCTTATTTCAACCGAAGCCTTTCCACTCTTTTTTTAAAAAATTATTTTATATTAGAGTGTAGCTGATTAACAGTGTTGTGATAGGTTCAGGTGAACAGCAAAGGGACTCAGCCAGACATACACGTGTCCATTCTCCTCTGAACTCCCCTCCCATCCAGGCTGGCACATAACGTTGAACAGAGTTCCCTGTGCTATACAGCAGGTCTTTGTTGGTTATTCATTTTACATAAGCAGTGTGTGCATGTCCATCCCAAACTCCCTGTCTTTTTCCCCAGTTTGTCTCCCCGGCAACTATAAGTTTTTCTCGAAGTCTGTGAGTCTGTTTCTGCCTTGTAAATAAGGTCATTTGTATCATTTCTTTTTATATTCTGCATATAAGGATGTCATATGCCATTTCTCCTTCTCTGTCTGACTTACCTTCCCTCAGTAAGACAATCTCTAGGCCCATCCATGTTGCTGCAGATGGCCTTATTTCATTCTAAAACCCTTCCACTCATCTCTTTGGGGCACTAGCTTCCTCATGAAATGTCATTTGATGAAATAGTTCCATGGCCAAGGAAAAGCAAAAGGTTTTTGAGATTGCTGGCATAATTTATCTTCCCTAATTTTAAAGATGGTGAAACGGAGACATGGAAAAGGAAAAAGTCCTTCTAAGACCTCATGCCAGTTGGCAACAGGGTCAGCACTGAATCTGAGGTCTTCTAACTCATGCTCTTGGAAGACGGGGGCAATATAAAATGTGTCAGAGCTAATACATTCTTTAGAAAGGAAAAATCAGCAGGGTTTTATTCCCTGAACAGCTTTAGCGCACATGGGCTGAGCCAAGGAGTCCTCTGTATTAGCGATCTGTCGTTACATAACAAATTCCCACAAAATTTGATCGTTTAGAACAACACACGTTAATTATCTTGCAAGTTGCTGTAGGTCAGGATTTCAAGCACAGCTTAGAGGGACATCCTGCATCATGGTCTCTCATGAGGCTGCAGTCACAGCCTTGGCCAGGATTGGGATCTTGTCTGAAGGGTCAACTGGGGAATGATTAAAGCTCACTTTTGTGGTTGTTGGCTAGATTCAGTTCCTTTCTAGCTGTTGGTCTGAGGCCACCCTCACTGTATTGCCACGTGGGCCTCTCCAGCATAGCCTCCAGCATAGCTGCTTCATCAAACCCAGCAGGAGAGAGAGAACTTGCAAACAAGATAGATATCACAATCTTGAGTAGCCTAATGGTGGATGTGACATCACTTTATCTTAGCCATGTTCTATTGGTTCTAAGGAAGCCTCTAGCCACCTCACATGCAACAAGGAATTACACAAGAATGTAAACAGCAGAGGAGGTAGAAATTGGAGCCAGTCCTTTACCTGCTATTCACCTGCTACTGCCTCCATCACTCCAATGTCACCGATGTCTAACAACTTATCAGTAAGTTCATCCAGCCCACTTGCTGCCATATGGATGAGCAGTCAGTACTTAATGTAAACACTAGTGTGGACTTTGTCCTATTTAAACTCCTTATCCATTCAATACCAGGTGGAGCCTGATATGTTGCATTAGGTGTCATAGGAGAGCCATGAGTCTTCTTGAATATAAACCCAGGGTAGGATCTTCCAAGGAATGACTTCAAGATGCATTTTACTAAAGGCCAAGACAATTCAAAGTGACCCAAATTGAAACTCACCCATCGTCCCCCTTCCCTGACCTGTTTCTCTGTTAGCAGATATTATAATGAAAACTTAACTCCAGGATTAACTCCTTCTCTTTTCCACATCTTTGTCACTATCCCATCATATACCAATTCTGTGGACTCTACCGCCTTGACCTGTAAATCAGCCCTCCCCATCATCATGCTAGCTCAGACTGTGATGTCTCACAGAGGGATGACTGCAGCGCTTCCCTATTACTTCCCAGCCTCCCCTTCCAATCTGTCCCTCAGCATTGGATTATAGAAATCAAGATTCCCAGGCACAAAGCTTTTGCCAAATGATTTTCCTTTGGCCACAAAAGAATCCCTAGGAAGGCATCAGTTTTCCCCATGATCTGGCCCAGGTCTCCAAATGAACCTTGTAACTTCAGCTGTAATCCGTGCTTTCCACACCAAGCATTTTTTGCTTTTTATGTTTTTCCAAATGCCATTCCTTCTTTCCCATAATGTCTTTCCCTCTGTTTGTTACCTACTCATATTCTTTTGTCAAAATTCAGTTCAGGACCCACCTCCTCTAGACAGAGTGAATGTCCCTTTGCTGTCATCCCACTCCATGGCATGTTTCTATCATCACTTTATCATTATGGAACTCTCATCTGCTCATAGGTCAACTCTTCCTTTAAAGTTTGAAAAATAAGGATCTGTCTATCTAGTTTTTCTAAAATCAAATACAACTGGAATAAAATCCATTGTGTTCCAGATCTGGATTTTCCTTCCCTCACCAGAGCGCGTTCAGAAAGCCTACAACTTGAACTTGTTTTCATGCTTAGCCCTCTAGGCTCTCAACTGCACAAAGTGATATCACAATACACGACAGGGGGAAGCCAGCCCAGCCCTGAGTCAGGAAACCGTCTCAAGATGCAGACTTTAGGGAATGTCCTTGCTTTCAGAGGTGGCCCCCAGGATCAAAGTTTGCATTGCCTGGGATTTTGAAAAACCAGTACCAAGGACAGAGGAGGCCCGTCTAGGGATCTGAGGCTGAGTCACTAGAGACAGCGGAAAATCTGGCAGCTATAGCAAGGACCTGTCTACAACTAGTGGGAGGGGGGAGAGGGCAGAGAAGGGATGAAGATAAGGAGTTTCTCTGTCTTAGGGCATGAAGAAATTCACAGCCAAGGAAAAGGGCTGGGTTAGGGTTAAGAGTATGGTTCTGGCATCAGAAAGCTCCAGGTCTGAGAGTTTGCTATTTGCTCTAAGCCTCATTTTTTTATCTTTATTAAAGGCAAAACATTAGTAACACCTACTCCATAAAGTTATTGTGATGATTAAATGATTTAGTGCAACTGCATTGCTTAGCCCAGAAATGCACTCAGTATCGACATCCTATTGTTATTGCTGCTCTTGTTATCTATCCCTCAAGTAGTTCTTGGCAATACGACTGCACTAGAGAAGCAGTTCCCCAAAGTGTGTCTCGTGGGACAGTCTCCCCATGAGGTGCACCTCAAAAAAGTGTTCTGTACAGACTCAGGCTGAGAGAACAAACTTAGGCCAGGGGGGAGGGTGGGGAGAAGGGATAGTTAGGGAGTTTGGGGTGAATGTGTACACACTGCTACATTTAAGATGGATAACCAATAAGGACCTACTCACAGGGAACTCTGCTCAATATTATGTGGTATCCTGGATGGAAGGGGAATTTGGGGGAGAATGGATACACATATAGGTATGGCTGAGTCCCTTTCCTCTCCAACTGAAACTATCACAACACTGTTAATAGTCTATACTCCAGGATAAAAAAAAAAGTTAAAAAAATAAATTTAAAAAGTGTCTCTGGCCAAAAGAATGGAGAACACTTAACACTGTCCTGTTCTTGGAAATTCATGGCTCATGTGTTCATTCAATACGTAATTCCAAGGGCTAGAAATACAAGAGAAGACAAGACACGTGAGGTGCTTTTATTTGTAGAACTTATGGTGAAAGAGGCAGGCAAAAAAAAGGAAATCAAACTTGTAGGATGGTCTCCAGCAGATACTTGCTGCTGCTGCTAAGTCGATGCAGTCGTGTCCGACACTGTGTGACCCCATAGACGGCAGCCCACAAGGCTCCGCCATCCCTGGGATTCTCCAGGCAAGAACACTGGAGTTGGTTGCCATTTCCTTCTCCAATGCATGAAAGTGAGAAGTGAAAGTGAAACACTCAGTCGTGTCTGACTCTTAGCGACCCCATGGACTGCAGCCCTCCAGGCTCCTCCATCCATGGGATTTTCCAGGCAAGAATACTGGAGTGGATTGCCATTTCCTTCTCCAAGATACTTGCTAAGAAGTCTAAAATGAGGAAAGGGATCAGACAACAGCTGGTGGTGAGGGGGGCTAGTTCTTTTAACTAGGATAACACAGGGAGATGATCTTTGAGCAGAGATCTGAATGCAATGAGGAAATGAGCTCTGTAGGCAGTGGTGAAGAGTTAGGATTGTATTCATTGTGACAGGGAGCCAGCGGGAGATTTGAGGTAGAAGAGTGCATGAGGTGAGACATTCTGTAGCAGTTAATGTTCAGCTTCCTTTAACCCAGTACCTTCAGACTTAGATGAACACAAACACCATTTCCCACTCTCAGACCTGGAGCTTTCTGATGCCAAAGCCATACTCTTAACCCTTACCGAGTCCTTAAACCTTAGCCCAGCTACCTAAGAACATCTTGGAACATAGTCTGGTAAACACTGCATTGGCGTACCAGGCTTCATAGATTTTAAAAGGACTGTAAATTTGCTCTCTAGATCTATAGTAAAAAGCCAAACAAACTCAGGCTGAAACAGGCAAGCTCAGAGTGGGAAAACCGAGCTCCAGAGGTAGAGACAAGCAGAGCGTCACTCTAATTAGCATCTCTTTTTGGCTAAGATGGTCAGTGAGCACAGCCAGGCTTCAGCAGACTCTAGAACTCCATCTCAGGCCAGATAAAACTTGCCAACATCTGTCTAGCATCTAATAAGCATTTGCAAACAATACACCTTGGCTTAAGCATTCTCCAAGGCGGGTTGGGAGGGGGGTTATGAAACTTGAGGTCCAGCCAGACGCTCTGAAAGAAAGACAGGTCAAATATTTCTGCGCTTACACACGGACAGCCACCAGCTTGCTGTCGAAGCTCTGGGAAATGGAAGCTGACAGTGTCTGCTCTCCTTATCAAGAAGTGCTAATTTCATTTTCGCCTTATATGAACTGCAGGATGTTTCTTGGTGCATTACCCAGAAATGGTTGGAAACACATATTTTAGAGTTGCAAATCAGGGTCCAAAAGTGCCTTTGCCTCTTCTGTCAGTCGCTGAACTTCCCTGAGTCTAGATTTAATTTCTAAATAGGTCTATTAATACCTGTCTCACCAGGTTGTCATGACAAATGACAAGATAAATGATTACATGTTTTTAAAAAGCGGCTAGGATAAGGCTTGGAACAAAATGGGTATATAGTTGTCTTCCCCGGTGGCTCAGTGGTAAAGAATCTGCCACGGAAATGGCAACTCACTCTATTCTTGCCTGGGGAGTCCCATGGACAGAGGAGCCTGGAGGGATGCAGTCCATGGGGTCACACAGAGTCGGACACGAGTGAAGTGACTAAGCAGCAGCAGCAGGCTTCCCCAGGGGCTCAGCGGTAAAGAATCCGCCTGCTAATGCAGGAGAGGCATTTTCGATCCCTAGGTCGGGAAGACCCCCTGGAGGCAGGCATGGCAACCACTCCAGTATTCTTGCTGGGAAAATCCCATGGACAGAGGAGCCTGGCAGGTTAGGTTGCAGTCCATCGGGTCGCAGAGAATTGAACACAGCTGAAGCTATTGAACATGCATGCATGCAGGCTTTCAACAAAATGTTAGTTTCCTTCCTGCCCATTTCAGTCTGTATTTGCTTTTCTAATAAGGTCATCACTTATTAACGAATTGCTATATTCCAACAAGCATCAGGAAACTAGATGCTGTCTAGGGGAGCTTCGACAACACCAGGAAACTGGGGTGACAGCCTATTTTGTAAATAAAGTTTTACTCGAACATATCCATGCCCACTCATTTATGTCATGAGTAGGGCTACTTGACTATTGTAGAGGTCAATAGTTGTGACAGACCATCTGGCTGCAAAGCCAAACAGATTTACTGTCTACTCAAACATATTTACTTAAGAAAAAACTTATTGACTAGCCAGTGTGTTAAATTTATACATGTAATTTCCAATCACTACAATGCTGAAAATTGGATATATTATATTTATACGAATGAAGAAACTGAAGCAGAAATAAAGGTTCATCTAGTAAGTCTTCCTCCAAGAACATGAAGCCAAATTCTATACCTAAAGGACGCTTAGAAAAATGATAGAAAAGTTATTCGTTTTTATGATCCAGCCTTGATTTGCTCCTGACTGCCTCTGACTTTTATGTCTCTCAGGCTAAATTTCTTAACCTTTTGGCTACTGCTGTTTCTCAGCTGCTAAGTTGTCTGCAACTCTTTGCGACCCCATGGACTGCAGCACACCAGGCCTCCCTGCCCTTCACTATTGCCCGGAGTTTGTTCAAACTCATGTCCATTGAGTTGGTGATGCCATCCCACCATCTCATCCTCTGTCGCCCCCTTCACCTTCTTCCCTCAATCTCTCTCAGCATCAGGATCTTTTTCCAATGAGCTGGCTCTTCACATCAAGTGGCCAAAGTATATGCTGAACTAAACGATCCTGTATGGAAAGGTTCCCTCCCCCACCCACTCTGTTTCCTTATTTTTCCTTATTTATCTACTGATAGATAAATTCTTTCAAAAATGAGAGCTGTAATTTCTGGACCCTCTAAAATGCTCTCGTGTCTTAACTAATATCTTAGAAGTCATAATTTTTTTTTTTTGGGGGGGAAAGCACATAGCAAGAGGCCCAAGCTTCCATCCAGGAGAGATTTTTAAGCTCCCCTGTCTGCTACTTCTCACTTTACTTCCCTTGCACTTACTCACTTTCTTGCCAGGCCAGACACATGGAGAATAGGCTATTTCCAGGGACTTTGGAGATTGGCCTGAGATATAGATACTATAGCTCATTTGGCTTTGTGCCTCCCCTTCCAGTTCAAAACTGTATAAGAGTGATGTGCGCCCCACAGCCCCAGTATCACCTTCCCAAACGGTCCCATCTTAGAATTTCAGTGACTCTCTTTATATCAACGGTGGTGGAGATCCTGCTGACATTTATTGCATGAATACTAAATCATTCAACTGAACAGTGGATTTGTTAAGAAAGATAACACAGCATGGCAGAAAAAGCCGAGGCTTTGGAATTGTAAGACTCAGCTCTTTATTCCGAGTCAACCGATTACTGACCGGGCAACTTATTTAACCTTCTCCAATCTTCAGCTCTCTCTCTTGTTTTTTAAAGTTGATTTATTGTTCATTCATGGCTTCACTGTCACATGCGGGCTCCTCTCTAGTTGCGGCACGCAGGCTCCAGAGCGTGTGTGCTCATCATGTGGGGCACGGGCTTAGGTGCTGTACAGCGTGCGGGATCTTAGTTCTCTGACCAGGGATCAAACGTGCATACCCTGCACTGGAAAGCCAGTTCGTAACCACTGGATCACCAGGGAAGTCCTGAAGCCTTCAGTTCTCTTAACAGTAAAATACAAACAGTGCTTCCTAAGTCTTAAGGTTGGGGTCAAAGCTAAATGGCCTCACTGATGTTCCTGGCACAGGACAGACGTTCAGTTGCTAGAGAGGCTCCATCCTGGAGCTACACACTTATCATGGACCAGCCATCACTGGGTATGTCATTACTCTCATCCAACACACAAGGAAATGAAAGAGGAGAAGGTTTAGGATTGCTTCCAAATCTGCACTTTCCCCACTCTGTGCCATCAAACGTATGACACACTTCAAACAGAATAATCAAGTAAGTTTGGGAAACACTACGGACGTTCCCTTCCTTGGAGATTTCAGATAAACACAAATATATGGAAGACCCTAGAAGATCCTGAAGTAAAGAAGCCGGGGCTAATTTGTTTGGTTTAAAATAACATTTTCCAAGTAGGTTGAATCAGGAATCTCTTCTCTTTGCGTTAATAACTGTCAACATGTTGTAAATAACACTCTAGAAAAGGCTGCTTAAAGTTACCCAGCTAGATTAAACTCAAGGCAAGGGTTGGAAATAGTCTCTATTTTTCAGGCTATGTGAAGCTTCTCCTGTTCTCTGTGTAAGTCATGAAGGTCTTCCATTACCACTAATTATTCTGGACCTTTATCACTGAGTCCTTTTGCAATTAGTCCTGTTAACTCAGTCATGCAAACCACTCCTGGACATCGTTAAAGGAAAGCTGCAGAGCCAATGGTTAGGAACGGAGTCTCTGACTTGATGGCAGTCTACCCGAATTAAGCTCCTGTTTCCCCTTTTTTGCTTTGTGACCTTGAGCTGTGCGAGCCTGTTTCCTCATCTATAAACTAAGGAAAATAAAGTCAGTCACCTCAAAGGTCTTGGAGAAGATTCAATAAGATAATCCACATAAGACACCTTATGCAGTTCCTGGCTCAAATGTGTTCAATCAATCTTAGTTATTACTGCAGCATTTAAATCACCCCTTTTTTGAGAAAGAAAAAGTAGACAATGAAAGTATGTCTGCCTTGCCTGGGCTCATACTCATTAATTACTACTGTGCTTTGAGCTTTTTTCTGAGAGTCTAGTTTCCTGCTTCTGGACTTAGAGGCATATTTCCATTTCAGGAGTCAACTTTCATCAAAATGTATCAAACATTATTGAAGGTGACTCATACAGGCTTTTATAATCGTCAGTGACTCCATCTGGCTCCCTCTGACACAGGCATCAGTCAAGCTGCATTCCATCCATTTAAATATCAGCACATAGAGTTGGAAAAGATTGCCAAAGCTAGGTAGTCTTGCTATGCCAAATATTTGCACACATACTAACACCAGCCCCCACTAGTAGACCCGTGCCAGACATTGCTAATCCATCATGATACCTTTTCCCCTTGAGTTCAAACATGGCCATAGAATCTCTCTCAAAGAGGCTCCTGCGGCTGCTCAGTCGCTCTAGTCGTGTCCGACTCTGTGTGACCCCATAGATGGCAGCCCACCAGGCTCCCCCGTCCCTGGGATTCTCCAGGCAAGAACATTTCCTGTTCTTGCTGTACCATTTCCTTCTCCAATGCATGAAAGTGAAAAGTGAAAGGGAAGTCGCTCAGCCGTGTCCGACTCTTCACGACCCCACGGACCACAACCTACAAGGTTCCTCTGTCCATGGGATTTTCCAGGCAAGAGCACTGGAGTGGGGTGCCATCACCTTCTCCACAAAGAGGCTCCAGACAGCCATTATCAGCTGAATGAAATTGACACATAAACTGAAACTTGTCATCTCAAACCGGATTCAGCCTCTTAACTAATGCTTGAGTGACCTCTACAATATTATTATTTATTTTCCTAAAAAATATGTTCAGTGTTGTCGAGCTTCCTAATAGGGGAGGACAAGAAAGAAAGGGAGAGACAAGGAGAATAAATACTAACCTCTGGGTAGCACTTATTATTAATCCACTAGGCATAACTCCTTATCACACTCTGTCTCCAAAAACCCTGGAAAAATCTTTATGTTACACTGAAGAAGCCACAATTCAGAAAAGTTATAGGACTTTGTCAAGGGCTCCCAGCAGGTAAACAATTTGATTTCAGGTCTTCCTAACTGAAAAGACAATTTCCTTCTCTCTCCCAACATAATTCCCCTTAAAAGTTTCCATATCCCCTCTCAAGGCTCCATCTCTGGCCTTGGGTGGCTGATAACAAGTTGACAAAGGCCACCGTGTTATGCAGCTCTTTTTAGAAAAGTCTCTTTTTTTAGAGTTGAGTTAGGAGTCCATCTCTAACCTGCCCTTCCTAGATAAATCTCTTTATTTTTGTACCTTGCTCAAGAGTTCAAGAACCCACTTTCCAATACTTGTGCAAGAGTCAACGAGATTTCTTAAAATTCTGGATGAAAGCCGAAACAGAGGAGGTCATTGTTCCACTGGGAAATGAATTCAAATCTATTTTTGAAACAGTTTTCCAGAATTTTATAGGAACCTATATTGTTGCCACGTAGTCAGACCCACTTTTTTTTTATTTTCTTTTCTGTCTGGCAAAGAAACAGGACAGAGAAAGCAAGTGCTCTGCAGAATTTTTATTTCAAAAATTGAAACCAGACCATACCAGGGCAGTTTGTGGTCTGAATGTATCAATGGATCTAGTCATATTTCATCTGAGCTTTTCTTAGGTATACTAAACCACAAGTATGAATCTCATTATTGTGTCTGGGTGGAACTACTTTATGGATTAAGATTTGTGGGCTTAACTTGGTTGGTAATGAAACGTATGTTCAAGGGATGGGAGGGAGGAAGCCACGAAGCACTTCCAGTGCTTAGGCCAAACTCTAAAGAAAGAAACACTCGGGATTGGGCAGGGGTTGGGGGTGGGAGGTATTCTTAATATTGGCCGTGTGACTGGGGCCTAAAAAAATGAAATCCAAAATTAGGTTCAGCAGAAATATTGCCAAATCAGCAGCGGACCACACGTCACTAGAACAAAAGAGACTCTAGAATTGAAACCAGACACGACTCCTTGTTTCCCAGGAGAGTCTGCAGCCCCAAGAGTGGTTGTGACTTGCACACAGCGATTGGCAGAAGCATGGCCCGCAGTTCATTGTGTAGCTTTTCAGTCTACGGCATGTGCTACTGTGTGGCCCCAGGAGAGCCTCCGATCTCCAGGAGCTTAAAAATAAACAATGAAAATTCAAAATACAAAAGGAGAGAGAGTGTGACCTAAATTTAATAAATAACACTACAATGAAACTGGAAGGATTCCTAGTAACCCAGGATGCTGCCTTTGCATTGAAATCAGAATCTTACACTATCTTACGGGCCTGGTGAAGTCCACCTCCTGCCAAAGGTCCAGCTGAGTACGCTTCAGTCACACAGAAAGCAGGCAGTACTGGGGCCTCCCGAACTCTTGAGGTATTGATTAGAATCTCATAGGAAAGGTCTGTCTTGGATATTTTTTGCAACACTTGTGCTTATGGCATCTGGCACATGGAACTGATACAAACTCAGTGAAGAGCCGAATGAGCAAAGTGAACTAATTCCAGGAGTGGAGCTATAATGAATTCCTCGATACATCATGCCTTAAAAGAGATCACAGGAGAGCCAGTTACACTAAGGCCATTATGAAACAAAGATTATTTGTTCATTAATTCCATGAAATAAATATCAGCTAACTGTATATAAGCTCAAATCAAGAAATATATTTAGCTACATGTTATTCAAATATAATTATACTGTGCATTTATGATATTCAGAACACAGTACTTGGTGTTGGGTATTAAGAGATGAATGACACAGATATGGTTCCTGCCCTTGTGGGGCTTGCATATGCATACAGTCTAGCTGTTTGGACATGAACAGCTTAGTTGAATGTAAGTACAAGATAGAATCTGCTTATTGCTCTAAAAGAGGAAGATACACATATATGATGAAGCTACCCAAATCATTTTTAGAATGACATGTGATGGAAATAATATCAGATCAATACTCAGAGAATTCAGAAGAGGAAAAAAAGTTGCCTGAGAAAGCTTTTAATAGTAGATGATTTTTTTTGAAGCTGGATGTTGAAGGATAGAGAAATGTGTCTGCTCAGATGGGAACAGGACTCCTGAGGAGACTTGAAGGCATCTGAAATCCTTCCTCGGTGATAACTGAGCTCGACGGCGTCTCCAACGTGTCTGTCAGCATGCTTCGTTTCTACAGAACTGGCAGGTTAGGTGGCATCTTCAGGCCCCGATCCCAGGATACTGATAGTATTTCCCCCTTGAGCCAGGTGTTTGGAAGTTATATAGACAGAGCTTGGGTTTGATCTTGAATCATAACTCCTTTCCTTGGCCCAACACAAAAGACTTTATAAGACAGTGGCTCAGAGCACTTACTTTGGACTTGGATGGATCCATGTTCAAGTCCTGACTCCACTACTTAAGGAATGTGTGAACTGGCATAGCCACTTAATTGTCCTCTGACTCAGTTTCCTCATCTGCAAAGTGAGAATAAAGATACCACCTCATATCACTTTGTAAGAATTTAAACTGGAGATTTAAAATGCTTGGCATGAGCTCTGGCAATTAAGCACTCAGTGAATGATAGTTTATTACATTTTATTATCACTGTCATCATTTCAATCTTGTCTTGATCTTACAAGGCCTCTTCAATTGGTATTTGGGGATCCTAAGCACTTCCTCCTCCAGGAAGTCCTCTGTGAACTTCCAAGCTCAGAGTGACACCTCTTCTCTCAGTCTGTTCATTCATACTATCACTGCTACTGAACCTTGTGTTCTAATTTCTGAGATTTCTGGAAACAGAGAAGGGGTCCTTACGCTGCTTAGTTTTCCTAGCACCCAACAAGACATCATGAGGCACATTATAAGTAAACTGCAGGTAGCTCCTGAAAGAGGCTAAACATGTCTCCTCCTGCTACGGGCTTAGAGTGTGCTGGGACACTTAAGAATATCCTATATATTCAATCCACAGTACAAGGATTTAAAGTCAAGTCTTCCAATGAAATGTGACTATCAATAAATAATCATTGTAAATGCATAAAAAATAAAGTCGATTCTATTTCATAACCTTTCCAGAGGAAACTGTAAGCTTTTTGACAATAGAGAACATGCTTATCTTCTTCACTTCTGTATCCCTCATGCTTAACTCAGGGCTTGGTATATGGTAGATACTTAATAAAGGCATACTAAAAAGATATATAATTGGATGGATGAATGGATGGATGGCAATTGAAGAAATCCTATAGGACCAAGAAGTCTAAACATCTCAACACAGATGTGCTCTAAGATCCCACTGCAGATCTTTCTTTCTGGGGACCATTACAGTGATCTCAGACTAAGAATTACTAGAAGTCTTTGTTGACCCCCTCCCAAGGGTCTCGGCAAATAGGTAAACCTTAATCAAATTCATTGACAAAATAGGTAGGATATCTGGGATTTAATGTTTACCTTACACTAACAGCCAGTGAAACTCCCAATACTTTGGCCACCTCATGCGAAGAGTTGACTCACTGGAAAAGACTCTGATGCTGGGAGGGATTGGGGGCAGGAGGAGAAGGGGACGGCAGAGGATGAGATGGCTGGATGGCATCTCTGACTCGAAGGACATGAGTCTGAGTGAACTCCAGGAGTTGGTGATGGACAGGGAGGCCTGGCGTGCTGCAATTCATGGGGTCGCAGAGTCAGACACGACTGAGCGACTGAACTGATCTGAACTGAACTGAACAGCCAGTGATCCTCTTTGGGTGTTTAGGTCCAGGCATTCTCTTCCATGGCATATGTTACTTTTACTCAGCTCCTTGTGGCTGCCTGAAGTGTCTAACCATAACCGCGAAGTGCAGCGCCAAGGAATTGTGCAGGCATCGACTAGCAATGTCTGCCACGCACACGCTAAGGACGTGTGGCTGCCTCAGATTTGCCACCAAGGAGGCGGTGATCTTCTCAGTTGCCTCCAAGCCTTCTGAAGTCTGATTTAGATTCTCTAATCCAATGTCTGTTTGTGTCTATGGAAAGTACTGAAAATCTGAGCCAAACGTTTCCCGTCAGAAGCAGTGTCTTGAAAAACTAAACCACAGGCAGTCTGTTGTGGAGAAAGACCTGGCTGAGCAGCATGGACAGCCATCCCAGTAGCCAAGACCTGCCAGAAGAGAGCCCCACCCTGGGGTCCTGGGCTTGCTTTTCTTGCTACTGAATGAGAATATGTAGGTGAGGAAGAAAACCAGGACATAGACCCAGCCTCCTCTTCTCCTAAGGATTTTAGCGTGTCTCTGTCACTTGGCAAACTGAAATATTACAAATTAAGCATTTCCATGGAAAAAGCAAACAGTGGGCATGAGGTGGCTCCCCAAAATTCTCTCAGGAATCCCTCATCCTTCAGAGACTAGACTTCCACAAACTGCCTTCTTCAAACAAAAGACGCAAGTCACCGCACAATAACACACCAGCAACTAAGACCTTCTTCCTCTCACCCACTGTCCTAAATATTTCCATGTTTTATCCCATTTGATCTCACTTTTTTCTCACTTTCGGTTGAAATAACTTTATTGTGGGGGTTCTTATGAGTATTGCCGTCTTATAGACAAGAAAGTCGAGGTGTGTGTGTGTGTGTGTGTGTTCCGTCATGTCCAACTCTTTGCCATCCCATGGACTGGCATCGCACCAGGCTCCTCTGTCTATGGAATTCTCCAGGCAAGAATACTGGAGTGGTTTGCCGTTTCCTACTTCAGGGGATCTTCCTGACCCAGGGATGGAACCTGTGTCTCTGCCTCTCCTCCATTGGCATTCTCTACCAGCACGCCACTTGGGAAGCCCCAGGTTGAGGCTCACAGAGGCAGTATTACACATCTAAGGTCAAAGCCACTAGATGGAGTCATATGCGGTCCCCCCATCCAACCATATTTGACCTTGACAATTCCATTAGATTCAAATTAATAGCCAGTGGCAGGACCAGAATCCATGGTATCTGATTCTAGAGCAGATACTCTCGAAAACCGCACAGACTCTCCTTGGAGATTCGTCAGCTTTAGCATCTATCATTCTTCCCAGTAAGCATCTGTTTACCTGTCTGTTTCCTTTCCTGAGCTGTGAGCTCTCTGGGAACAGGAACTATCCATCACTGGCCTCTGAAACACCTGACTACCTCTTGAGCTGCCCCATAGCTTGGTCTTAATCATCATTCAACTCCTCTCTGTCGAATGCAAGAATGAATGATTTTAAAAGTAATTTAATTCCCAGGGCTGTGAAATGATTGCTAGCCCCACAAGCATCCTAACTGGGTGCCAGCTACGCACCACCATACTACCCAAATGGATAAGTGCTTCTCAGTGCTGGAACTCCTACACCTAGGGCTTGGAGGGCTTTGGGTTTGGCAGGCAGCGTCTGCTCAATTCCTTTAAGACACAGGTTGTACTGGACTCCCTCAAGTGGAAGGATCAGATGTCCTCAGAAAAAAATCCACACTTCAGGCTGTTTCTTGGCTCCTCTCTCTTCCTGACACAGTCCAAGAGGGAATTTATGGAGGTTGGGAAGGACAAGGGGTGAGGAATTTCTAGAACCTTTAAGAACGCCCATGTAAGCAGCTCCATGCTTAACTGGCTGTGCACAATAAAATTCTCTTTCCTGTAAGCAGGAAGAAAAATGTGATCTGCCTCAGGTGTTGCCAAAATGATGTGGAAAGAAATTCATCTGGATTTTTAAACCATCAGGAATCTTCCTTGTTCCCCCAAGCCCAGGCTATTTGACGTAAATGCCTAAGTCAACAAGATAAATATATTTTGTGAGTTACTAAGAGTGAAGTCATAAGTATTCTGAAATATGATTCTAGCCAGTTGGAAGTTTTATCTTTATCTAGAAATGAAACTGTTTATTCTCCAGCTGTGACCCGGAAAAAATTCAAAGATTGTTGACTCCTCCATCTAAGCAGTGGTCTTTGTCCTGTGATGAAGTGCCTAAAAATAACCGTTAGTTTATCTCATGCTGCTTCCAAAACGTTAGCTATCAAACAGCTCTGCTGAGGCACCTCAGAATATACGATTATAAACCAAAAAACTCCTGGGACGTGGCTGCCATGACCACACCATGCTTTCCCCATCTCCTGGACACAGTGGTACCTCAGAGTAATGCTCCAAATAAAAACCTCTAATGCCGAAACTTGGAAATATCATCCTATACTGGCCACATCTAATAATGAAGAGACTGAAACAAGAACTAATTTTTATCTCCCATCAGTGATAAAATCCTGACATATTAACACTCGCCCCTCAAAAAAAAAAAAAGAGCCTTCAAGACCATTGTTTTCATCTTTTTTTTTCTTTAATAGCAGGCACCATAAGTGTGCCAGGAATTTGCAGACCAAGGGACCAAATCCAGAAGCCTCTGTTTTGCCTGCATAGATGACACTGAGCAGTTGGGCATCTGGCCTTAAAAAGATACAGCAGTGCTCATCCAGCTCAAGACCAGCCCTTCACACTGACTGTTACTGCTCTCCTTACTGGTTCTGTCAACTCCACATGCCCTCTTCTTTCCACTCCTGCACACATCTTACACACCCCCGTGGAACCAGGATGTCAGTATTCCGTACGTGTGATCGCACTTTGGCCCACATCAGGGAGTCACGAAGGGAAGCTGCTGCTGCTGCTGCTCTCATCTTCTTTTGTCTCCTCCTCACCCACGCATTCCTTGTCTTTTCTCATGCTGCTCCCACTTTCTAGACACCTAAGCAAGAAAGGGAGCTGGGTGAGGAGCAATTTCAACCCACCTACTCAATTGCATCCAACCACTTTTTAGAATCCCACCCAAACTTCAGGCTCATCTCAGGTGCTACCTCTTTTAAGGTGTCTTTTTTCAGCCCCTCAAAAAAACATAGTCACCCTCCACTTGGAAACTTAACAGACTTAGGTTAACAAATCTCTTTTATTACCACTCTATCATAACCATAGCCATGCTGTAACTCCCCGATTCTCCCGTGCCTTCTGAATGCAAACTTTCTAATCTACTATCTAATTGACCAGTGTCGTTGTTTCTGTTACCATTAGGTACCGTATTGAGTACCTGCTATGAGCCAGGCACATGCTAGTAGCTTTAAGTACACCTTCTCATCTTATCCCTTCTTCTCATAACTCTATGAAATAGGCACATATATGGGGGCGTCCGTGGTGGCTCAGAGGGGAAAGCATCTGCCTGCAGTGCAGGAGACCCGGGTTCGATTCCTGGGTCAGGAAGATCCCCTGGAGAAGGAAATGGCAACCCACTCCAGTACCCCTGCCTGGAAAATCCATAGCCTTGTAGGAGATGAGGCAAGTTATACTTAGAGGGGGAAGTGAATGGCCACACGTATCAGCTACTAAGTGAAAGACTTGGATACCTATTCAGAGAAATAGGTCTATTTCTCTGCCAAGACCAGACTCTTTCTCTCATACTAGCTCCTTCATTGATAGAACTCTCCAGACAGCTGAAGGAAATGGACTGAGTCCCCTCAAGAAGTCTGGAGCAAGGCATTGCAGAGTCAACAGAAGCAGGAGAGCAAGTTGATCTTGACCAGCTCGACCAGCTCCCAAGAGAAGAGGGAGGCTGGGCAGGACAGGATGTTAGACATAGAGTGGTTCCTGGTCAAGTTATCTTTGGTTTGATTTGAGAAGAATCTCATGGAGCACTTGGGGCTGTAACGTATGCAGAAAGAAAAAGAAAAAACACCTTGTATTGCAAGTGTAGGAGGAGGATAGGATGATAACCTGGGGCAAGATCTATGTCCTTTCAGATTCAAGGAGGACGATAGCCATAAAGACCACATATTAATCAAGGTACATATACTCATACCCGGATATGTTTGAATATAGAAGGTATGAAATTAGTGCACATACATACTTGTTTATGTTACTGAAAAGGAGTCATCTTCTCTGGTCTCCTGGCACCTGCACATGAGGTACACACAATTGTATTGTAATAATATAGGAGACTTAACAACTATCCTAACTTTCTTTTTTAGACTTCCTTTGACCTCTCTAAGCTTCAGTTTCCTTACTATGAGCTTAATATTACCATTCAGACTTCTAACTAGAACTGGTGAATAGAACTTCCTACAGTGATGGAATTGGTCCTTAGCCACATTGTCTGATATCATGGCCACTCACCACACTGCTGTTAAGCACTTGAAATGTGAGTAGAGCCACTGAGGATGGAATTTTCAGCTGTATTTGATTTTAATAACCACTTGTGTCTAGTGACCTCCATACTGAACAGTGCAGCTCTAGACCAATGAATTAAAAGAATTTTCTTCCTCTTAACCCTTTTCTCTCATGAAGAAATCTTTAAGGTACTGTTGTTGTTGTTGTTGTTGCTGTTGTTGTTGTTTTCATTATTCTCCAGATGAATCATGCTTAAGAAGTTAGCAGGAAAGAGGCATCTAAAGAATCATCAGTACAATCTCAACAGCTAATCTGGCTCTAACATTTTCTTCTGATAAAAACAGAAAGCAGAGTATGATCCACGTGTACATTTTTCTGCATTTAGCATATATGCCAAGACAGGTTACAGAGCATGGCAACATGCATGGCTTGGATAGAGCACTTTCTCCTGGATGTGTGACCCCAAGAATCTATATATTGAGCCAGTACAAAGGCTGCGTGTCTCCCTGCAGCCCTCCTTGGCAAACAGCTCCTTTAGTCTTTAGGCCATAGCAGACAGAACATAGATGACTTGACAGATGGGAGACAGACAAGAGTTTTAGGTATAGGCATAGACATATAGACTTAGGTATAGGTGCAGGTGTGGGTATAGATGTAGACATAAAGGTGAAGTGGTAGATGTATGGATATAGATAAAGATAGAGAGACAATCTCCCAAGACATATTCTCCTGCGAGTTCTGAGAAAGCGAGAGCTTCACTTAACTGCAGAACCCATCCTTGCTTAAAAAACAAAAACAAAGCAAAAACAGACTTACATATCCCAAGATAGGATTTTCAAGAGTTGGGAAAAAGAAAATCCTGGAAAAATGGTCACTGAAGTCCATTTTTTTCACTACAAAAGCTCTCACTCCTGCCAAAGACTGTCCTGTTCCTTCTACACACAGTATCTCACACAGACTCCACAGCAGTCCTACAAGAACACTCATAGCATGTTTTATTGACGACATGACTCTGGCTTCCATTATAGCTAATAGTTTGTCCAAAGAAGTGGTTGAACAATGACTCAAACTCAAGACAGTTTGTCTATATATCTGTGCTCTTCAACACTCTTCATTTTATATACCAGTGACTTGGAGTTTGCTATATTATCCAAAGCCCTTTCTATTGGGTAATTCCAATTAGAAATGTATTTCAAGGCCTTTCTCCACATCCGAATCTCTATTCCTGTTGCACTTATGGACACAGCGGGAGAGGAAAGGATGGGACAAACCGAGAAAGTAGCATTGACATATATACACTGTCATGTGTAAAACAGAGAGCTAATGGGAAGCTGCTGTATAACACAGGCATCCCAGCCTGGTGCTCTATGATGACCTCGAGTGGTGGGAGTCAGGCTCAAGAGGGAGTGGACACACACACACACACACACACATCTATACTTATGATTATTACTGATTTGTGTTGTTGTATGCAGAAACCAACACAACATTGTAGAACAGTTATCCTTCCATCTAAAAAAATTTAGAAAAAGAAATGTATTTCTCCTATTGTGCTGAAATTTGCCTTCTTATAACCAATCCTCCTCTCCACCTGCAGTGCACACACATATTGGCGCTTGTTCTGTCCTTTGAGGCCACAGGGGACAAGCCAGCTCCTGGTTCCCCAGGGTTTATACAGAATAATCTTGTTCCTCTACACCTTGGCTTTCTCAGCTACAGAATAAATATGCACAGGTCTGCATTCTTTCCTCCTGTGATATCTTTTCCAGAGCTTCCACCACCTGATTACTTCCTAGGAAGATAAGTGCTTCTGCTTGTGCTTTCTAAAGACTCATTCTCTGATTTTAAAAGCCCTACTATCAGAACACGATCCTTCATGTCTAACTTATATGTAACAAACTGCAACCTAAAGTAATTTTCCCTAGGTCTATCCTCAGAGGAGACATGAATCAGTCAGCTATCTGTATGAGAATATTTTACATTTTTAAAGGTTGTTATTTGCTTTGTATGTTTGCTTCTCTGGTGTAAATATTTCCAGTTCTAGTAAATTTATCTTCATAAGGTTTACCCCCTTACACATCAGCGATTTCTGCAGCTCCTCTTTGATCTAGATCCAAGTTGCTGCTGGGCTTAGGACTGGATTCAATGAAGAGGTTAAACTGAAGCAAAATAGGCTATTAGCTTGGACTCATGCTAGGTTTTGTTCCTCAGAGTACAAAAAAGTAGCAGCTAGTTTTTAATGTGTGCCTCGATAGCATTTGGGGTGTTTTCTGTGCAGATCTTTAATTCATAATTCCCTCTGGAAGGATTTTGATCCCTCATTGTACAAGTGAGGTCACGGTTTAGAGAGGATTAATAGTTTGCCCGGGCTTCCTAGGTGGTGCTAGTAAGTAAAGTCGCTCAGTCGTGTCCGACTCTGCGACCCCACAGACTGTAGCCTACCAGGCTTCTCTGTCCATGGGATTTTCCAGGCAAGAATACTGGAGTGGGTTACCATTTCCTTCTCCAGGGGATCTTCCCGACCCAGGGATCGAACCCAGGTCTCCTGTATTGGAGGCAGGCACTTTAACCTCTGAGCCACCAGGGAAGCCCCTCCCTCCAGTGCAGGAGACCTAAGAGATGCAGGTTCAATCCCTGAGTCAGGAAGATCCCGTGGAGAAGGAAATGGCAACCCATTCGAGTATTCTTGCCTGGAGAATTCCATGGACAGAGGAGCCTGGTGGGCTATGATCCATAGGGTCTCATCAAGAGTAGGACACGGCTGGAGCGACTTAAGGTGGACGGACAGGTAGTTTGCCCAAGTCATAGAGTTAGTGAGTGGCACTTGTACTCTAGTATGTCTAGTTCCAAAGTCTAGATGTTTTCCACCATGTTGAAGGTATAATGAGTCTTTCCTGAAGTGCCAAAATATCCCCCTGCCCTCAGACCACCAGGAGCCAATATGGGAAATACACAACCCTCAAGAATCACATTTCCTTCCTCCAAACAGAGTATTGGGCTGCGCCAGTGCGTGTCTCTTACATGCAGAGTGAGAAATCCTCACTCAACTCGTACTCTGGTCAGTGTTTCCCTAGACTCGTTGCCTTTAAGTCTCAACCAGTGATTCTAACAGCCTTTTAGATGGAAATTTAAGTCGTTTAGCAACACACACAAAAGTCTTGGGTAAACGTCCAAAAGCATTTCAAACTTGGCCCGTGGCCCTTCCTCATAAAAAAAAAGGGGGGGGGCAAAGAATTGATGGGAAGAGGGTGAGAAAGAAGGACTCTGTGGAAGGCTAAGAGAGTTTAAACAATTGCAATAGAATATCCAATCAATAAATAAATGTTTGTCCAGTAAACAACTAAGATGGGCTATGGTAGCTTGAAAGAAGACAACTTGCCAAGTTCTCCTCTTCATAATAATTTTCATCCAGTGGGCTTGCCTACATCAAAGATCCACAAATTCTTCTTAGGAACCTAATTTGAATAATA
Source organism: Redunca redunca (assembly GCA_006410935.1). Classification (NCBI taxonomy): domain Eukaryota; kingdom Metazoa; phylum Chordata; class Mammalia; order Artiodactyla; family Bovidae; genus Redunca; species Redunca redunca. Next base: position 403,983 of record SJYQ01003975.1, read on the forward strand.
AAGCATACTGACGGCCACCTTCTCTCTGTGTCCTCATATGGCCTTTCCTCTGTGCACAAGACAGAAAAGCCAAGTCAGAGAGAGATGTGGAGTCTCGTCCTCTTCTATAAGGACACCAATACTGTCATCAGATTAGGATGCAGCCCTCATGACCTTCAGTTAACCTTGATTACCTCCCTGAGAGCCTTATCTCCAAATATAGTCACACTGAGGGTTGAGGCTTCAATCATGAGTTTGAGGGGAGAGGAAGAAAAAACACTCAGCAAGAATAGTTTAAGTTTGTTGATTACAGAAGACAGCAAGGGCTCATGGATACCTTTTCTGAGTCATCTCTTGCCCTTGGTCATAGCTTGGATAACTGGTCCTGGAACATTCTGTCAGGTTCTTCTAAACACCTGATATTTTCAAGTTTTAGAAATAAAAAGGAAGAGAAACTAAAGTTCAAAGATATAGAATATTGTTTCAACCGGCACATTACAAGTAAGATGTTAAGCTGGAATAAAAATTCAATTCGCCTTCTAAAGTCTTGCATTTTAACCTTTGCTTCCCGCAGCAGCGGCAAAGCAGCAGTGGAGTTAATTTCAGATGGGAGAGTCAATAACGAAGGGAGAAATTCTTCAACATCTATGGGACTGTGACCTTCATATCACTCAGGGTGCTCACTCAGCAAATGTTGAGGGGACTCAGGAATATATGAATGATTTCCTTAATGTTTTCACTTACATCATTACTTTGATATTCTGATCTTCACTGTACAGAAGTAAAATAAGACAAATAAAAGTTACATAACTTACCCAAAGGCCCAGAGTTAGGGCTTAGATCCAAACCACATCTGATCTGTCTTATTCCAAAGTTTTGTCCTTTCTCCTGTCTCCTTATATTTCCAAATACTGAATTGTGAGTGAAATCATTCCTTCATGATTGCAAAATTCTTTTAGAGACCATTTTATGACCACACTTCAGCACATACTGAAGGAATGAAGAGATCTTCAAACACAGGAAACAGAACATCAAAATTAACTAAGAACTGCAGATATTCAACAGATTCAATTAGCAATAGACACTAACAAGCTTTGGCTTTCCTTTGTTTACTCGTAGGAGAAAACTCCTTCAAAAAGATCAGGAACAACTGATTTGGATTCTGCTCTCTGCTTCCGAATCCCCACTTCTACCTAAGAGTGAGATACCCTAGGACCACAAGCACCCTGAGACATTCAGCCAAACTCACCTCCACCATGGGGGTCATGGCTCAGCTATGGGCAGGCCTCTTCCTAGCTCTGCTTGCCCTTCCGGCCGAAGGTGGCGTCCTCAAGAAAGTCATCCGGCACAAGCGACAGAGTGGAGTGAATGTCACCCTGCCAGAGGAAAACCAGCCAGTGGTGTTTAATCATGTCTACAATATCAAGCTGCCCGTGGGGTCCCAGTGTTCAGTGGATCTGGAATCTGCCAGTGGGGAGAAAGACTTGGCCCCACCATCAGAGCCCCGGGAAAGCTTCCAGGAGCACACGGTGGATGGGGAAAACCAGATCGTCTTCACTCACCGCATCAACATCCCCCGCCGGGCCTGTGGCTGTGCAGCTGCTCCTGATGTCAGGGAGCTTCTGAGCAGACTGGAGGAGCTGGAGAACCTGGTGTCTTCCCTGCGGGAACAGTGCACCTCGGGAGCGGGCTGCTGCCTCCAGTCTGCCGAAGGTAGGAGCTGGTGACAGGTCCAGCCCCTCACTGTACGGGTGGGAGGAACGGTGAGCCGGGCAGGATCCATCAGTTGTTTCCAGAGTGGGTTCCCTGGGGAACCAGCCTCAGAAGGTGTTCATTCAAAAGAGATATAATGGACAAATGACTATGGAGAACGTAACCATATCTAGTAGGCTGTTGGAGAGTCATGGTGACGAATGTTTTAGAGGAATTTTCAGGCCTCTGAGAGATCTTGCTTAGAAAAACCCTATCTTACTTTTAAGTACTAGTTTCTAAAACTGGGCTTCCCTGGTGGCTCATCTGGTAAAGAATCTGCCTGCAAGGCCGGAGACCTGGGTTTGATCCCTGGGTTGGGAAGATCCACTGGAGAAGGGAAAGGCTATCCACTCCAGTATTCTGGCCTGGAGAATTCCGTGGACTGTGTAGTCCATGGGGTTGCAAAGAGTCAGACATGACTGAGCAACTTTCACTTCACTTCTAAAGCTGCTTTGACAATGACATCTGCTCATTCCATACTCTGAAACCCTAATAATGTATTTTGAAATCCCTCACCCAAAGATCATTCTCTGAAAGGTAGTAATGTACCCCCACCACCCTGTTGTATAAATAAGGAAACTAAGGCCTAAAAGGAAGTTGGGATTCCCCAAGGTCCTGACATAAGTGGCCAAGTTAGGACTTAAATGACAGTATGCCATACCTTAGTGTTCTCACAAAGTTACAGCCCATAGCGATGTAAAATTTGGGAGAAATCGGAAAAAACATTCCAGTTTAAAGGCAACGATGATGATCACATGCGAACTAAGTCCTTTATATATTGGGTTGGCTTGTAGCCTACAGAAAACCCAAATGAACTTTTTGGCCAATCCAATACCAGGCACTATAATTCACTGTCTCATTTAATCCTCCCAACAACCCTTTGAGATAAAGTTTAATACCCCCATTCTATAGATCTAAGAAACGAGACTCAAAAAAGTTAAGCAACTGCCACAAGAAGACACAAAGAGTGATAAGAAACAGGAGCTTTGGAGGTGCCTGTGTTTCTCCAGAACTCTGCCTGTCTCTAGGTGCATCTTTTTTTTAAAGGAATTTTGCCACTTGGGAATTTTGTCTTCATTTCCATTCCCTAAAGTTGATAGAAATACACGGGTTTCAACAAGGCTAAATCAGAGGTGAAAATATCTATTTCTGCCACTCATAAAACAAACAAAAAAATACTAGAAAGTATTTTGACAGATTATTCCAAGAACAGCTCCAATCAAGAGCAACTCGAATCATCATAAATTGAGGGTACTGTAACTGCGTGGACACCAGGCCCTTCTGCAGTGGCCGGGGCAACAAGCACTGAAGGCTGTGGCTGCATGTGGGAACCCGGCTGGAAAGGCTAATCATCATAAAAATAAACGCTAATCATCATAAATTGAGAGTACTGTAGGACATCCTTTAGGTTTCCAAGGCAAAAAATAGTTTACGTACAAATTAGTTCATCTTCCACTTCTTTCAACCCCCTAGTAAAATGCAGAGGGGATTTACAGAATAGGACTAATAGAACCCAAAGGAATGGCTTAAAAAAACTCATTAATGCCATGCTGTCCATTAGAACTATGAGCCACTTATGTAATTAATCATAACTTTTCCAATAGTCATACTAATTAAATGATAAAGGAACAGGTAAAATGATTTTAATCATTCATCCAATATAAGTAAATAATCTTTCAGCTTGGAAACTATACAAAAATTATTAATGGATATTTTACATTCTTTTCTTGTATGCCCTCTTTGAAATCCAGAGTGTTTGTAGTTCACATTCAGAGCACATCAAAATTCAGGCTAGCCACAGTTTAATGGTTTAAAGGCCAAATGTGTCTAACAGCTACCATACTAGATGACATAGTTTTAGATTCTCAGTTTTCAAGCCAACTTCTTTCTTAAAATTGACTACCTTCCTGCTGTCAGGAAGGAGATACAATGTATTAATGCAACTGTATTTAGATGCAGATAAAATGGAGCAAGTTTTGTTTGTTTCTTTCCCTTGATTGCATGGAGGCCACACCAGCCACTGCTGCAACTTAAGCCAAGACATTATGGAAAAAGACGGATGCACATGAGCTTCGTGGGGGCTGCTGCTGCTGCTGCTGCTAAGTCGCATTAGTCGTGTCCAGCTCTGTGTGACCCCACAGACAGCAGCCCACCAGGCTCCCCCATCCCTGGGATTCTGAGTCTAATGGAAAGTTGTCCTAGCACAATTATAAAGCCACTCCTTAGCTGCCTCATTTCAGTTACTGAAAATTTAGAAACCTTTGATCACATAAGCACATATACCGACTTAAGTCAACTAAGACCCTCTGCAAGAGGAAATCAGAATCAGCACAATGGTGGGTCCTTAATGTCCTCATTTAACCCAATCGACCCCAGGTGAGTGGGCCATGGGTCCCACCTGACCAACGGAGAATCTGAGCTCCAGAGTGTCTAAGTCATTTTGCAAATGCAGCACAGTTATTGAGTCAAGGCATCAGAACTGAGTTCAGTTCAACAATTATTTCTTGGTGAAACACTTATTTTCTTACATGGCTAACCTCGGCTAACTATGGGAGAAGTAAAAACACAGCCCAGCAAGATGCATTCCACAGGCAGTGGTTCGTAACCCTTGGAGTCCCAGGAATACCTGAAAATTTGATGAAAACGAGTCTTCTCCCCAGGGATGGAAACACACACATACACGTACACACACAATTTCAGAGAGTATAGCTTAAGAATGCCTACCTAGTGTCATTGGTTGTGAAAGTGTTAGTCACTCAGTCATGTCCAACTCTTTGCAACTATATAGACTGTAGCCTACCAGGCTCCTCTGACCATGGGATTCTCCAGGCCAGAATACTGGAGTGGCTTGCCATTCCCTTTTTCAGGGGATCTTCCTGACCCAGGGATCAAACCCAGGTCTCCTGCACTGCAGGCAGATCCTTTACCATCTGAGCTTCCAGGGAAACTCAAAGTAGAAGACCAGCCCAGCGTGGGGCTCCAACCTATGACCCTGAGATTAAGAGTCGCATGCTCTAACAGACTGAGCTAGCCAGGCAGCCTCACCGGATTTCACACAATAAGCAATTGATTTTCAAGCCAGACGGGGCCTGAGAGGCCACCTTGCTCTAACGGAATTTGAATCTGGGTTTTGTGGGTAGAAGCCAAGAAAGCAAGCTGCCCCTGCTCAGAGAGAGACTCTGTTCTCTTCCCTGCAGGCCGTGTGGACACCAGGCCCTTCTGCAGCGGCCGAGGCAACTTCAGCACGGGAGGCTGCGGTTGCGTGTGCGAACCCGGCTGGAAAGGCCCCAACTGCTCCGAGCCCGAGTGCCCGGGCAACTGTCACCTGCGCGGCCAGTGTCTGGATGGCCAGTGCGTGTGCAACGAGGGCTTCACCGGCGAGGACTGCGGCCTGCTGGCCTGTCCCAGCGACTGCAACGACCAGGGCAAGTGCGTGGACGGGGCCTGCGTCTGCTTCGAAGGCTACTCCGGGCTTGACTGCAGCCAGGAGACATGCCCAGTGCCCTGCAGCGAGGAGCACGGCCGCTGCGTGGACGGCCGCTGCGTGTGCCAGGAGGGCTTCGCGGGAGAGGACTGCAGGGAGCCCCTGTGTCTTCACAACTGCCACGGCCGCGGGCGCTGTGTGGAGAATGAGTGCGTGTGCGACGAGGGCTTCACGGGCGACGACTGCGGGGAACTCGTCTGCCCCAACGACTGCTTCGACCGTGGTCGCTGCCGCAACGGCACCTGCTCCTGCGACGAGGGCTTCACGGGCGAGGACTGCGGCCAGCTCGCCTGTCCCCACGCCTGCCACGGCCGCGGCCGCTGTGACGAGGGCCAGTGCGTGTGCGACGAGGGCTTTGCGGGCGCGGACTGCAGCGAGCGGCGCTGCCCCTCCGACTGCCACGAGCGCGGCCGCTGCGTGGACGGGCGTTGCGAGTGCAACGACGGCTTCACGGGCGCAGACTGCGGAGAGCTGCAGTGTCCCCGCGACTGCAGCGGCCACGGGCGCTGCGTGAACGGGCAGTGCGTGTGCGACGAGGGCCACACCGGCGAGGACTGCGGGCAGCGGCGGTGCCCCTCTGACTGCCACGGCCATGGGCGCTGCGTGGACGGGCGCTGTGAGTGCCAGCCTGGCTTCCAGGGTGACGACTGCGGCGAGATGAGCTGCCCGCACGACTGCCACCAGCACGGGCGCTGCGTGAACGGCATGTGTGTGTGTGACGACGCCTACACGGGCGAGGACTGCCGCGAGCTCCGCTGCCCCCGGGACTGCAGCCAGCGCGGCCGCTGCGTGGACGGGCGCTGCGTGTGCGAGGACGGCTTCGCCGGCCCCGACTGCGCAGACCTCGCCTGTCCCGGCGACTGCCACAGCCGCGGGCGCTGCGTGGACGGCCAGTGCGTGTGCCTCGAGGGCTTCACCGGGCCTGACTGTGCGCAGCGCAGGTGTCCCGGCGACTGTCACGGCCAGGGCCGCTGCGTGGACGGCCAGTGCGTGTGCCACGAGGGCTTCACCGGACCCGACTGTGCTCAGCCCTCCTGTCCCAACGACTGCAGCAACTGGGGGCAGTGCGTCTCTGGCCGCTGCATTTGCAATGAGGGATACACCGGGGAAGACTGCTCCCAGGGTGAGTGGCAGCCTCCAGGGAACTGGCGTCAGGGGCTGGCATGTGCTGGAGATCTCTGTGTTACACTACACACACATACACACACGCACAAGCACATGCTCTCTGAAGGAGCCCTCCTTTCTCACCTGTTTCAGAGCTTCCTATTTAGGGGTCAGAGGCTCAGAGAGGTTCTGGAATTGTCCCAAGGACACACAGCTGATAGATCACACAGCTAGTACCTGAATCTGGGTAACTCCTCCATGCTGAGTTTCACAACCAGTGCCCAAAATAAAGTAGATGAAAAGATTACCTCCCTTTTGCTAAACATCAACCTTCTTTCCTACTCTACACACTGACATGTAAAACTGACACGACATCATAAACTAAATCCCTCTATTTGGATGGAGTTAAAATTCAACTCAATTGAATGGACAGTGAGATTACATAAAACAAACTGGTTTAAATGCATGCTTAGCTAAAGACCAGTGTTGATCACCTATGAAGCAGACTTGTCTCTTAAATCATCTTTTTGTTGCTGTCCTTGATCCCAAGGACTCTGAGTGCCTTAGAGGAGCATTAGCCCAGCAGTTAGGACAGGACATTTATTCAAGTCAAGAGAAACACACAAAGACCAATAATGTTCATGTTTAATGAGGGTCTTTGTACTTCCCTTACCCACCATATATACTTGTAATGGAGAATTTCAGCTTGATTTAAAGCCATCAGCACATAAGAATAAACCTGGGGCTCTGTGTTTGACATGGCCAAGCCAGGGACGCCTGTATGGAAGGAACACCAGTCTAGCAGGGAGGAGAAGTGAGTTCCAGATCTGGTGAGTAAGCGAAGTAGAGAAAGTCCCACTCACCTCTTAAGAAAAGGAAGGAGTTGGACTAGATGAACCTGAAACACCCTTCAAGGGCTAAGGATATATGACTTGAAGTTCAGAGCAGAAAGCCAAGCTCAGGCTGCACTTTCTTCTGAAGATGGCCTGAATCTGAACTAAGGTCCAAGGAATAGAAACAAGTTGAAAGCCACACTGCAGACCTGGAACTTGACCCTGAAGGCAAGGGGTGGCCCCCAAAAGTTTTGAAGATGAGACACAGTAGGCTGGACCTGTCTCTTCTGCTGCCAATCACAGAGGCCCCAAATCTTCTAAAATGCAGACTCATCAAGTACGCCCCTGCTGTGACCCATAGAGTGTGTTACTGACACCATCTGACCCAAGCTGTCCTTCCTTATCCCTGACAGTGTCCCCTCCCAAAGACCTCATCGTGACAGAAGTGACGGAAGAGACCGTAAACCTGGCCTGGGACAATGAGATGCGGGTCACAGAGTACCTCATCGTGTACACGCCCACCCATGAGGATGGCCTGGAAATGCAGTTCCGGGTCCCTGGAGATCAGACGTCCGCCACCATCCGGGAGCTGGAGCCGGGCGTGGAGTACTTTATCCGCGTGTTCGCCATCCTGGAGAACAAGAAGAGCATTCCAGTCAGCGCCAGGGTGGCCACGTGTGAGTGCACAGAACCCCTCTTGGCAGTCTCAACTGCCCCCCACCTGCCCAGTGCATAACCCACCCCCACCGGCATGTGTTACTGCCTCACCTTTACCCCACAGGTCAATGGCTGACTTCATACAGTTACACCAGCTAAAACTCTGGAATCCAGTGACGTCCATTGAATTAAAAAAAAAAAAAAAAAAGTTGAAATATAGTTGATTTACAGTGTTAATTTCTACCATACGGCAAAGTGATTCAGCTACACACACACACATATATGTATATACATTTTCCTACAGCTTACTGAATATTTTTAAAGACACTCCTCACATGCTAACTCATATAACTCACAATAAGCCTGTGAGACAGGAGCTATTGTTAACCCATTTTGAGACCCCCAAGTGGTTAAGCCTCTTGTTCCAAACTAACTAGTTAATAAGTGGTCAAGATGGAATTTGAACCCTGGCAGTCTTAAGTACTCTGTTCTACTATTACTTTTCTGTGGAACCCACTGTAGAAATATTTAAAATATTCAAAAGTGGAAACATTAAGTTTCAAGTTATTCTTCCTTTAAGAGTTCAACATCAGAAAAATTATCTCCACTCTTAAAAAGCAAGTTGTGGTTAGAAATTGGTCCTTTTTTGCTTCATAAGAATAACCTTGGCTGCTTTTTATTAAACGTGTGCTTCAGGCCAGGAACCACGGCCAGCAGTCATTGTGGAATACATCATTTAGTCTCAAAACATTCCCCAGGGGCAGGCATACTTACCCTCCTTCTTTTGGGTGAAGAAACTAAGGTTCAGGGCATTGTGCTCAACTCAACCAAGCACACAAAAGTTGTAATGATCGAGCTTATGATCATTACATATGATCAGCCAGATTCTAAAGTCTATGCTCATATTAAGTTTAAGCATATGAAATTATAAATATTCAATCATATCGCTGACCCTTATATTAATTTTCATGATGCCTCAAAGTCAACAGCATCCCAGAAGAACCCTTAAAAAGACTCCAGCTCTGACGATCAGCCCCGTGGGGTTTGGTGGAATGATGTCTGTCCTTCCCCATCACACATGGACTCATTCTTACCTCCTCTCTGTGCTCTTCCTGACAGACCTGCCTACACCTGAAGGTCTAAAATTCAAGTCCATCAAGGAGACATCTGTGGAAGTGGAGTGGGATCCTCTGGACATCGCTTTTGAAACATGGGAGGTCATCTTCCGGAACATGGTAAGGAGCACAAAAGAGGAGCGGGCATGTTTGTCCACGAGAACCAGAAAGGTGCTCACGGGACCCTGCAGACTTTTCCGTCAACTCCACTTCCTTGGCTTTGGGTGGGGGACAAGGCTCTAATGAAAAGGGCTTCCCAGGTGGCACAGTGGTAAAGAATCTTCCTGCGAATGCAGGAAACACAAGAGATGTGGGTTCTATCTCTGTGTCTGGAAGGTTCCCCAGAGAAGGAAAGGCAACCCATTCCAGTGTTCTTGCCTGGGATATACCATAGACAGAGGAGCCAGGTGGGCTACAGTCCATGGGGTTGCAAAGAGTTAGACGTGACTAAGCACACAGGCCCTCAAGGCTCTAATCAGACCCTGCATATTTGCATATATTTCACTTGATTTTAAGAAATCAAAAAGCATGGCATTTAGGACTGAGTGCCTAGACAAATAGATGGCAAGTCATCTCTAGGTTCCGATTGCCTGTTACAGTCTTGCAAATCTCCACTCAGAGGCAATAATGTGTATATAATAATGGTGTTTGGAGTAACTGGTTCTATACAGCAGAAACTAATGCAACATTGTAAATCAGCTATACTCCAGTAATGTTTTAAACAAAGAAAATTAAATGGTCTCTGTCTCAAATGCCTCCAGGCATATCCGAGATTGAGCATCCTTTTTTCTCTTTGTGCCTAAGAGCACATATGAGATAGGAAAGTGACTCCCTGAGTTCAAAGCCAGGCTCTGCCACTTACAACTATGTGACAATGGGACAATCACCTGACTTTTAGGATGCCAGTTCCTTCATCTATGAAAGGAAGGATTGATTTCGTGGCTCCAGAGTGCCTGTGCTTCTCACACCTCTCAGTTTTCTTGAGTGTCAAAAGGGTGAGTAGAGAGGTCTATGGGAGAGCGTCTTTATCGTCTTTCTATCCTCAGCACCCACCACACTGATCAGATGCTTAGTAAGTGCCGAGTGAGCAGATGGAAGCATGAAGGAGGAAAGAAGGAACACAAAATGAATGAATCACATAAACGAAGGGTCTGGCATTGCCTTAGGTCTTACGAAGGTGCCTCTGTTATTTCAGAATAAAGATGATGAGGGAGAGATCACAAAGAGCCTGCGGAGGCCAGAGACCACGTACCGGCAAACTGGCCTGGCTCCCGGGCAGGAGTACGAGATATCCTTGCACATCGTGAAGAACAATACCCGGGGCCCCGGCCTGAAGAGAGTGACAACTACCCGTGAGTATCACCTTTAACACCACTGCAAAGCTTGTACTGCAAAGCACCTCTCGTTGACAGCATGCTCTCCTACAGAGCAGCAGTGTCAATTCACTTTTGCTACCTAAAAAACAAGCTCCAAACTTAGTAGCCCAAAACACTTGCACATTTGTGATTGGGGGTTGGACAGTCTTCCTGTTCTCCGCTGGCCTCACTTAGAGCGCCTGCGTGGGCTGGGGGACGGTTGACCTGGGATGGCCTCAGCCAGGATGGTGTCCTTCTGCCCCACACAGTCCCCCAGCCTCCCACAGGCTAGCCTGGACCTGGCCTCACAGCAGCTGAGCAAGTTCACAACCAGCACTGGGTCACTTCAACCAAAGCAAATCTCAGGCCAAGTCCAGATGGAAAGGGTGGGGAAACAGACCCATCTCTCTATGAGAGATACTTCAGTGTGACATTTCAAAGGGGCACTGATACAGGAAAATACCTGAGGTTCTAGCAAACGAGCTACCACAACCATCCGATTTAATATTAGTAACCGGTCTTAATGAAAGAGGTAGGGTAAATATTAATGCTGTTCTTTTTTGAGAGTAAAAACTGAGGCTTAGAGAAATGGAATCAATTTAACTAACACCATGTGGTTAATCCTATCAGGGCAAGACTTTTTAAGCCCAGGTTTAGTTTTATGACTTTAACCCCATTACCAATAACATTGACTAGGCTCTGGATTATGTAGTGTTAATTCCATGTCTTCAACAGGAGCCTAAATAAAATGTAGCTTAGTGCTAAAGATGTCAGAACTTCTTGGGGGTCGATGTGGCACTGTTAGACCATTTGGCGGGTGGAATAAAAATCCTGAATTTGGAGTTGTTCTACAGAGAAGCAAATTTTTATAAATAAATAAATAAAATTATTTTGTGCTGACATTGGGAAAATCTCTTTATCTTCTTCAAGATAGCGTGTATGCCAACTGCTTAAGGAATTGACTCTTCTTGGCAGGGAGTGATTGGAAAATTTACATCTGTTGACTAATGACAAGAAAGAACATCTTGCATTTAAATATTTGCACATTTTGCTTAACTCAGATCCAACAATTCAATTCATAAGACTGTCTTTTTTTTATAAGCAAGTGTTTTCCATCATCTTGACAACATCCCACTGTGGTAGGTACAAGACGGGTACCAACAAGAAAAAAAATCATTAGATCACCAGAAAGGCATAGAAAAGATCAAACACAGAGACAGTACACTGAAAATACAAAAGGCATTTCTTTCATCTGCCCTTTTCTTTTTAATCTGAACTGGGGACTGGTTACTTTATTTTCTTCTTCTTGCAGGACAAACACCCCAACATCTGAAGTTTCATAATCACATCAATACTAACACTGAGAGGTGGATTCTTACCTGTTTATTTTGCTGATACCTGATCTTTTTCCAAATTTAAAGAAAGGATCTTAATGTTTTCATTTTCAGCTCCTTCCCTCTCGGCTCTATACAGAGATTGTATAACAATCATTTCTGATGTGTAAATGTTTTTGAGAGGCACTGACATTTAAGGAGAAGGAAATGGGTTTTGGATCCAAACAGTCCTGAGTTTGAATTCTAGCTTCACCACTCACCACCACTTTAGGCAGATTCACTTCTTTAAGCCTCAGACTTACCATCTGGAAACTGGGTTCGTAGTATCTTCCTATGGCATAGTCATGAGAGTTAAGACTTAGAGTGACAAAGCACTGTGTTTGGCACACAGGAACTCAAGACCGTGTTAATCTCCTGGATTGAAGGGATCCCAATCTAGGAGAAGATCTGTGTCCTTATTTGAGTCTCTATCTCTTTAATGAAAGGGCTGTTAAGCAAGATAGTGGGTATGGCTTGCGTGTTTCCCAGCACCTCAAAGAACATAAAACACGAGCTTCACTGTTGCATTGCAGCATTGTTTTCATTATGCATTTTATAGTTTCATCGTCTGTGAGCTGAGACTTGTGGGTCAACACCGAGGATTCAAAAATAGACACTGCAGGTTTCTCACAATCAACTCTGAATTATTCCTCCTCCTCATTCCCTTTATAAAACCAAGTTCTTTTCATTCAATATTGTTTTCTCATGAATGCTGAAAACACAAACCTATGTTTAAACCTAACTATGTTTAAAAATGAAGAAAGAAACATTGACTGGATGCCTTAGTGTCTTAATTTTAGGCTTGGTGTGTTTTAATGCATTAAAACTTTTACATAATTAGAAAAAAGTTGAAACATAGATGACAAAGCCTGATGCTATGCTGTGGATTCAGAAAGGTCAAAGACCCACTCTCTAAATGAATGAATGACTATATAGATGGTATGATGCAGTTTGAATAAACTGAAGAGATATCTGTTTTGAAATAGTTAGAAAAATACAATATTCAAAAGCTCTTCTTTTTAATTTTGATAAGAACACTTATCCTGAGCTCTATCCTCTTAATCCTGATGTTGGGAAAAATTGAGGGCAGGAGAAGAAGGGGATGACAGAGGATGAGATGGTTGGATGGCATCAGCGACTCAATGGAAACACGCTTTCAAGTGTGTAATACAGTATTGTCGACTAGAGGTACAATGGTGTACAACACATCTCTAGAACTCAGGCATCCTGCAAACTGAGACTTTTTACCCATAGGGGAGGGAGTGTGTGTTTAGCTGTTTGCAACAGGGTCAGAGAAGGATTTTGAAGGATGACGAGGAGATTTCTAGGGAAAGGAGCAATCTCAGGAAGAAGAAACAGGGGAACTGAAAGTTCAGAGGCAGCAGTACACTCTTGGAGGAGAGGTACGCGGTCAGAGCAGGAGGCACAAGGCCGGTGGGGCTGGAGGAAGACTGCGATGAGGACTCAGAGACTGACAAGGCTTGAGATAGCCATGACCTTCTGGCTTGAGTTATTTCCATCAAAGCTAGCTTTCCATACAGTATCAGTTTTCTGCTCCATTATTCTGATGGAGAAGTCACCAATTAGGGAGTTTTGTCTCCCTAATTTAGGGAGAGACTGAGTCAGTGTTTTTCAAGTGAAACACCCACTGTGTTTCTTAAACGTATGATAATGATGATAGTCATCATAATGATAATAACCATGACTATCCGCCATATAACTACTAAGTAGCAGGCTCTGTGCCAGATGCTCGGCATGCATCATTTCCATCAACATTGGAAAAACCAAACAACAACAAAAAAGTCTACAAGGTAGCAGTCATCCTCCCTACTGACAGCTTATCAGATAGGAAACTGAGATTCCAAAAGACAAAATGAGTCAACTGGCCAGTATACACCTAAATGTACGTTCATGCCCTTGGAAGACTGCAAGCCCCCTCTCTGCTCAGCCCTTGGCACTGGCCCCGGTCTCTAAAACTGCTGTCTCCTCTGCCTGTCACAGGCTTGGACGCCCCCAGCCAGATTGAAGTGAAAGATGTCACAGACACCACCGCGCTGATCACGTGGTCCAAGCCCCTGGCCGAGATCGACAGCATCGAGCTCACGTATGGGACCAAAGATGTGCCAGGAGATCGCACCAGCATCGATCTCACACACGAGGAGAACCAGTACTCCATCGGGAACTTGAAGCCGGACACTGAGTACGAGGTGGCCCTCATCTCCCGCAGGGCCGACATGTCCAGCAACCCCGCCAAAGAGACCTTCACAACAGGTAATGCGCCCCACTCCCGGCTGCTGACAGCCCCAGAAAAGGAAGGATCGCCAGACTCCTCCCCATTCCACGGCAGTGTGTCTCCCAGGCCCCTTCTACTATAGACAAAAATGGAAAGAAGATTTTTATTTTAGAATACTGTAGCGATTGATTGATATAATTACCCCCAATAACCTTCTAAGGATAAAGAGAATTTCTTGCCTGCATAGAAGACGCTGGTCTGAGATTCTCAGCCATTTTGGTTAAAATAAAATTCAAATAAATACAGAAAGCATGAATGACAAAGATGCCTTCTAACCTCTTATACTAGGGTGCTATTTTCAAGGTACCAGAGTGTCAATCATTCATTCACTAAATATTTTTTAAAGCTCGGTAAGCTCTCTGTAAGTCATTAAAAACCCATTCTTCCAGCCAGAGAACCAATTTGCAAGCTTTCGTGTAGTTTTTATTAAGTACAAAATCATTGGCAAACATGAACGACTGAGGTATCATGGCAATTTAATAATGAAGAAAGTGTCCAATGTGTAGTATTTGTCTAGGTGTGTGCTTCAGCTGTTGAGCCAGAGAGGTGAGTGGGTCATTTCTCTCCAGTGGCAGACACCCTTTGCGTCTCACCATGAACTATTAGGGCCTCCCAGTCTCCCGTGCCTGGAGCTTTCAGTACCAGTGCCCTTTCCTCTCCCAAACAGGCCTGGATGCTCCCAGGAATCTCCGCCGCATCTCCCAGACAGACAGCAGCATCACCCTGGAGTGGAGGAACGTCAAGGCAGCCGCCGACAGCTACAGAATCAAGTATGCACCCATCTCTGGAGGGGACCATGCGGAGGTAGAAGTCCCCAGGAGCCGACAGACTACAACCAGAACCACGCTCACAGGTGAGCTCCACATCCCCGACCCGACCGGCCCTGGGGGCATATCCCCACCTGGCAACCCTCCAGAGAGAGAAAAGTAGCCAGCTCCCCATTGTCCCTCTCTCCCAGGCGTCAGTGAGACCGGCCGTGGAACAGGCCAGCCGTTGAGAAATCGTAGCTTTCAGGGCCTAGCTCAGGGGCCTTTTTATGGTCCTCTGGAAGTCTGTCCAGTTTTGGACTGAATCTCAACCTGCTTGTTCTCTCCTAGGGCTGCGGCCAGGAGCTGAATATGGGATTGGAGTGTCTGCTGTGAAGGGGGACAAGGAGAGTGACCCAGCCACCATCAACGCGGCCACCGGTGAGCTGGCCTGGCTTCCCACCACCACGGGACAGGCACTAACAGGCACAACCGGGCCAGGAGGCAGGAAACCCACCCAAAAAGAAGTGTAGATGCCCAGAGGGACACAAGGCTTCCAGGATCACCCAGCCCAGATGTTCACATTCAGGAGGAGCCTAAGGACCCGGGACCCAAGGCTGACCATTTATACACATCCTTTTTTTAATCTTTTTATCTGGAGGTAATTGTAGATTCACAGGCACTCTAAGAAAGAATACAGAGAGATCTGTGCCCTTTGTCTAGCTCCTCCCAATGTAACATTTGTGTAACTTAAGAACACTATCACAACCAGGAAACTGACACTGATATAATCTATCAAGTTTATTCAGATTTCATTCGACTATGTGTGTGTGTGTTTGTATGTGTATATTTAGTTCTATGAACTTGGAACATGAACTTGGGCAAACTCCGGGAGATGGTAAGGGACAGAGAGGCCTGGTGTGCTGCAGGCCATGGGGTCTCAAAGGGTCCAATATGACTTAGTGACTGAACGACAACATTTAGTTCTATGTAATTTATCACCTGTAGATTCTGAATCCACCACTTCAGTCAACAACCAATAATTGCATCACACTGAGTCCTTCTTGCTACACTTTCCTATCACTGTGATCACCACCCTCCCTCCACTTCACCTTAACCCTTGGCGGTCACTGATCTGGTCTTTGTCCAGTTTCAGGAATGCTACATAAAAGGAACCACGTAGCACACAAACTTTAGAGACTGGCTTGTTCACTCAGAATAATTCTCTTTAGCCACCAGGGGAGCCCCATAATTCTCAGCATGAGTGTGAGAGAGTATGAAGGTCCCTCAGTTGTGTCTGATTCTTTGTGATCCCATGAACTGTAACTGACTAGACTCCTCTGTCCATGGAATTTTCCAGGCAAGAATACTGGGGTGGGTTGCCATTTCCTTCTCTAGGGGATCTTTCTGATCCAGTGATTGAACCTGGATCTCCTGCATTAGAGGCAGATTCTTTGCCATCTGAGCAACCAGGGAAAGAAAAGAAAGGAAAGTGGAGTCACCCAGTCGTGTCCAACCCTCTGCAACCCCATGGACTGTAGCCTACCAGGCTCGTTGGTCCTTGGGATTTTCCAGACAAAAGGACTGGAATGGGTTTCCAGTTCCTTCTCCAGGAGATCTTCCCAACCCAGGAATTGAGCCTGAGTTTCCCACATTGTAGGCAGATGCTTTATCATCTGAGCCACCAGGGAAGCCCCACTAATTCTCTTGAGATCCATCCAAATTGTGCCTTGTATCAGTAATCAGCTCCTTCTAAATACTTCTGCATATCATCTCATGGTATGGATATATCACTATAATATTTTTAATCTTCCCCAAACACAGTGAGGTACTGTACAATGGCATTTCACACAGGTGAAAACTGGGACTCGGGTGAGATGCCTGAAGCCACACAGCTCTAGAGCAGACCTGGGACTGTGGCCCACAGCCACCCGCCAGTCCCAGAAGCAGCCCTGCCCTGAAGCCTGAAGGGTGTCCAACTCTCTGTTTTCCTCCCAGAGCTGGACACACCCAAGGACCTTCGGGTTTCTGAACCTACGGAGACCAGCCTGACCCTCCTCTGGCGGACGCCGGTGGCCAAGTTTGACCGTTACCGCCTCAACTACAGTCTTCCCTCGGGCCAGCCGGTGGAGGTGCAGCTCCCCAGAGACACCACCTCCTACGTCCTGAGAGGCCTGGAACCTGGGCAGGAATACACCGTCCTGCTCACAGCTGAGAAAGGCAGACACAAGAGCAAGCCGGCACGGCTGCAGGCATCCACAGGTGAGGTGGATGAGCTCTGGGCTCTCTCCAGGCCCTCTGATGACAGTGAGGCTCGCAGACCCATCAGCCAGGTTGTCTTCAAATGAGAAGATCAGGTGGGAAGACGAGGGACTTTCTCCACTCATGAGTCCTCTAAATGCCGTTTGAGCCACTTACATACACATCTTTTCCTCTTGTCCACTGACGTGACCATAGCGAAGTTCCCTAGCTGGACAATCAATAATGGCTTTTAAATATCTCTTCCTAGGAGAACTTGAAGCAGGAGAGTTTGTGCTTGTCTTTGGTTCTTCTTATTTTAATTTCATATATTCATAGAAATGAATGTTATATTTTTGTTCTTGTTTTCCCCCTCTTTAGCACAATCCATTAACTTTTCATTTTATTTCTTTTCAAGATGACCAAGAGGTTCAGAGCAATTCTTTGGTTATGACCCATTAAATATTTTTGTTCCAGGTCTTTTGCCCTCCTCTCAGGTTACCTGAAATGCTGTACACAGTCCTGTGAGCCTGTCACAGAGCCCTTCTCCTTTTGCTCTTACTCATTAAGTGATGAACTTTGTTTATCCATGACACCTTAATCCTGACCTCCAGTATCCCTTCCAGCCCAAGCATCCTGTTCTTTGTACCTGCCCCTATGTTTCTTCAGTGGCTAAATTGGAAAAAAAAATCAGCTCTTCTTTTATGAATATGCATATTTAATTTTGGCTCCCAAATAGTCAAGAGGTATAGGCGGAAAATGTTAATTCTTCAGAATGTGATAAAGGCTTAGTTTCAATTTAATTAGTATTTATTGAGAACCCATTGAATACATGGTATTATGCTGATATTTGAAGAAAAACTGATCATGTACTTAGCACTGTTATTTTGGCTCATGTGCTCCTGGTCTTAGTTTGTGGGGAAGACCAGATAGTCAGAGTGTTAGATGAAACTCACCCAAGGAAAGGAAGTAATTGGGGTAATCAGGATAAGCCAGAGAAAGTGTCTTGACAGAGACACTATTCCAGCTGAATCTCCATAAGCAGAAAACGGGTTGCAGTGATGGGTGTATTTGGAAATGCCTTGAAAAGTCTTAGTCACTTATAAATACTTTCATCTACACATAACGGAAATCTCAAGTTACATAACTCTAACAAGACACAGGGCAGTTTCCTCTCTCATAAAGCAAATCAGAGGTTAGGTGGTTCAGTGCTGGCCCAGCATCCAGATTATCAGGGATCTGGGCTCCTTCTATCCTTCTGTTCCACAAGTCTTAGTCCTTGGCCTGCATTCTCAAAGCCACCTCCATGTCACAAAAGGGCTGCCTCAGTGCAGCCTTCACATCTGTGTTACAGGCGGCATGAAGGAGAAAGAAACAAGAACAAAAGGTGGTGCCTCCTAGACGAGTCTTTCTGGCATCCTCACCAATGACTTCTTACGTTTTACTAGCCACTTCTAGCTAGAAGTAAGTCTAGGAAAGGCAGTCTTTGAGCTGTGTGCATTACTGCCCACATAAATTTGTGGGAGTTTGTAAGGAAGAGGGGGTGGGTATTTGGTAGACAAAGAGTAGCCTCTTCAGAAAGGACTTCAGCCTGCCAGGCTCCTCTGCTCCTGAATTTCCCAGGCAAGAATATTGGAGTAGGCTGTCACTTCTTCCTCCAGCAGATCTCCCTGACCAGGGACTGAAGCTGTGTCTTCAGTGTCTGCTGCACTGGCAGGAGAGTTGCTTTTGTTTGTTAGTTTTACCAGCTGAGCTATAGATCCATTTGCTAAAGTGAACTTAGGTGGTCACTTCTACTGACTCTAGGCAAGGACTGCTTCCAGCCAGCTATGAGATGAGCATCAAGGATCCTTGGATGGGGCAGGGGTAGCTTAATCACAGATGAGGTGGGGAGAATAAATTGGAAAGAAATAAATCAATGGTAGAGATTTGAATGGTTCAGCTTGTAAAACATGAGCTTGTTGTAAGATGTGAAAGGGCAACAAATGAATCAGAGTCACAAGGGAATAATTTCTTCTTTCCCTCCTCTTCTTCCTCTTCCTCTTTCCTTCCTTCCTCTCTGTCTCCCTCTCTCTTTCCTTCTCCCTCAGTTTCACAAATGCTAGATTATAGAGGATTTCCTGGCTCCTCTCAGTCATCTTACCCTCTGGCCACGACCACTTTATCTCTTATCTCCAGCAGGGAATCCCCAGGCTTCAGCAGTTCAGGGAGATGAAAGCTTTCAAGTGAATCACAGGCTGGAATTACTTTGCCTCTGACTAAGAGCCCAGTTTGCATCCCAGAGGCTCAGCGGTTTCATTTTCCCAGCCGTGCCTTTTTAACACCTTTCAAAGAAATCACGTTGTATATTTAAAGACATTCCTCACTCATTACAGGAAAAATGTGCCAAGTGCCTTGTATGGGTTCTTCCCCTGCTGCCTCTGGAATATTTCTCTCTATAGCTTTCTCCATAGAACTATTTTATTTCATTAAGAGTGAGGTGGACATTTCTCTCTGTCTCCCGAAGTCTATCTTCCCAATAAGCATCTCGTACAATATCTTCCCAGTAAATATCTCCCACATTTTCTCAGTTGGTAATCCACTACAGCCATGTTCCATGCTAAGTTCTGGGGATACCAGGGCAGTGAAGACAGGTCTGTGTTTCCAGGGCTCACTAGTAAACAGATACTTTCACTGCTGTAACTGGGGGTGTGGGGGTGCAGTGGGAGCAAAGGATACCTTCTAAGTATCAAGAAAGGCTTAATATGGGACAAAGCCTTTGGATAGACACAGAGGAGGAAGGCAGGACTGTGTTGTGGAATACGTAAGGAAGCAAAGTCCAGGCACCTGGCCTTGCTAAATACATGGGGAGAAAAATGAAACGGGAAAAGTGAAAGTCCTCGGGGGAATACACCATGTGGCTCTGAGCCTTGAAATGTCAAAGGGCTGTAGGTTCAAACTCGGAAGAAAGGGGTTCCCAGCTCTGCACCCTAGATTCTTAAAAGCAGAAGTCTGAAAAACGATGCTCACTGTGTGCTTTACAGAGAAAATGACAAATCGGCTGCTCCAAAGCATCTTCCCCAGAGAATTCCAGGACTCTAGTCATAGCACTGAGCCAAAGCACAAGCCTTTTCCTGGATGCAGCATCAAGTTAAAAGTATGCATTACCTGACTGCCCATCATAGCTGAAATATAATGCAGGGACCCTACCCCAGGCTACACAGCCCTAAATAATATGGTCCCTCCCATCGCCCTGACTTGGCTGGCTCCCACCACTTGCCCACTTGCTCATTTCACTGTGGTCACCCTGGCCCTTTTGCTGCTCCTTACATACGCCAAGCTGGCTCCTACCTGAGGGCCTTTGCACATGTTTCTCCTGCTGCCTGTATACCCCTCCTCTCCCAGGTCTCCACCCTGCACCTTCCTCATTTCATTCAGCTCAAGTGTCATCTCAAAAGACCTCTCTGTCTGCCAGTCTAAAAGGACACCCTGTCCTCATTCACCCCTTCAGACTGCTCCAGAGTTCCTTAGGGCACTTGCCTGGCCTGATAGCACTCACTGCTTGGTTTACTTATCTACGGCCTGCCTCCCACATGCATGCATGCTAAGTCGCTCCAGTCATCTCAAGCTCTTTGCGACCCGATGAACTGTAGCCCGCCAGGCTCCTCTGTCCATGGGATTCTCCAGGCAAGAATCCTGGAGTGGGTTGCCACGCCCTGCTCCATGGCCTGCCTCCTACTTCCAACCAGAATGTAAGGACTCTCTTTTACTGTCTCATTTGCTCCGTGCTGCAAACCCAGCGCCTTGAATACGTGGCACAGGCTTCAGGAGCCTCTGCAGACGCCAGCTCCTCCAGAGGCAGCATTTCCACGCAATCTCCTGGTCTTTTTCTTTCACCCCTGCAGCAACAGCCCAGATTCTCTCCCTTAAGAGTTAAGGGAAGGGAAGCCATTCTCCTGGAGTCTTTAATTAAGCTTGTGCTCAGTCATGTCTAGCTCTTGGCAACCCCATGAACTGCAGCCCACCAGGCTCCTCTGTTTATGGGATTTTCCAGGCAAGAACACTGGAGTGGGCTACCATTTCCCTCTCCATAATTAATCTTACTCTGGATAAAACTGGGAGGAAAGAAAGAAGGAAAGACAGGAAGGAGGGAGAAAGAAAGAGAATAAAGGAAGGAAAGAAATTTAAAAAGGCACTAGTGGTAAAGAACCTGCCTGCAGGAGACCTAAGAGGTGCAGATCCAGGCCCTGGGTTGGGAGGATCCCCTGGGGGAGGGCACGGCAACCCACTCCAGTGTTCTTGCCTGGAGAATCCCACGGACAGAGGAGCCCGGCGGACTAGAGTTCATAGGGTCGCAAAGAGTCAGACACGACTGGAGCAACTTAGTATGCACACATCCCTGTTAGCACTAAACAGAATTAGTGTGTGCTAAGTGTCTGTCCCACACCCAGCATCTGTATTCTGATAAACTCAACAAAACCCTGCTTGAAGTGGAGGCCATGATTTGCTGTGAGCAGTAAGGGACATAAAGCAGGGAGAATGTGCAGATACACAAGGCCCGCAAAGCATCTTTCCACACCATGTAAGACTCAACAGCAATACCCCCATAATTCTCAAGGGTCTGGGGAAGCAGAGAGGTGGAATTTTGTTTTTAGCAACAGCTGCAAGTAATAGAGAACACTCTACTCTAATTGGCCTCTTTGATTTTTCTCATGGAGCAAACTGAAATTTAGTCAAATATTTATCTATCCAACAAATATTTATTTCCTACCTGCCATGGGTCAGGCAGCACTGGCATAGAGAACAGAAAGACACAACCCCTCCCCCCAGGAAATGAAGCATACTGCAGTGAGAATGAGAGAATGGAAACCAAAATTATAAGACTGTGACTAGTTTGTTTAGAGGCAAGTGTGGGAAGCTACAGGAGCTCAGAGGCAAATACCCATCCCAGACTTGAGCAAAGTGAAGGCAGGGTATCAGAGAAGGCTTCTTGGGAGAGGTGGTACTTTACCAAGTCCTCAAAAAGAAACAAGAATTGGGCAAGTGGAGAAGGGAGTGATGACATTTCCAGCTAGAGGAACAGCACGTGGGAAGTTCAAAACCATGAGACACTTTATGTTAGTGCAACACCAGCCATACAGTCTGCTATATGATGGAGCTGGAGAGAACAGGCTCAAGGTCACGGACGTCAGCAGTATCTTCTACGAAGGGCAGTGGAGATCATGCTAAGGGGCTTGGGTTTCATTCTTGACAGTGTTAAGTCCCCCAAAACTGTTAGAGCAGGCAAAGCTTTGAACTTCCATTAACTTTACAAGAGGAGATCAAAACAATTTAATCTCCCCTTGGGTGGTCCTCGGGCTTGAATTTGGCCATTCCGCTGCTGCAGGAGAATCGCTCTGTTTCCCAGCAGTGAGCATTAAAAGTGGATGCCTCGTCCGTCAGCACTTGGTAATGACCATCTACATGATGGTGGAAATCTAAAGATTTAAAGTTGGCACAGCCAGAAATTCCTCCAGGCCAGCTGGTCAACTCACCATGAGCCCAGAAATGGGATTTTGAAATTCTGATTTCCCAGGCCCACTGACATTGTTCAGAGGGTAGACGCCAGTGCACAGCTGTAAGAAAAAAGACAACAGCCTTTTCATAAAGAAAGGCCAAGAAATTCAGTGTGGAATATACAGTGGAAACACTGGGCCTCTGGGGCAGTCAGCCCACAAGTGTGTCATTTGCTGCTGAAATGCAGAGTCCGCATTTACATGAAGCCTCTTGGTCTCCATCTCAAGTGTTGTTTGCTGTGTTTTTATTCATGTCATTCCCTCTCTTTCCATAATTCTTACCCACCTCCCTTTAACTACTGATTTTATTCATTGGAATTACACTCTTACTTATCCGTCAGGCATTTGTTTAGTGAAGTGTTTTGGGTAGGGCACCAATAGCCAAAAATTTTGGTGGACTATTATAATAGTAAATGACTATTATCATTTGCTGAGCAACATGACATTATATGAAAATTACTCTATCAGCTGTACCAAGCGATGAAGCCAAATATGAGGGACATTGTATAAACAGTATCTGAGGCATGTACAAAAGCTGATGCAAAGAGAAAAGATGGTTCTCATGAGAAAGAGACATTTTCTAAGGTGGATCTCCTCTTTCCAATCATCTTTACTGCAACAGCTTAATAGACAGTCTGTAACAATTGAAGGGACAGTCCTAATCCCTTCCCCGATTAGGTAAGTCTCCCCACATCTCTTGCAGCCTGGTATCTTAAATTTCTTCCATGGGGGGAAAATTATATTTTATGTCATAATTTAGAGAGAGAGCTTAAAAAGCAGTTACCTGAGAGGAAGCCCAGACTTAATTCACATGAAGGGGATCAACTGTCAATGTCAGCTAAGTCCCTGACAAGCAGTTTTGACAGCAGCAGGAGAAAAAAAGGAAGAAGAAAGTGGGATAAAAAAGGAGAATTTATGAGCCACAGAATTGATTCCCTAAACTTTGCAGCCTGATGTAGATTGGTTTTTGTCCCATGTCTCTTTATGGATGAGGGCTCTTGGCATATTTGAAAAAGTCACACTCCTGAGTCTAGTTGTGCTGAAAGTCCAAGTTCAAGGGAACAATTGCTGCTCCTGGAGCTCTGTGCCCGGCTGCACAGAGGCCACTGGGCTGAAAGATGGCTGACTGTTTTTCCTTTCTTTCCCCAGAAGTATGGATAGATATATCCCTTTGAGCTTGGAGCCCTCTCTTCCTCACCTGGACCATGTTCGTGTGGTTAAGAACTGCTATGTGGTCTCGGACAAGGGCTCCAGGACACAGATTTGGGTTAAAGGAAGTATCCGTAAGAATGACAGTCAAGGTCAGGCATGCCACATGCTTTCTGCAGGGACAGTCAGAATTGTAGACTTTTCAGGCCATACGGGCTCAGCTCCTCTGTTGCACCACAGCAGCACATAAGCAGCCATCAGCAGAACGTGGGTGCATAGGCATGGCTGAGTCCCAGTGACAGTTTACTTATGACATCAAAATTTGAATCTCATACATTTCATCTTCATGAAGTGTTCTTCTTTAGATTTTTCTAACCACTTAAAAAAAATTAAAAGTGTTGTTAGCTCACTGATTGCCCAAATAGGCAGCAGGCTAGATCTGACCCTCAGATCCTAGTTAGCAGTCCCCTGTTGTAGATCAAACAGGATTGGAAGTATGTCAGATTTTGTCAAACTAGAACAATCAGGAAGAACATTCCCCAGAAAGTAGAAAAGTCTGAATCAAATAGATTCTGGAGAAGAAACGTTTTCATATCTTCAATCTAACAGCAGGCTAAGATTTTCAAATGAGAAGTCAGCTTTAATGGACACACAAGGGTGATTTGAAATAAGCAACAATACTAAGTATATATGGAGAGAAACAATGTATTCACTTATATAAGCTCAAGTCAGTTCTTACTCTGTTGTTTAGAGGATGTTTCCAGATAAAATCCTTCTTCCCAGGTGATGCAAAAACCACTTAGGCTCAGTCCTGGGAAAATTATCACCTTGAAGTGAGACATGTGAGTGTTCTGTGCTGTGCTCATTCCAGAGATGAATAAAGACAGCAAATTCAGCTTTAATTGAGCTTAATAACTGTTCTCCCAGGGCATTTCTTTCTGTCCAATGAGGGAGAGCTTTGCAGAGACTCGGCTCTCTGTTCAGGACAGCCTTACTTATCCTGTGTTAATTTATCTCTGATCTGTCCACAGTGGTTTATGTAAACTGATTTGAGCCCCACAAACTGACAAAAATCCCAGCACAAAGAGACTGTGAGACATGCCTTCCCAGGGAGATGGAGGAAGCACAGAAAGGAAGGGAATCTAAGAGGAGCCAATTTTCTGAAAATACAGCAGGCTGGCCAGCTCAGACTAAGGATCCCAAGGGGAGCAGCTGAAGGCTCTTCTTTATGACCTCATCCTTAGGATGAGAGACGCTTTTCAAAATGGAAACTGCAGCCTAGAGCAGTGCTAACACAGACGTGTAACATTTTCTAAATACACAGTGTGCTGGTCAATGGAAAAACATTTTCAAAAGACAAACCCCAATATGCAACAGGGCAAAATGAGTATTATACTGACTTCCCTGCTTGTGTTTTGATGGCAATAGCACGGCTCAGGGGTGCGGGGAGTGAAGCATGAGGCCGGGCCCCACGGCCCCTCAGCACCCGAAGCAGGCTTGCATTTCCGAGTTCCCAAATGGAAAGCTTTTTAGGCACGGTTTAACAGACCCCGTCTCTGTCATTATTCAGACCACACCCCTGAACTGGGAAACCTCACCGTGACCGAGGCTGGCTGGGATGGCCTCAGACTCAACTGGACCGCAGCTGACCAGGCCTATGAGCACTTTGTCATTCAGGTGCAGGAGGCCAACAGGGTGGAGGCGGCTCAGAACCTCACGGTGCCCGGGAACCTGCGGACTGTGGACATCCCGGGCCTGAAGGCCGCCACCCCTTACAGAGTCACCATCCACGGGGTGATCCGGGGCTACAGGACTCCAGTGCTCTCTGCTGAGGCCTCCACAGGTACCTCTTTCCGTCTCGAGCTTCTGTTTTTCCCAGCAGGAAACTGCCCAAGGATAATCAGATGCAACTCGTTTTTGAACAGACTTGAATACCCCGAGTTATAGCGCGGTGGTGCCTAATAATGGGGAGAAAAAAGGCTGCCCAGCCCCTGCGGTGGCTTTCACAGTGCCCGTCACGTGAACCACAGCCTCTGGGGCTCTGCAACGCCCAGCCTGGGGACTACGCGCTGAGCCCCTACGGCAGGGCCCTTTGGCATCACAGGCTTCCTCCTGGGGAGGGAGGCTACGGCACTGTATCTAAAAGGAAAAATAATCATAATCATCTTCTTGTCTTCTGGAGGAGAGGGCAGTTCCTTAATAAAATAAGATCACGAATGTTTTCCTACACCTCACCCTGTCAGCTCTATTTCTCAAATTTAGGAAGCTGCGTGATGCACGGCTCTCTAAAGAAAGTCACATTCCTTCAGAAAAAGTAATGTCAGGCCTGCTCTTACATTGCAGAGTCCCTGGATTGGCGTGTGTGATTTGATCATTAAACGAGTTCTTTGTCCTTCTCCAGGAGACACTCCCCACTTGGGAGAGGTCACAGTGTCCGAGGTGGGCTGGGAGGCCCTCAAACTCAACTGGACGGCTCCAGAAGGAGTCTACGAGCAGTTTCTCATTCAGGTGCAGGAGCCTGGCATGGAGGAGGCAGCCCAGAACCTCACTGTCCCGGGAGGGCTGAGGTCCGTGGATCTGCCTGGGCTCAAGGCGGCCACTCGCTATAGCATCACCATCCGCGGGGTCACTCGGGACTTCAGCACAGCCCCTCACTCTGTTGAAGTCTTAACAGGTACTCTAGATGGCTTCACTAACTTGCTTCCTCCCGCTTGGGAGGGATCCACGCTCTTCCCTCATCTAAACTGGGCTCCACTCCTACCCCAGTGGGGAGTGCCATGATTCACCCAGAGGCCCTGTCCCTTGTTTGGCCAGGTCCCAGTCCTATCATGGGAGCCAATTCCGTGGAAAGCTCCATGTTCTCTTCTCTTGCATAAATTAAGCGGTGACTTTTCTTTCAAAGCAAGTTTCAGCCGTATTATCTAAGAAGTTGGAAAGCACACTTGGCTAGTGGGGGAAAAAAAATTGATCTGAGCTCATTTTAAGAACACACCAAAGAACTCCCTCCCTGAAGCCCCATCTGTACGTCAAGAATGGAAGTTGTGACCGATTCTGAGGACTGTCTGAGAAAGACAAAGGCTGACTAGAAACACCCTGGCTTCAGTGCCAACAGCTAGAGTGTGCTCAACACGTGCTGCAAATCACACATCTGTGATCAGTACCGACCAGACAATTCTCCCGACCTCAGCCACAATGCCATCTCACCTGAATCCCAGAATACCATTGCCTGTTTTTAGTAACTTGGCAACTCTGTCTCCTTGTGCAGAGGAGGCTCCAGGTCTGGGGAACCTCACAGTGACCGAGGTTAGCTGGGATGCCCTCAGACTGCACTGGACCAGCCCTGATGGGATCTATGCGCAGTTTGTCATTAAGATCTGGGAGACTGATCAGCCCCAAGAAGTTCACAGTCTCACGGTTCCTGGCAGCCAGCACTCCGTGGAGATTCCAGGCCTCAAGGCTGGTACCTCTTACACAATCACCCTGCATGGCGAGGTCAGGGACCACAGCACTCAACCCCTTGCTGTGGAGGTTATCACAGGTATACAACCCTCTTCCCCACGCCAGGGACCCCAGCCTGTCATTGGAATAGAGAAAATTCCCCAGGAGTCAGGGACTGCTCTCAAAGCTGTTAGCAGTCAGCATGAACTCAGGCTCTAACTCCAGAGGGTCTGAGTTGGAATTCCACCTTACTGGCTGAATATTCTTGGGTATCTCATTTTATATCTCTGAGCCTTCTTTTCTCACCTTTGAATCAGAGATAATACTCTGACCTCAGAACACTATCATGAACAGTAAATGAGGTAATGGATGAAAGTGCTTAGCAAGGCACTCATTCTGTAGTAAATTTTGAATGGCAAATAGCTAAATTTATCCAATAGCAACATATCATAGTATAATTAACATACACAGGAGGGTTGTGACAGAATACGGTCAGAAGTTTCTAGAGAAATCTTAGCATTAGTGGCCTCAGAGTCGCTGATGGCCATCCATCTGGTAGTCACATCACTGCAGAATAACCTCTGAAATGATCTGTCATCATCTGCAGAAGTCAGCCAAGTCTGTCTCTCTCTCCTTAGCAGATCCTTGAAGCAGGGCTATTTCCAAGAAAGGACAGTCATGTTGGACTTCAATGTTTTAGATTCAGTTTGGAGAGGAAAAACAATTCATCTCAATTTGTCCCCCGAAAATATGCAACTCCATCTGTTACAGAAAACTGTGCTGGTCATGAGGTTGCTAGAAACAGCTTTAAAAGGATCATGGAGAAATGGGTCTGATTTGGGGGATTAGGGTTTTTATGGGCTTCCCTTGTGGCTCGGCTGGTAAAGAGTCTGCCTGCAATGACGGATACCTGGGTTTGATCCCTGGGTTGGGAAGATCTCCTGGAGAAGGGAAAGGCTACCCACTCCAGTATTCTGGCCTGGAGTGTTTTTATGCTGGGCTCTAAGCCCATGCCCTTGTCTACACACCCTGTGTTTTAATCCCAACCAAATAACCTAATCAAATGAATTGTCTTTCTTGCTGAGATATACTGAATAAACCTGGTCTGTGCTAGAAACTGTATAAGAAAATTTATGTGGCAGTATACCTTACCTGGCCAGATTATCAATGGCCTGTGTTTCCTGAAATATTATCAAACCAAACAGGAGCAAAAGGGGCCTTTGGGACACATGAGATCTCAGAGCAGAGTACAGTGATCTACATCTGTAGTTTATAAACTTTGTGTTTTTAGCAGTAGGATTCTTTAGCAGTAAGACTGCATGGGCAGTCTTACGAGGAGACCCGCTATATGACAAGCAAATGAACAGCCTTTCTTGGTGAGCTGGGAAGGAGGAGAGGGCCGTCCGCACCCATGTCTCCAACCCAATTCTTCCATAAAAGGACCAGTTCTACAGTCTAAACACAGCCCCTCCAAAAGGTCCGGTTTGGACAGATGCCCCATGAGCACCGAATCCTGGAATACCTGAGAACCAGTACCTCATACTTTGTCTGACGGAAAACTTGCAGATATTTTCTTTTCTAACTTTTAATCCATGGTCACTTCCGCCTCAAAAAAAAAAAAAGGCTGGGAGATTACATTGAACCCTGAGCAGCAGTGAGATTTTCCTTATCTGGAACCCAAACTTTCTATATCAGTAATGACTACATTAAATTTCCTTCCCACGTTGTTCAGTTCTGTCGCTCAGTCGTGTCCGACTCTTTGTGACCCCTTGAACCACAGCACGCCAGGCCTCCCTGTCTTACATTGTAGAAAAATGAATGGTGGGTGCTGCTCTGCACCATCTGCAGAGCAAAACATAATCACTTTTAATTAAGAGTAGACACTCATTTCACACACAGGGCCTCGCTTTGTGAAGCAAGCATTCTTCATTCAGACACAAAATGCTGTCAGGAGAAGCCAGGAGGGAACGTGCCAAGCCAAGAACCCAGTACGGAAATTTTGATCCCCAACAGATGAGAAAAGTCTGGAGATAAAACATCAGACTTGTCCAAACCTTATTCAGCACATGCTTTGTGCACCCAGTCAGCTAGCCTGTGTCCAGCAAAGAGAGGATCTCTCCAGAGTTCAGTAATGAGAATGAAGTAGGGAATTCTCTCCCACGTGACCAAGAAGTTTCAAGGAGAAACATCAAAACATCTGTGTATCTGTGGGTTCCACATTCTCAAATTCAACTAACCAATATCAAAAATATTAGGGGAAAGAATTCCGGGGAGCAAAAAGCAAAACTTGAATTTGCCATGTGTTGGTAACTGCATGCATAGCATTTCCATTGCATTAGGTATTATAAGTAATCTAGAGACGATTTTTAAAGTATACAGGAGCATGCACGCGCTGCTGCTCCTGCTAAGTCGCTTCAGTCGTGTCCAACTCTGTGCAACCCCATAGACGGCAGCCCACCAGGCTCCCCCGTCCCTGGGATTCTCCAGGCAAGAACACTGGAGTGGGTTGCCATTTCCTCCTCCAGGGGATCTTTCTGACCCAGGGATGGAGCCCAGGTCTCCTGCATTGCAAGCAGATTCTTTACCATCTGAGCCACAAGGGAAGTCCCTGTACTTTTAACCAATTCTTACTTCCCTTACCCTGACCCACAATGCCACCTTTTCCATGGCCGTTTAGGTGCTAGTCATGCATGATCCTCAGAGCCCTCCCAGTGGGTTGTAAATGGTTGAAAATATTCGGGGAAATATTGGCATCACCAAGTCAAGGATAAGCAACACAGATGATCCCCTTTGTGACCGTCTTCATCTCCCTAAGAAAGCTGTGGCCAGTTGCCACAGTTCAAACTGAAAATTTCCTGAGATCAGGAATGACCACACACACACAAACACAAGAAACCTTTTGCCCCTTTCTGTCTCCCTAGAGCTGGGCTGTGGGACGCTCCTTCCTCATGTTTTGTTGGCAGGACTGACAAATTCCTCTCTGTCCTTCTTCAGCGGAACTCCCCCAGCTGGGAGACTTAGTCGTGACCGAGGCTGGCTGGGATGGCCTCAGACTCAACTGGACCGCAGCTGACCAGGCCTTTGAGCACTTTGTCATTCAGGTGCAGGAGGCCAATAGGGTGGAGGCAGCTCAGAACCTCACGGTGCCCGGGAATCTGCGGACTGTGGACGTCCCGGGCCTGAAGGCCGCCACCCATTACAGAGTCACCATCCAAGGGGTGATCCAGGGCTATAGGACCCCAGTGCTCTCTGCTGAGGCCTCCACAGGTACCTTGTTCTCCCTGTCCAGGGGGATTTCTCTCCAAGAGATCATGCGAGGGGTCAGCTTGCATCCATACCTAAGTCCTTCCCATGTGCCCATTAGCTGCTGACCTTGCATGCTCAGAGACCTGCCTGTGGTCTGTGCCTTGGTCCAGATGCCTTTGACATCTCAGGAATGTACGTGCAGATGTGGCCTTTTCTGACCTCTAACCTCTCCCAGACCTTACCTGTCTAGTCCTGTAATTGCATCTCTTTTGAATGACAGCTTTCCATTTCATGAGCCAGCTTGATGGTCTCCATTCTCGTCCCTCATGGTTGGATGAAACCAGAAGCCAACCTCCCCATGTGTGAGTTCTGATGGAGCACATGTTATTTACTTTAGAGTCTTTTTGTTGGAAGTTGAAAATGGTGCTTTACTATCCCAAATCCCTCAAGGATATGGGCACCATGGTTCTTGCATTTAAAAAGAAATGTTTTAATTTAAGTGTTTCTCTAAAATGAACTGAGTATAATAAGAGAACTGAATTACCCTCCTCCAAGCAGTTCTCTCAGATACTGAGTCATTGTTAGAACATNAATCACACTGACAAATTGCCAATTCCCTTTAAGTCACAAAATCAGAAGCCTCAAGGTACCACCGTGGGAGGGGAATGGCATCAGAATTATTTAGGCATCATCTGAATAGATGGGAACTCCCTCAAAGCGGAGCATATCTGCCTGCCGGCGGGAAGCAAGTACAGATGGTCTCCTGAGTGCAATTTAAGAGACTGAAAGCTGCCAGCACTCGTATCTTTTGACCGGCGGCCAGCATCCCTGAGGTGCGGCTCCCAGAAGCACCGGGGCTTCGGCAGAGGAGTCCCTGCCACTGACACTCAGCCTGTCTCCTCACTCAGGCCAGATCTCAGGCAGGCCCTGATCAGGTGTGGCGGCTCCCGAGCAGGCAAATCTACTTACTATACCTTCCTTTTAGTATTTTTCCTTTTAACAAACCCCGCTTTTCTCTCCTACTGGCACTGATTGGTAACATTGCTTCGTTTTGCCCTGACCCTGCACTGTCAGGTCTTTCTATTCAGCTATTAACAACTACAGCCTTAAAACCCAAGCCCCGTGATTAATTCAGATGTATTTGTTTCTTCTCTCCTACCCCTCCTTTTTTCAGCTGGAGAACCTGAACTTGGAAACTTAAGTGTTTCCGACATCACTTCTGAGAGTTTCAATCTCTCCTGGACCGCTACTGATGGTGCCTTCGAGACCTTTACCATTGAAATTATTGATTCCAATAGGTTCCTGGAGACCATGGAATATAACGTCTCTGGTGCTGAACGAACAGCCCACATCTCAGGGCTCCGCCCTAGTAATGACTTCATTGTCTACCTCTCTGGACTCACTCCCAGCATGCAGACCAAAACCGTCAGTGCCACGGCCACCACAGGTACACGCACACTCGCCCGTTCCTAATGCCCTCCCTCCAGAGTCTCTTCTGCAGGATGAAGCCACTCCTTCACCTCCATGGAAGCCCAGGTCACAGGGCAGCAACTGTTCCCTGACACTAGCCTGGAGCGCTGTTGACCATGCCTCTCTTCCAGCAGCAGCCCGTATGGTGACTTTCCCACTTTATCACTGACCAAGCCATTTACCGCATAATATATAGTGTGGTCCAGATTGCCAAGCTGAATCTGGAAAAAAGAATTCTCTTCCTCAGTAGCTAAAAAACTCTGATGAGAGCTGTTCTTGACTTGGGAAGATGTCTACATTGGTCAAAGAGGTCTTAAAAATTATATTGTGTGTTATATGATGGTTTTTGTCTTCCGAGTGCCTTTGAGTTCCCCAAACCCCAATATTCCAGTGATTGATGACAGTGAATTGGGAAAGTGATGACAGTCAGCAAAGGTTATTCATCAGGTGAGTGTAGGAGGAAGTCTTGCTATTCAGACCACCCCAATTCCAAGGCCACCTCTAGGAGGAAAGACCGGGACATGCTGGCTTGCTCCCAGAGCAGTGAACGGCAGATGGCAGAAACAGAGTAGGCACGTTTACACAAGGAACTTGGTTAGCTGAAGAGTGAACTGCCCTCAGCAAGTCTGTGTTATCTGTGCCATGCACACCATCAGAGATGCTCTCTGGAATGCAGCAAAAGACAGTTCTACGTGAATTCAACAAGGAGAGCCTTGTCCATTTCCAAATAGCATTCTTAGCACATTTTTGGACACTGCTTTCTCCTGACAGATAAAATTAGACATCACAGACTGAAATTAAAAGTCATTTGTGGAGTAAACAGGAGATTCTCTTCTTCTCACAAAAATGGTTCCCATATTCTGGGAGAATTCGAGAAAAGGACTAACATTGCAGTATCCAAACTCCCTCATTTTAAGTTGCCCAAGGCTGAGGGAGGGTCTGTCCTCATTCTGCATGAGACTACAAATTGTTATCAGCGTGGACCCTGGGAAAAACAGTGAGCTAGCCAGCAGTATCTCATTCTCACCCCAACCAAACGAAAGTTCATCAAAACCTACAGAAATGAAACACATGTACTTCTTTCTCATGGCTCAAGTTGGTTTTCAAAAGAGGGCAAGTGCCTTTATCAGAGGGTAAAGGTTAAAACTTGATGGATTTAGTCTTACATGTTGTGATTTTGACCTAATAGAGTTTTACATTGACATGCTGTTTGTATTTTCTCTTTTTCTTCTCACTTTAGTAGCTGAGCCTCTCCTTAGCCACCTCACTGCCTCAAATGTGACTTCGGGCAGTGTGGCCATCTCATGGAAAGCTCAGGAGTCTGCCTTTGATAGCTTCCTTGTAGAAGTTAGGAATTCTGACCCCCTCCAGGAGACGGTGGTCCATTCTCTGCCTGCGGCGTCTCGCAGCTTTGTCATCACCAACCTCAAAGCTTCTTCTGATTACACTGCCCACGTCCACGGGCTGATTGGCAGGCAGCATGCTCAGACCTTGATGGTCCAAGCAACCACAGGTATTTCCCATGATGGGTTCTTCACTGTCTGGTGAACTTCCTCTGAGGAGGATTCCTCCCAAAATCACCTTTGACCCACTTTTCACCCTTCTGGTCCTCGAGATCCTTCTCAAATTTGAGAGAACCACCCCAACTAGAGCTTTAAAAGAAAATCTCTCACCCCAAATTAAGGAACTTCAGTGTCAACCTCTTTTTCCTAAAAGTGTGCTCACATCTGGCATTGTGTGCAGAGTTAACCTGACGTGCTTTGGTTGAATTTCTAAACCACCCTTTGATCTGGTCTTAAACACGATCGTCTGCTTGTGGCCTTTCTAATCGGTTTTGCCATGTCTTGTTTAAAGGAGCGTGTGCATGCCATTGTCGATTCCTCGGTCACAGAGACCTACATTCTCTTTCTCTCCACCGAGCTTTTAAAAGCTGTGTTACCAGCATGCGGAGAAAAACACCCCACAGCACACCCCAAGATTCACGTGAGAGGACCCAGTGGTCTCATCTTGTTCTTAAGAGCTTTTATCTGCTTGTGTTCCCTAGAGACTGCTCTTTTTTGACACTGACTCTGTCAAGCATGCTTTGTCATCCACTGATATCTATAACAGAGTGTCAGAGTCTTCCTTTCATCTGTCATCTTATCCAAATCTTGGTGCATGTGGTAAACATTCAGAGTATGAGGTTTTTGGAAATGTTTGTTTTTCCCAGAAGGGGACAGCATGCCAAGAAGTTGTTTCAAAGGGTTAGAAGTGGTAACAGAAAAACATCCCTAGCTTGCATGGAACGCTGACTGGACCCTCACTACCATTCTCTGAGTTTCTTCTTGCATCTCACTTTTCAACCTGGTTGCACCCTTTGCGAGACATTTAGAGGTTCAGCTGACCTTGAAAACCCAAGTCGTATTCTGCATGATTGCTAATTCCTGTTGGCTTTGCCAGTTTCCATCTGGTAGCATAGGAAGAGTCCTAACATTCATCCTTAATTCGGGAGATTCCTTCCACAGCAACATATAAGGAAAAACCAGACAGAGATTCATTGGAGGATTTCACTTTTTCTGTGGTTGAGGTAATTTGCCAATGCTGTAGCAGAAAGCTATAGCATCATTAACTTCTCAATCTAATTGCTAAGTAGGAAATCCCATGACATTACTTCTGGCTACACTCTGCCTCTGAGCCAGATCCATTCGTCCTTCGAGACTTCATGGCTTCAAGTCGTGCTCTGCAGTTGTCCACTTAAAGTTTACCCAAATGAGCCCCTTCTTTCCTCCAAATCCTGGAGCTGCAGCAGAACAGTATCTGAGTCCTTGGAAGAAAGAGTTTGCTTCTTCCCAACACTAAATCCTAATCCTAGTATCTCAGTTATCCTGGACTGTCGCTTCTCTCTAAAATACGTCTGGGTTGAACTTATTTTAATGTTAGTATTATTTAAGAAATGTGCATTTCAGTGGCCAGACCACATGTGTCTCAGCTGAAACTAGCAGTGTAGTTGCCCTACATTAAAAATGAATTGCTCATCACAGATCATCTAGATTTTAAGCGACAAGAGAAACTTAACCTCAGCGGAACCATCCATCCTTCCAAATTAACCAATAAGTGAATTTCATATCAGAAAATGCAAAGTCTAACTTCAAGGTTTCCTTTAACTTTTACATAAACCAGGGATTTTTGAGCGGAAGACAGCTTCACCTTTATAGTATTCAGAGTGAGATGCAGATTTTCTACATGGTGCATACATTTGGGTTTCTGAATACGACAAAGGATTTCTCTTGTGTGGATATTAACCTTTAATTTCTACAATCCAAACAGATCAAAGACTAAATCAGGAAATTCCAAAATAGCATTTTCTAAGGCATGCTCAGTGGCACACCAGCAACTTGAGATGTTCAGAGACTATTCCTCAGATAGGGTATCCATTCATCAGTAAGTTCACCAAGGGCCATGCTTAGTCACTCAGGCGTGTCTGACTCTTTGCGACCCCATAGACTGTAGCCTGCAAGGCTCTGTCCATGAGGATTCTCCCGGCAAGAATACTGGCGTGGACTGCCATGCCCTCCTCCAGGCGATCTTCCCCACCCAGGGATTAAACTCAGGTCTCCCCCATTTCAGGTGGATTCTTTACCATCTGAGCCACTAGGGAAGCCCTATGAAATGCTGGGCTAAATGAAATTAAGTAGGTTTCTCTACAGAACCGGCATTCCTTTAAAATGCTAGTACGCTTCAAGAATCTCTAGGGTGAGATACATTATTCAATATAATGTGAAGCTATCTTGTCTTGGAACGTCTCACAGAACTAGTGTCCCATCACAAACCTTAGAAAACGTACTCTCAATACATCTTTACAATAATTCTCTACAGATATAATGGCTTCTTCGCTTTTCTTTATACATGACCAGCAAATGGTCACATCTCTACTTAAAAAAAAAAAAAAAAAAAAAAAACGCAAATCCACCCTGCAGAGAAAGTGGTACATTTTCTAGCATTATAACCGATGCAGGTGTGGACAAAGCTTGACACACCACCTTTCAGCAAATATTTGGAGGGGCTGATACTCTGATGTCCCATGGCTACATGCTGGACAAATTGTCTGCTCCCTCTAATAACGAATCTCTCTTTCTCTCCGCCCCTGTTCCTTTCCCCCTAGAGCCAGAGCCACAGTTGGGCACGCTAGTCCTTAGCAATATCACTCCTGACAGCTTCAATGTTTCTTGGACCACTCAAGCTGGGCCTTTTGCAAAGATTGTTATCAATGTCAGCGATTCTTACTCGCTGCACGAGCCCCAGCAGTTCACGGTCCCAGGGGACGCACAGCACACTCACGTCACGGGCTTGGTGGAAAGCACTGGCTATGACGTTAGTGTGGCAGGGACCACCTAGGCTGGGGGCTCCACCAGGCCCCTCACTGCCTTTGTCGTGACAGGTACTCTTTCAAAGGCTCTGGTTTTGTTTGGAATTCTAAACTGGGGAAGGGAGGAAAGGGGGTAGGCATTCTAAAGGGAAATTTAACCCCCAGTATAGTCTTCATTCCATATGTGAACTTCTACATGAAAAGAGAGCAAGTGCTATTTCCAAGAAAGACCCTTCACAGCCACTCTTAGGAAATGAAGACGGTAGACTCAACAGTCATATAAAGCTGCCGAGGAATTCTGTGCCCAGTTTTATAGGCTGTCTGACTCACAGTGTGGAGATTCTGGCTGGAGAGTGAGTTTTAAGTTGGTAATGGCCCAAGGTAGGAATTTTGCCCATAAATCATACTAGGTAAAACAGCCCATAAACGACCTGCCCCAGAAATAAAATGATTTACTTTTTCTTCCATAAAGGGGTTACTTTTTAAAATTGACATCTACAACAGATTAAGGAAGGTTCAACCTTAGAGCAGATAAATCCCAATTTTAATTAAGCCCGATCTATTTATTGAACTTGACTTCTCTTTGAATTACATAAAGAAATGGTTTTCTGTTCCCTTCCCTGAAATTATCCTAAGTCAATGGCAAAGGTTGAAAGTAGAATCAGTTTACCAAATCTCTAACCTGCAAAGCCTCAGAAAATATTTAGAAGTTTCTTGCTTTCCACTAATGATCATTTTTATGAGACCAACTTTGCTGGCTGATTTTCACATGAAACCAGGCGTCTCTTCAGGTCTAAATTGCTATAAATTGCTGTTTATTGACATAAATAAGATATATCAATAAGATCAGCTAAGTATTTAATGGGAGGCAGCATAGGTTTCCTAGAAGAGGGAGGATCTTGAGATCAGGCCCATGTGGTTTCTAATTCTCTCCCACATCTTTTTAACTATATAACCTTGACCAGCTCTTAACTTCTCCGAAACCCCACTCTCAGATGTATGAAAAGAGAATACTAACAGGCCCCTCGGGCAGTTTCAGGATTTAATGGGTATGGTGAAGTGCAACTGCCTGGCATCCAGGAGGCATTTTACAGATGCTGACTCCTTTTCTCTGTCTCCCAGTCTGAGAAAAGTAAGCTTCTTAGAGATAAGCCACAACAACAATACAACAGATAAATAAAAGCAACAGCCTGGATAGAAACAACAGGCCTGGCAGTCATGACTTTTCCTATTATTTCTTAAGAGAACACTACATTTTTCTTTTACTGTAAGATCAAAGAGAGGTAATGTTTTCTGTACAGTTGTCTAATGTGAATTCAACCGTCCTGTCTTCAAATGCAGAACATGGTCATTCCTTAGTGGGGCAGGGCAAGGAACAGACCGAGAACCTCACTGCCCAGGAGGGAAAGCATGGCCGGGTGCAGATCCTCAGGCCCTTACTTGTAGCTTCTTGCAGGGTCTCCCACAGAACAGAGAGAAGAAAAGGGGGCTGGGAGAGCTGGTTTAGACAATCCTGGATCCAGTTACAGTATTGTCTCGGCTAATCCTGGATGTGAAAAGACTCTGCTGTTTAAAAGAAGCATATTTTTAAAAGAGATTGGAAAAAAAAAAAAAACTGAACATGAGGGGCTATAAATAGCAAGCCCTTGATGGACTAATTAGCCTGAACGCCCTCCTGTTCATTGGAATTCTCTGCTTTGATGGCCTGGAAGTTCACAGAGGCTAGTTATCAGAGAAAGGCGCCACATATCCAAACAAAGTTCCGCAGCAGAATTTGAGATCCTTGTCTTGCAGACAAAGGAGCCTGTCAGCACAGTATATGTGATTTCATCTTTGCCTTTGATAGAGGTATGATTTAGAGTAGACCTTCATTTGTTGTTTTTTTTTTTAAAAAAGCCTCAAGACAAACACCACTCAGTTCAAAATAAGTACAGGAAATCCAAGCTGTGACAAAATTTAATCTCTGCTTATGGGGTGAGGGCATTCATTCACTTGTTCATTCAGTCACCAAACATGTCTTTTTAAAACGTTTTCCTTTACATTCCATGTATTAGACTCTGGGCATTAGTATAAGGTCATTTATCTCTTTGAATATTTCCATTTAGCTTCAGTGAAACAGCAGGCTCTAAACTAGATGTGGCTAAAGCAGCCTTGGCCATGAAATTCCCACCCCAGTACCCTCTCTGACAAAAATAAGCACACACTCTTACTGTGTTTTGTTTCACTAGAGGGACGGCCCTGGGTCCTTCTCCAGTGCTCGTGCCATGGCCTCAGGTCTTGCCAGCACCAGTGGGGTTGACTAATTAGACTTTGGCTTAGGGTATGGAGTAAACCTTGAACCTGGAGTCAGATGACCAAGGTTGGATCTCAGCGCAGCCTCCTGATGGATGTGTCGGTCACTTAGTTGTCTAGTCGTGTCCAACTCTTTGTGACCCTAGGAACCATACCCTGCCAGGCTCCTCTGACCATGGGACTCTCCAGGCAAGAATACTGGAGTGGGTTGCCATGCCCTCCTCCAGGGGATCTTCCTGACCCAGGGGTTGAACTCATGTCTTTTACGTCTCCTGCATTGGCAGGCGGGTTCTTTACCACCGCACCACCTGGGAAGCCCCTTTACTGCTGAGTCGTGGAGAAATCCCTGAGCTCTCTGCTCCCTTTGTTGCCATGGGTGTGAAGAGAGGATAGTGATATCTACTCACAGTGTCATTAGTGTGTAAGTGAAGTCGCTCAGTCGTGCCCGACTCTTTGCGACCCCATGGACTGCAGCCCACCAGGCTCTTCTGTCCATGAGATTTTCCAGGCAAGGATACTGGAGTGGGTTGCCATTTCCTTCTCCAGGGGATCTTCCCACCCCAGGGATCGAACCTGGGTCTCTTGCACTGCAGGCAGATTCCTTATCGACTGAGCTACAAGAGAAGCCCTACAGTGCCATTATGAGCGTTCAACAGGATAACGGATGTGAAGCCTTGTCAGTTGAGAATTATTAACAGAAGTCCAGCTGATACAAGCTCTCCTGTGGGGAATCCCAGTGTGGAAAATGCCCCTTTGGTACCTATTGAATAAGAGTACCTGAGACACAGATGTTTGGTGAATGAATGAACAAATAATGACAGAATTTACTGAAGATCCTACCTTTATCCAGGAAAACAAAATTAGCAAATCTTAGTATTCCTTACTAGGCCATAATCATAATTGGTTAAATTTGGACACACAAAAAAAATCTTACCTCATCCCTTTATCTCAGCTGGTGAGGATGTACATCACTAACTGGCCTGGTCAACTTAATTCTAAATACAATCTAGAAGTGGAATAGAAACATATAAAATATACTGAAAAGGGAGTATGCTTTAAAAATAAATAAGCTGATTTTCTTCAAGACCACAAGTTAGTGAGAAATAGACAAAGGAGTCCAAGCCCATCACAAGATATTCAGTTTTCTTGGGAAAAATTCATGGCCTTTGGAGTCAGGCCCAGCTAGAACCTTGTGCTATCACATACTAGACCTGCGACTTTGGCCAAGTCAGTCAACTTCTTTTGAAGCTCGGTTTTCTTACCTGTATCGTGGGAATAACGTCCATCTCAGAGACTTGTTAAGAGATCTACACAAGACAACATCACCTGGCATCTGATAAGCTCTTACCAAAAATGCGTTTTCTGAGCACATTGACACGTTTGATGATTGATTGTGCGTCTCATCAGTTTTTGTGGAGACTGTGCTGTCCCGGCAGAGTCAGCGCCGCTAACCTGAGTTCTTTTCACCCCTCCCTTCTTTCAGAGGCCCTGCCCCTTCTGGAAAACCTAACCATTTCCGACATTAATCCCTACGGGTTCACAGTTTCCTGGATGGCATCGGAGAATGCCTTTGACAGCTTCCTAGTCACGGTGGTGGATTCTGGGAAGCTGCTGGACCCCCAGGAATTCACCCTTTCAGGAACCCAGAGGAAGCTGGAGCTCAGAGGCCTTATAACTGGCATTGGCTATGAGGTCATGGTCTCTGGCTTCACCCAAGGGCACCAAACCAAGCCCTTGAGGGCTGAGATTATTACAGGTATTTTGGCTCAAGTGAGCCATTTTCTCCTCTTCCCAGTTCCGTCCATGTAATCCATCTATGAGACCGCCATGGTTTTAACACTCTTGTCCATGCTTTCTACTTAATCCATAGATGTGGCCTAGTCTTTGTGTACCCCCACCCCCACCCCCAGCACTCTCTCGTCTCACGTCTCTAACGAGTGCTCCTTTCCTCCCACTCCAGAAACGAGAAGGTCGGAATGTCTCCACTAGGTGTCCCAAATCCTCTGACCGCATCTTGTCTGTAGCTCTTGTGTGTTACCCTCCTCTGTGTTCATCCAGCTGGTCCCCAGCTATGTTTCAGCCTTCTCAAAAGAAATATACCAAGGAGTATATTTCAGAAACTTACTTAATGCATTTGTCATCTCAAAGCCTCAACTGTGGTCTTGCCAAACTTGCCAGGTGGGCTTGTCATTGGAAAACCAACTGTGAACTTATACCGGTAAACATGAATGTCACTGAGATTCTTCAACACAGACTAAATCCATAATTTTCTGCACACTCATAATTCCTAGAGAAATATAGCACGAACAACTTTAACAGTCAAAAATCTGTGTTTCCCAAAGTCCTTCTAGCGAGGACTAACTCCATATTCAGAGGTCCTACTTAATAAAGAAGTTCCATGTTCAAATAAATTTCTGAAACACTGAGTTAAATGTAAGTTTAACAAGATCCTTGACCACAAGGCTCTAGAGAACATTGTAAAGTACATGCTTCTCTCCAAGAGGGGCTTACCCAGGAAATATTTCCCATATTTATTTGACAATGGATGATGATCAAACAGATATAATCTGCTCTGAGTGTACTTTGGGAAACTCAGCTCAAAATCTACCTTGACAATGAGTTTTGTCTAGTTAAGGCAATCCAAGATAGCAACTTTGGGTTTAAAGTATGTAGTACAAGAGGTTCCAAGGCTTGGTTCTACCATCTGAACACTTACTGAATGGTTAACAAAAAGCAAGCGAGTCAAGAGTAGGAGCCTCCCTTAGTATAGCAGCTCCAAGAAAAAAGAGCAAAACATTTATAACGTTTTAAAAGCCAAATGCTCGAGATCAAGGGAAATATAATCAGCCGTATCATCATGGGCAGCTCTACAGATCGTTAATGCTGGTTTATTTGTCTTTGCAAAAAGAAAAGAAGAAGGTCTTACGGACATGGGCGTTCAGCCCCTGGCAGACAGAAAGCAAATGTAAACAAGTTACTGGCTTTGAACTTAATAATGCAGGGAAGGGGTCTTTGCTGAGTCCAGATGTGGATTTATAGAATTGCTTTTAGACAAAACTCACACATGTAAGCACCCACTTGACTTGTACTGAATGTATCAACTCTCTTTCTCCTCTCCTCGACCTACTAGACATGTCTACGTCAAATCATTTTATTTTCGGTATCTCAGGACACTTCTCGCTCTGAGAGCCGGGACACGACTGCATATCAGTACCCCCACCGGAGCGACTATGGCACGGGCTGCTGAGTGATCTTCTCCTCCTTCCACCATTCTCTTCCCTTCTAGAAGCCGAGCCGGAAGTTGACAACCTTCTGGTTTCAGACGCCACCCCAGATGGTTTCCGCCTGTCCTGGACAGCTGATGAAGGAGTCTTCGACAGTTTTGTTCTCAAAATCAGAGATACCAAAAAGCAGTCTGAGCCACTGGAGATAACCCTCCTTGCCCCCGAACGAACCAGGGACGTAACAGGTCTCAGGGAGGCCACTGAATATGAAATTGAGCTCTATGGAATAAGCAGTGGAAGGCGATCCCAGCCAGTCACTGCCATAGCAACAACAGGTACCATATATAAATGGGAGAGACTAGAGAAAAGCTCTCTGTTCCTCTTCTCACAGGGCTGGGAAATTATTAGAGATTTGCATGCAGACAAGCTTGGGTTTGAATCATGACTCTTGATTATAGACTGGATGATTGTGATTGTGGCTACGTGTTTATGCAAAAAGAGCATGATGCCACTTACCTAATAGTGTTGTGAAGATTGAATGAGATGATTCATGGAAAGCCCATAGGGAGGGCCTGGCACATAGCTAGGGCTGAGCTAGTGAGAGCGAGTAACATTTTCATTATTGCCATTAAGATAATCATTATAATCATTGCTTTTTCTTCAAATTCCAAAGACCCTTCTTTCTGCCTGTTATGTTTTATCTAGAGATATACTTCCATGTTCTTAGGTCAAATGTTCAAGCTATGCAGGGTATAATGGAGAAGTGGTACCTCTACCTCTAAAGATTAATACTTTTAAAATTCTACATGTGAATAGTCAGCATCTTGATCAAGAAGGAAAAAAGAAGAGGTTAGCAGGTTTGGCAGGCTCACGCATTTTATTTTATACTCATAGCAACTCTAAAAAGCACTAAAGGCAGAAATGAAAATTCTATTCAGTATGAGTTCTTTCCAGAAGAATAAAGAAAGATGCCATTACAAGATGGTTTAAAATGATAATATCAAGATTAACATGATTCTTTAAAGAGAAAAGGACAGACCTTCAGTGGTAAGGTAAGGTGAATTCCTTTAGGAAACCAAGGGAGGTACAGAAATGGAGCATTTGCTAGAGACAGCTGCTTCAGAGGAACCAGGGCAAACAGTCACAAAACCACAAGCAGAAGTACAAGGGACCCGAGGGATGATGTATCCCAGACCCTTCTGTTTGTGCATGAGGACTCTGTGACTCAGAAGGGTGAAGTGATTGGCCTGAGGTCACACAGCCAGATCTGGAGTGGAACCTAAATACCAAGCTATTTTACTACTATTAAATAGAGGCAGGCGAGATAACATACCCAACTACTATACACGCTTGACGCCTCTGACACGCAAAGAGCACAACACTGGACAACACCTTCCCTTTGTCCAGAGTATCTTACGATGCCAACTTTCAGGACCAAGTGAGCTGCGAAGCCACCTGTAGAAATAAAAATTGGTATTTGTAGACGTGGAAGAAATGATGAGATCCAGGCAGTAATTCAGCCAGAGGAAATACCCTGTTTCTTATTAACACAGATGCCCCATCTCCCGGGACATGAGTGCCTGTCTCCTCCTGCCTGTGGCTTCCCACAAAACAACTCTAGATCAGAGGCAGAGGCTGGTTTTGACCCTAGTTTATAAACACTACTTTTCAAAGTGTACTTCTGATTGCCAATTTTGTTTTGCTGATCTTTTTTTTTTTTTTCCCAGAGGCTCTGCAGTTTTAAAGCAAAAAAGAGAATGAATAATCATGAGCTCTTTTTTTTAAGAACAAAAGAAAAGGCTCTGTAAGAGAGCCCTCTCTTTGATTTCTTTCTCTGGGGCATTGTATTTCACAGCTGAAGAGATGCGTCTGTGTGTGTGTGTCTGTGTGTGTGTACGTGTACACACGTGTGCTCTGGTACTTGGACTGACCGGAGAGGTGACTCTGGAGCACAGTAGACATCTCAGTCACCTCATCAGCTTCAGAAAGTTTCCCTTTTGTGTTTTTCCCTCTTTCTCCTTGTAAACCCTTCTTTCTGCTCCTCTTTTTCTGTATAAAAGCTGCTGCAGCATCTCCTCTCACTCCCTGAGTACAGGCTGGCAGCCCCGAGTGCCCCCACAGCGGAGAAGGTGGCTGGAGGCAGTGTAGCCAAGTGGTTAAGCCTACAGCCTCTGGGCAGATCTCGTGGCGTCTGATCCCTGCTCCTGAGCAAGTCTCCCTCCCCCTCTGAGTGCCTGTCCCATCACTTGGCCAATAGGCTCTAACTCAAAGGTCAGCTATCAGGTTCCCGTCAGACCAGGAACCTTGAGTATTTTTCCTTGCCCATTATAACAATTTTAGCTGATACTATGTTTGGGTGATCTAATGTACATTTTTTAATGGTCCACTTGGTTGAAAATTTAAAGGATAAAAAGGAGAACATACAATGAGGTCTCTCTTCTGCTGTCCTCACTACTAAGTTGC
This sequence comes from Redunca redunca, assembly GCA_006410935.1. NCBI lineage: Eukaryota > Metazoa > Chordata > Mammalia > Artiodactyla > Bovidae > Redunca > Redunca redunca. Next base: position 448,073 of record SJYQ01003975.1, read on the forward strand.
TCTATCTAGAAGCAGTCAGCATGACTACTGTCTTCTGAATCTCTGCAGAAATTACAAACAGACAAGATTAGACTGAAGTCTGTGTTCTCTCTTTTTTCCAGCTTTTTTTTTGGCACAGTGATTAACGCACCCACTCTTCCACACATTGGTGTGTGTGTGTGTGTGTGTGTGTGTGTGTGTTCCTTGCTTATTAATAGGTCTCAGATATACTCCCACATATCTTGTTTATTTAACTGTTCCCCTACTGCCAGACCTTAGGTTACGGGTTGTTCTCTCCTCTGCCAATCTCTGCATCTACTGTGGCTGCTCTTTCTCGTTGTGGATTGAGCCACTTCTTCACAATGGCCTTGGTCCCCCTTTGGGAAGCCCAGAGGAGCTTCTCTTGTCTCTGGGAAGTTAAATGCCAACAAGCTTCTGGGGACCATCTGGATGGTCCCTAGAATAGAAAAGAAAATACTTCAAAATCCGAAACCAGAGTAAGATGACTCTGTCATTCTCTTCTGAAGGTTCCTACTGCCTACCTTGGGGATAGTGAGGACCTTCAAATGCTTCTTTTAACCTGCCCCATCACCACCCTAATTGTACACCCTTTCCACACCCTGAAGCCAAGGGGGCAACCCCTCTCCAAGCGCCAGAATGTACCCCCTCTCACCCCATCTCACTTTCCCAGCCAGGCAGCCTCCCAGCCGCTCCACTCCCTTCCAGTTCCGATGCACTTGAAACCACAAGCCACAGAGCTGCAGCCTCCTGTCTAGGGCCCTGGGTCGGCGGGCTACAGAGCCGCGTGCTCAGCAGCCCTTCCTTCTGCAGGAGCCAGGCTCCCGGTGCCGGCCGCCTTTGGCTCTGACTCCCACTAAGTGTCAGATGATAGCCACCTACGGTAGAGCTTGCACTTCACGCCACCCGTGACAGTGCAACTGACACTCTTTACCCCACTGACTCACAGGACACGGACAGCCCAGCTGAGGGCCACATTCAGCCCCATTTCACAGAGGCCTAAGGGGCTAAGGTGTTGTTATCTAGTAAAGCCAGAATGGAATTCAGAACAGGTCAGTGTACCCCCAAGTCCTTGCCCTTAAATCACACTGGCTACAATAACCGTCTCCTTAGCTTCTCACAGGATTCATGTATATTAAGTATTTATAAAAATATGTTGAAGGTAAAAGGTTTTTAAATGATTGTGAATGGAGACATTATTGAAGACATTTGCTCCAGATTTGGGGAAGCAACATTTTATGCAGAGAACAGACAGAAGTCCTCTTCAACCTCCTTGAGAATTTCTAGCAATTTCCAATGTTTTCCTAATGGAACTTTTATTGAAAACCAAGAGTCTACTCAGAGAGTCAGAGGCGTTGCCTTTCCTGGGTCTCCCTAGCTTTTCAATAGGCAAACTGTACTTATTCTGCGAGGGTCAGCCTTCAGGCTCCCATTGGCCATCTCTTCCACTTTGGCGCTGGAGACTAGTGGGCCCTATTTATGGCAGCAGGGCGCATGCGAAAATAACAAAGTGTCTTCCACACCTACGAAGGTCTGTTGTCTAAAAATACCACTGGCCCCGGACTTTCACCACTGCTGTGCCATTCTTCAGATGACACGCGGCTCTCCGCCTGCTGGCGCTTTCAAGAACATCCCTCGGGAGTGCATGACAGATGAGGTTACTAATTCTCATGGGTTTTTTCTTTTTAAGACAGGGCAGATAATATTGCCATTTTGCAATTGAAAAAACTGGGATCTAGATAGGGGAGCTGTGGCAAGATGCACCTTCTAAAATGTGCCAGGACCAGGCCTGATGAGTTTCACAGAGTGAAGGTCAGAGTGGAGCAGGCTTGCAGCAAGACAGCCCCGTGCCTGAGTTTACACACCTCGCTGGGTTTTTGTTTGTTTGTTTGTTTCTCATTCTGCCTCATCTAGATCTTTCCTGGGTGACAACTTCAAAATTCAGGTTGCCCATGGTGGCGAGGGCGGTGGGGGGTGGGCATGGGGTAGGGTGGAGAGTCACATGGGGAAGAAAAAAAAAGCAAGCATGTTTACTGAATTCTCACTGTGTGCCAAGTTCTGTGCTAGGGTTTTACATCAATCACCTCTACTAATCCTCAAAACATTCCTGAAAGTGGACACCACTTTTCCCACTGAGATGGAGCAAGGGAGGCTCCTCTAAGTCACAGGAGCTGCCCCTAGTTGCCCAGCCTCTCCATGGTGTTTGGACAATCAAGATCATCCCACTCCAGAGCCATGTGGCTTCCAAAGCCCTCCAAGGAGAAGGCAAAGCCCCAAGCAGCCACAGAATCTGGGGGTGGCTAGCAGATCACAGGAAAACGCTGTCGGAGGAGGGAGAAAGAGCAGAAACAGGGAAAAAAAGCTCCCCAGAGTGGGCTGTGGGTTTCAGAACTTAATGATCAACGTGGGCTGCAGAGGGAAAAAGATGAGGAAATGAGCTCCCTGGAGACCCGAAAATTGTTTCCTGGATTGTATGGTTAAGCATGGTCAGCTGAAGAGGGCAAAAAGCTAAGCCAAAAAATACACAGAGAAAAGCCAAAGGAAGCTGGGTTTGCGGGGGAGGTATTTACGTAGCAAAAACTGTCCCCCGGGGCATGGCTTTCCCCGCAGGTAGACCCAGTATCCAAGGGGGGCTTGCCTTGGGGACGGTTTCGAGCTGGCTCCTCTGGCTCTGAGTCTCCATCCAATTCTGGGAATGAGTTTGTCGAGGTCAGTTTCCACGTAAACATTATTTCCAGAATCCCAGGGCTATGCCCAGCTCTGTCGCCCAGTCCTGGGACTGAGATCACATCATAAGAATATTCACTGGAGAACTGAGCCTCAGTTTGCTGCTGCTGCTGCTAAGTTGCATCAGTCGTGTCTGACTCTGTGAGACCCCACAGATGGCAGCCCACCAGGCTCCCCCTTCCCTGGCATTCTCCAGGCAAGAACACTGGAGTGGGTTGCCATTTCCTTCTCCAGTGCATGAAAGTGAAAAGTGAAAGTGGAGCCTCAGTTTAGTCTCCTGTAAATTGGCTGCAACCATACCTTCTTCTCAGTGGTTTCTAAGTGAGGGTTAATCTTTATAAACTGAAAGAACTGAGCACTTATCAAGTCTTGAAAGTGAAAGTGTTAGTCGCTCAGTCATGTCCAACTCTTTGTGACCCCATGGACTGTAGCCCACCAGGCTCCTCTGACCATGGAATTTTCCAGGCAAGAACACTGGAGTGGGTAGTATTCCCTTCTTCAGAGGATATTCCAGACCCAGGGATCAAACTCGGGTCTCTTACATTGCAGGCAGACTGTCTACCACCTGAGCCACCAGGGAAGACCCGTCAAGACTTGGTATCATTTAGTATCAAATTTTCTTTAATCATAAAAGGAATTAAAAGGCAAAGATTTGAAAAAAAAATGATAAACATCAAAAATGAAAGGAGGGTTATTTCAAACTGTGAAACTACCCACTTACCCTCACTTTTTAGACGTCAGCTATGGTGCTAACATTCTTTTTGGATGAAACCGAACGGCAGCTCTGCAGCTCTGGGCCCTGTACCTGAATGAAAGAGCAATTGTTTCCATCAAGTCATAACTTGACCACAGATCACCGCATCCTCCATCCTAAAGGCTTGGCTCAGATGTAAACTGAGCTTTCATGGGTAAGGAATTCAGGAAAACTCACTGGTGAGCGAGAGTTAACTGTTTCTGGGTTTCTCCTGTGCTCTCTCCTCCACAGCCATGGGCCCCCCGAAGGAAATCGTTTTCTCAGACATCACTGAAAACGCAGCCACTGTCAGCTGGATGGCACCCACTACCCAGGTGGAGAGCTTCCGGATTACCTATGTGCCCATTGCAGGAGGTAGGGCCCTTGGTGGGGAGAGGGAAGGGAGCTGGAGTGTTTGGGTGGAGTTGTGACTCAGACAGTTTCATATCTGAGACCATCTAAATAGACTTCATTTGTAAAGTGCTATGAGATCCTTGAAAGAAACTATACTGTGAGGGATCATGTTATAAAGATCATTTCCAGTCTCATAATTCTAAAATTCTATGAGCAAAGATCCCCACTAATGTTTTCACACAAGGACAAAAGACTCTAAACCCATTGACCTTTTTTGTTTGGCAAAACTGATCTTTGCCTCTTGGTCCCCAAATCTGTCTGTCTCAGCAAAGGATGGGAAGCTGTGCGCAGAGTTGAAAGTTCTAGTTCAGGCACATGGGCCATAAAAGAGACCACAAGACCTCAGGGCAGGGGTCGGGGGAGGAAGCATATTCAAATCTACTTAAAGACATTCTGGGAGGTAGTGAGCTCCCTGTTCGTGGAAGTGTATACAAAGATGATAGTTGATACAAAGTACACACTTTGTATACAAAGATGATTATCTCTTCAGAGACACCTGTAGCATCTCTGAAGGGAGTTTGGTCAACTGATACACAAGCTCCTCACCAGCACCTAGATTCTAAAACACACACATTTTGAACTTTTTAATAGATATAAGAATACAAATTAGACCATGATCATCTTCTTCAATAGTAGAATATCTGCTAGTAAGAGATAAGTTTATATATAGTTAAGCGAATACAATGGATTAAATATATCAGATATACATTACACAGTGAGCTTCCCATATCCTTTGTGGGAAGAAATAGATAAATAAAATTTATACATGCCAGCTCCCTACTGAATGGAAACTTGCCATTTTTAGCACATTGTGACCTCATAATTTTTCCTCCCCTGGCTTAGTTTTTGGCCTCTGCACGGATGGAAAAAAAAAAAAAAATTATACAAAGAGTAAAACCTCTTCTCTTATTGCCAGAGGGTATGAGCAAATGAGAAGAAGTGAAGAAAACGGTGCTGGATAAACCGGTTACGCCCATCCTTGGGGCAGGTGTGCTTAAGTGCCAGTGAGGTTCACCGTTCCCACCTGCTTTTCCTGTGTTCCAGGTACGCCCTCCGCGGTGACTGTGGATGGGACCAAGACCCAGACCAGGCTGCTGAGACTCTTACCTGGAGCGGATTACCTGGTCAGCGTCATCGCCCTGAAGGGCTTTGAGGAAAGCGAGCCTGTCTCGGGGACGCTCATCACAGGTGTTTTTCTCTTCTTCAGCATCATTGCTCGTGATTCAGCAGTCAGAAGAAAACTGTTTTTGTTTAGGAAATTCTAGTCGAAAGTGGGCTGGCTTGGGAGCACCAGAGGTCTCATTTCTGACGCAGTTGTAGCCTCTTCTGAGCTTCATCCTCAGCCTCCCTGGGCCGCCATGTCCCAGGGAATTGTGGGGAAAGGGGCACAAGCTGGGGAGTCATACTGACCTGGTGTGAACCCCAGGTTCTTCTACTTCTCGATAGAGCTATCAGTCGATGTCCTGAGGATCTAGTTTCCTTCTCTGTAAAATGGGCGCAGTTCTTCTTCCTTTGCAGGATGCTATAAGAACCGTAGGAGACTGCATGTAAAACATCTGTAAATATAGATCACTGCACGCATTAATCCACCTCCTTCCCTCCCTCAGTGGTGCAGGCACCACCACAAGGACCCTTCCAAGCAGATGCTTCACACAGACACGTGAATGGTTATAGCTATAAAGTAACAACTCTCGATTTGGCAGCTACAGTATTTCAGGGCTGTTACTCAACCATCCCCATGTAAACTAATATAGCTAATGTCCTTCTCATAGCTAATATCCTTCCCATTTTACAGAGGGAAAAACTGAAGTCAGGGTAATTACATGCCTTGGCCAAGTCCACATAGCTAGTAAACGCTGGAAGCAAACCTGATCTTAGGTTAGTCTGCCTCCAAACTGTGCGTTCCTCTTAGATAAAGGATGATTTTCCTATTATAACCTGGTTTGTACAGCACAGTGTACGGAGGGAAAAAATAATGAATTGCACTGAAGGAGAATGAAGTGGAAAATTTCTCTTCAGGCTCCCATGTCTCTAAACAATTTATCCTTTGATATATGAGCAATTACCCAGCCTAATCCATTAAGGGATCTGAAGAATGGGCCTCACAGGAAATTTTAAAAATATCCTAATAGTCTAAAGGGGTTGTTAATATGCAATTAAAACCTCCCGTCTCAACCCAGAGTCCTGCCCACCCTGCCACACAGATCCTCATCCCCCGCCTAGAAATCTTTCATTTGTGGCTTCTCCATGGCAACTGATTGCAAAGCCTGGATCTTTTTCCTCTGGAGGCCCCATTGTCCTCATTGTTAAAGGAGATTCTGTCCGTGTACGATGAGACAGGAAGGACCTCCGGGTGGACGGGGCGGGTGCCCCCAAATTACTCCACCACTTCCTGAGACCCTCAGGCCAGTCGTTCCATCTCCTGGGGCTCAGGCACCTCAGCTGTGCAGTCAGCTGATGACGGCTGCCTGCCTGCCTCTTCCCAGGGCTGTGGTCCCAGAGTAACTGAGTAATAAATGTGAGCGACATCGGAAACTCGTCACATGCAGGTTGGTTTCCACGAAGGGGGTGTTGGGTCGTAGCAGTGGTCAGTTCAAAGGGCCAAGAACTGTGACTCTCCAGCCCTTCTCAGCACGTCACTTGGGAGTCATTCTGAAGACTCCAAATAACTTTAACAGTCATGTTAAGACCAACTGCAATTATTGAGTGCTGCCCCGAGCACATTTCACACACGTCTAGTTCATCTTAATAGCAGCCACTCTGTGACAACTGAGGAGAGTGAGGTGTGGAGAAGGAAAATGACCCAAAGGCACACAGACCCACAACAGGGAATCCAAGGTAGAGCCTGGGACCACCAGCCCCCGGAGCCTGCCTCTGTGTTCTCCATAGCCCGCCGAACCAGAGCTATTACTCAAAACCAAAGACGTCACAGGCAACCTCCACTCTGTACCTGTCCTGGTTTTGTAAAGCCTTTCCCTGGAGAAAGTAACATGAACTGTAAATATAAATCCTTATCATGTGTTCAGCTCTTTGCAGTTCACAGACCACCCTTCCACCTATTATATCATGTGAAAACCAAAGTATCACTGAAGACAAAGCCAAGCAGAGCTTCTATACCCATTTTACAGATGAGAAACCGAGACCCAAGATGACCCAGACAGCAAGGGAAGGAGTCATTTCTCAAACTCAGGTCATCCTGGCTCCAAGGTCAGAACTCTTCCATGCTTCTGACACTGTGTCCCGCACCAGCAGTCCAGGAGCAGGATGGACAGCAGGGTAGCTGTGGTCTGATGTCCTACCCCATGGCTGACTGTCTCTCCAACACATCACTGTCTTCCCTTGCAGCCCTGGATGGCCCATCCAGCTTGGTGACAGCCAACATCACCGACTCCGAAGCCTTGGCCATGTGGCAGCCAGCCATCGCCCCTGTGGATAATTACGTCATCTCCTACACAGGGGAGAGAGGTAAGGTGATGTCCAAGACGCTCCCCTCTCTGAGGGGTGTCTGTCCAGCTCGAAACTCCCTGTTCTTCTTTCTTTCTGCCACTCTTGCTGCTTTTGTTGTTCAGTCACTCAGTCATGGCCGACTCTGAGACCCCATGGACTGCACGCGCCAGGCTTCCCTTCCTTCATCATCTCCCAGAGTTTGCTCAAACTCATGTCCATTGAGTCAGTGATGCCAACTAACCATCTCATCCTCTGTCATCCCCTTCTCCTCAGCCTTCAACCTTTCCTAGCCTCAGGGTCTTTTCCAGAGAGTCATCTCTTTGCATCCGGTGGCCAAAGTATGGGAGCTTCAGCTTCAGCGTTAGTTCTTTAAATGAACATTCAGTGTTGATTTCCTTTAGAACTGATGTACAAAGATGCAAGGGTAGGTTGGTGAGTCCAGCAATGTCCTTATGGTTCTCAGTTGCCACCTGAGAACAGACTCATGGGCTGGGACAGGGGCTGGATGGGTGTGGAGGGGCCTGTGCAAGTGGTGGTGAGAGGGGCCCAACCTGTATCTTCCCGCTGTGGTCAAATGGAAGAGCATCAACACCACGGTCGTATCAAGGAGGCCAACAGGCCACTTAAAGAAAAGCAGAGGGCGCATCTCCAGCCTGTTCCTCCTCTCCTGCTGGTCTCTGCCATCACCGCGAGCCACGCTCTACAGGCACAGCTCTCGCCTCTTACAAAGGAGTCCACGATCTGAAATCTTAAATGGACTACTTCAGGCAGCTTTGGGGAGACTGCACTTCCTGCATGCTGCAGACGGGGCCAGTTAGAGCTGATCTGATTAAGAAATCAGAAGTGATCTCTCCTTGCCTTTTCAACCATCTGTGCTCATTTACTCTAGCTGGCAGATTCAATATTGATAACTGGTTTGGGGCACCAGTGAATTACGGCCCCTAGCACGTAAAATTAAATACAAATAAGAGAGAAAAGAAAGATTCCTTTTCAATGAACAAATCCCTGTTTTTCAGGAACTAGATTAGGAAAAAATATGTTATTTTAATCTCACAGTATATGTGAGTTTCATGTCTGATGGTTCAGTATTGTTTTACTTTCAGTAACAGCACGAGAGAACACCGTAAGCTCTGCGGGGGTCTCTGAACATCTGAACTCAGCCCCGGCGACCTCTTATGAGACAGAGTTCCTTGTGAGGGTTGGAGGAAAGTTGGGGTGGGGCTAGAGGAACTCTTGGGTTTCTTTTTTCCTACTTTTTTTATTTTTAAATATTCCCTGTGAGCAAACTCTTACAAGTCAGGGAAGATGATGTTGTCTCACCTAAAATGAACCAGAGTGTAGTTCAGGGGAATCATGGAAACTGTGGATGTAGGCATAGACATGTCCTCATCCAGAAGAGTGTGTGTGTGTGTGTGTGTGTGTGTGTGTGGAGGGGGATCATGGATGACAAGGAGGGTGAGCATCTCATCCCAGTTTGCCCCAAACTTTCCCAGGTTTAGCCTTTTGAGTCCCATCCCCTGGGAAACCTCTTAGGCCTTGGCCAGCCAGGCCAGCTAGTCACCTGTGACGAGGACGGTGACACCTGGACACCATGGCATGGGGTCCACCCTTGGTCCAGACCCAATGGGATTGAGAGCCAGTAATCAGGTTTTGGTCTGTCTATGGCACCTGATTTTTCTGGTTCCCCAGCCTAAAGATATGACATTTGGCAAGTTATAAAAGGACATGAGAGTAGGTGGGAAAAAATGGGAGAGCAAGCAATGGGACAAATTAAATCTGGGTAGCCTGAGGCATGGGGATGTTACCTGCAACTCTCCTCTAGCTGGATCCTGTGCAAGACTGTCCCGAGGGTACCATGTGCAAAGTCTTCTGACCCTGGAAAAACCCAGTCACCATAGGATAAATCCTCTATATACGAAGTGAGTGCTCAAGAGAGAGAAAGGAGTGTGAGTCATCTCAGAAATCAAACCTGTTTTTTGGTAGGACTGCTGAAAGCTTGTGTTAGGAGGTGTGTGCACTGTTGGCCAAGCCCACTGATGGCCCAGACAGGGAGAGGTAACTGCCATGGTGTGTATATTTCCTGTGTAGTGCCAGAAATTACCCGCACGGTGTCTGGAAACACGGTGGAGTATGCACTGACCAATCTCGAGCCTGCCACGGAATACACGCTGAGGATCTTTGCAGAGAAAGGGCCCCAGAAGAGCTCAACCATCACCACCAAGTTCACCACAGGTACAAAGACACCAAGGGCTGGAAAAAGCCTACCCACTGCCTCTATCTTTAACAGTTTCCCTCTCCATCTCTTATTTCTCAAGTCAGCTCCCTGCAATGTGATGACATCAGCAGCAACTCAATCCACCAATGCCCCCTCAATCAAGACCTTAAGAAACACACTATTTCCTTTTGAACTGAAATGACCTTGCTCTCCCCACAGACTAGGAAATGATTTTAAGAGGAGGGCTTTCTAAGTGGAAAACCAGTCCCCACTGGCCCTAAACCCAGTAGTTAATGATCCATGTTCTAGGCAGGGAAATATTTTTAAGAGAAAGATTTTAAAGGCAAATTTTTCTAGATGTCCGCTGGGATTTTTATATACATTGAGATCTTTTTTTCAGATTGCAACAGGCAAAGGAATGGAAGCGGTGTCCACTGAGTAGGGGGGAGGGCCAATACCAGCATTCATCTGTCCTCTTTAGAAACAAAGGGAGGCATTCTAATTACGTTCATGGCCGTGTCTTTCTCCCCCAGTTCAACTAAAGCTAGTTGCAATCCTACTGGGCTCAGGAAAACATGGCCCTTAGGATGAGCTGAAACACAGAGAACATGTGTCTTTAGAGGTCACGTGGCTCAAGCTCTTCATTTACAGATGGGGAAGGTTTCACCCAAGGTCATATGGGTCAATGCTAGGGAAAGGACTTGAACTCAGGCCTCCTGGCACCCAGCCAGGGACTTTATCCCACACCTGATGACCTGTTCTCAGTCACTCAGTCATGTCCAACTCTTTGTGACCCCATGGACTAGCCCGCCAGGCTCCTCTGCCCACGGGGATTCTCCAGGCAAGAATACTGGAGCGGGTTGCCATGCCCTCCTCCAGGGGATTTTCCCAACCCAGGGATCAAACCCAGGTCTCCCACATCGCAGGCGGATTATTTACCGTCTGAGCCACAGGGAAGCCCACACCTGCTGACTTATTTGATATTAAATGTCTTCTCTTCTCCAGACCTCGATTCTCCAAGAGACTTCACTGCCACGGAGGTTCAGTCGGAAACTGCCCTCCTCACCTGGAGACCTCCCCGGGCATCTGTCACTGGTTACCTATTGGTGTATGAATCCGTGGATGGTACAATCAAGGTATCTTGATGTATATAAACAAATCCCTACAGCTGAATGAAACAGTTACATGAGTCTCAAACTCAGGAAGAATTATCTGAAGTCTGTTTCTCCTATGCTAGTGTGACTGGGGAGCTGGAAAGAAATTAGTAGGAACTGGACACCATGCCAGACTTTCTGAATCATAAGTTGTAGCCTCCAGTCTCATTTTAACCAGACTCCAGTTTTGATAGCCAGCCAAGGTCAAGAACTACTGCTCACAAGACTTGAGGCCATTTTAGGAGCTGGACTCTTTGTCCTTTAGTGTTTTATTGAGCAAAGGCCAAAAGCTTCTTCTGCATCTTTGCCATGTATCTCACAGATGGCATCATTCCATTATATAATGACATATATATCACCAGGTGCATATGACAACTGTTTACAGCAGTTTTTATTTATATTCTCTACCCATGAATTTTTTTCCTTCTACTTTTTAACTTGAAATAACTTTAGAAAGTGAAAGTTTTCTAACCTTTACCTTCTAAACATGTTACTGATGTCTTAATGTTGATGATCCTTTAAGTCTCCAAGATCTTTTCCTTATTTTCTGCACGTTGACCTTTTTCTAGCATATCATTTCTATATCCTGTATCTTCTTCTCTTTACCTCTAAGAATATATGTTCTGCAGAGTGTTTCCTCCAAGATCTCTTTTCTGGTTTGCTGCTGTTTGGTTTGATTTGGGTCACCATGTTTCATGTTGGAGACTTGCCCCTAATGTCAGTTGACCTTTTTGTACTGGAGCCAAGAATGAAATAGCTGATTGGGAAGTCTAAGAGCACAGAAAGGGCTTGTCAACTTTGGAACTCGCTATAGAGCAACTGGACACAGTCAGTTCAGTTCAGTCATGTTTGACTCTTTGTGACCCCATGGACTGAAGCACGCCAGGCTTCCCTGTCCATCACCAACTCCTGGAGCCTACTCAAACTCATGTCCATTGCATTGGTGATGCCATCCAACCATCTCATCCTCTGTCATCCCCTTCTCCTCCTGCCCTCTTTCCCTGCATCTCGGTCTTTTCAAATGAGTCAGTTCTTCACATCAGGTGGCCAAAGTATTGGACTTTNGTAGAGAGCATTGTTGTATTTGGTTTGCTAGGAATGCAGGCGGAGAAGGCAATGGCACCCCATGCCAGTACTCTTGCCTGGAAAATCCCATGGATGGAGGAGCCTGGTAGGCTGCGGTCCATGGGGTCGCTAAGAGTCGGACACGACTGAGCAACTTCACTTTCGCTTTTCACTTTCATGCATTGGAGAAGGAAATGGCAACCCACTCCAGTGTTCTTGCCTGGAGAATCCCAGGAATGGGGGAGCCTGGTGGGCTGCCATCTATGGGGTTGCACAGAGTCGACACGAGTGAAGTGACTTAGCAGCAGCAGCAGCAGCAGCAGGAATGCAGGTGGAATTCCAATCCCTGACACCAGGGTCATCTCCTAAAAGGTGACTTCCCAGGCACTAGACGTTTTGAAAAGGGGGATCTGAATAGAACGCAGGTCTCCTGCAAAGCTGAAAGCGATCCCCTCCTCTGGACAGCAGCATGGTGGCACGTCACAGACTGCACGTGGAGTTGGAGCGGGCCTGCAGCAGCTGCACACCCCGGCCTCTCCTGGATATGTCCATTCCAGACAAGAGGCCTGCTGGGTCAGCTCTCGCCATTGCCACGCCCGCATCAGGCTCTGATGATTCAGTCACGCTAGGATGGGGCCCAGGCACTGCTTGATTTTAAAGCTTCCCAGAGGGCTGTGAAAAAGAGCTATGTTAGAGACAACTGACTTACCTGGTCTCAAAGTCTAAACCTTTGCCCTTTGTGTGATTCATCTTCCTACCAGATTAAGCTGAGATCACGGCATTCACTTTTTCAAAGAACTTTCTAGGAACCTCCACTCCTTATCATGATAAACTTCAAAGTCCGTTGGTTGACACTTAAGGTCTTTTATAATCTGGTGTCTGCCCACCTTTTCTGCTTCTCCCCTCAGTGAAGTATGGTTGAGGCAGCTCATTGCCTCCTCCTATGACTTGAATTTGCTCTTGCTCTTCCAGCCCCAGGAGCTTTGCTCACAGGGCACTCTCCTCGTGTCTAAGTCCCTGACATGAGCATGGAGCCTGGCACAGAGTGGGGCTCAGTGGATTCTTGCTAAATGAAGAAATGAATGGATGGGTGAATAAAGGAATACATCATCCATACCCTGCAGATCTGTGTGGCCAAAGGCTATTGTATCTTTCTTCTGCCCTTAGGAAGTCGTTGTGGATCCAGACACCACCTCTTACAGCCTGACGGACCTGAGCCCTTCCACCTACTACACAGCCAGGATTCAGGCTCTGAATGGGACCCTAAGGAGCAAGACAGTCAAGACCACCTTCACCACGAGTAAGGGGCTCTGGGGGCGGGGGAGCGGGGGGCAGCCAGGCCTTGAGATCACACTCTGTGAGACTGAACCAACCCTCCACTTCTCCTCTGACTGCTACTTTAAATGCTTCTATCACATTTTGATAAAAATCAATTACCTGCAATTACCTGAAAAGCCAGAGGAATGTGGATGTAGCAGGTTACAGGACTCATGGTGGGAGGGAAGGAGGGCCAGCTGTGGGAACAGCTGGATTCACTCCCCATCTCCATCTGCTCTGTGTGGCAGAGGAGAGTTACTGCCATTCTGCAAGTCTCAGTTTCTTTATCCATATAATGGGATGAGTAATGAGCCCTTCTTCGTGAGGACCTTGGGAGAATCTCTGCATTGAACTCCTAGCCCAGTGGGTAGCCATTGTTGGGGCTCCTTATAAGCTCAGTGTTCTCCTTTAGCATGTGGGCATTTATAAAGCCTGCTCATCCTCTAAAACCACAAACAGGCCTCCCATGTGGGCCAGGATTATCCTGCCCAGTTTCCTGGTGGGGAGCAGAGGCCCCCAGAGACTAAATGACCCACTCAGGGTTATACCATGAGTTAGAGTCTGGTCTGGGCTCCGGTGTTCCAGGAGCAGGGAACCACACCCAAACTCAGCCAATGGAGAAGAGGAAGGGAGGAGGGGGGCTTTGGAGAGCCTTGAACTGGGTATACGGACTGTATCCCAGCACTGCCTCCTGCCCTTCACACCTCATTCTGGTCACTCCGCACACACCTGCTGAAGGAGGGGCGGATGCTAGAGCACCTGTCTTCCAGATCTCATGCCAGGTGTGAATGTGCCCTAAAGATGCTCTCAGACCAGGTTGTGAAACAGACAAGAAAATACCTAATGAGACAACCTCAGGGGAAGGTAACGCACATTGGGGAGGTCAGAACAACAACAAAAAAGAGCTGCTGTGACCATCACTTCTCCAGTCTACCTGATAAACACAGTCCCAAGACCATCCATGTCTATCCAGTGTTGGATTTTTTGTACCACGTTACCACAGATAGAAATTCCCCAGACATTCCTGTGTTAGCCTTCCAAGATTCCCAGGCTCAGAGTAGTTATATGATACTCCAGTGTCCAAAGGCAAGGAAGCAGCAAGTTCAGGACTACAGCCCTCCCTTGTCTTTGGCCTCAGAATCCTCTGAAGAGTGAGATGCATGCAGCCTGCCAGAGTGTCCTGACGCACAGTGAGCCACGCCCTGGGTGCTAGAGACCCAGTCGTCCTGGCCAACACCTGGGCGCCCATCAGGTGTTCATGAGGTGCTACCTGCCTGCTCCCGATTGATCTCGAACACCTGACACACAGCCCTCAGGCAGATCAGGGCTCCTCCCGCTGATATCACGGCGGCTTCCCTCAGTGCAAAAGGCAGAAATGGGCCCCTTTTGTCCATCACCTCTGTGCCTCGCTGCACTCCCACAAAATAGTTTTAATCCTCCCCCTTGCACACGAGAGGTGAAGCTGCTTGTCCTTAGGCGTCTAGCCAACAAGCACTTAGCCTGTGACTTCAAAGCTCCTGCTCCGAGAATCACTCCTCCTTCTCATCCTGCAGCTGGAGTCCTGTACCGATTCCCCAGGGACTGCTCCCAGGCAATGCTGAATGGAGACACGACCTCTGGCGTCTACACCATTTATCTGAACAACGACAAGACCCAGAAGCAGGAAGTCTTCTGTGACATGACCTCTGACGGGGGTGGATGGATCGTGAGTATCATGGAGACAGGCTCCAGGCCTCTCAGACAGGAGGGGTGGGGGCAGAGGAGAGGCAGGGAGGTCCCCTCCATGCCCTCTGACCCTAATGTGCCTGAGGGTTTGCAAGACAGTGCCTGTCACATGGAAACACTCGGGAATTCTCTCTTAAAGGAATGGGAAGAAGCTGAGGATAAAAAGCAGTTCCTCATTTTCTCATCATTTATCTTAGTTGATCCTCAAACAGCTCTGTGAGGTACAAATGGCAGTGGTCCTCGAGCCCATCAACTTTACTGATTGACACTGGCCATCTGCCAGGCACTGCCGTGCTAAGAGTCTGCCAAGAGTGATTTCAGTGCCATTGCCATGTGAGCTAAGCAGTACTTTTAAAAATTATTCCTGTCATTCTCTGCAACCCCATGGACCGCAGCACGCCAGGCTTCCCTGTCCTTCACCATCTTCCAGAGTTTGCATAAACTCCTGTCCATTGAGTCGGTGATGCCATCCAACCATCTCATCCTCTGTTGCCCGCTTCTCCTCCTGCCTTCAGCCTTTCCCAGCAACAGGGTCCTTTCCAGTGAGCCGGCTCTTCACACCATGTGCCGCAAGTATCGGAGCTTCAGCTTCAGCATCAGTCCTTCCAATGAATATTTAATTATTAAACTTTATTTTTTAGAAAAGTTTTAGATTGGCAGCAGAATTGAGCAGGAGGTTCACTGAGTCCCCACATGTATGGCCTACCCGGACACATCACAATCGCCCAAAGCTGGGTGGTGGTCTTATTCACCCCTGTTTCTCGGGGGAGAACGCTGAGACTCCGAGAGGGGAGGTGGCGTGTGTGCACTGAGTTGCATGCCAGATCAGTGAGGACAGAGGTGGGGTCAGGTGTCTTTCCCACAGTGAGCATTGCCTCCTCTCAGAAAGATGCCCTCTCGTTCCCTCAGCGGCTTCAGCTCACCCGGATTCACTGCTTGTGTTTACAGGTGTTCCTGAGACGCAAAAATGGACGTGAGGACTTCTATCGCAACTGGAAGGCCTACGCTGCTGGGTTTGGGGACTTAAAAGAAGAGTTCTGGCTTGGTAATACAGCCTGCGTGTTCATGCCCCAAATGCCCATTCAGCCCCCCTGTCATCTGTCCTAACCCACAGCAAAACGTGGGAGAGAAATGGATTAGGAGGAGGAATCTGGATAAGAATATCAGATTCTTAATGGAAAAAACTTGAGATTCTCTGGGTCATTAAAAATAAAAATCTGATCGGAGGAGAGCCAACAGCCCGACCCTCAGAATAAGCCTAGCCTTCAGTCAACCCCTGGGCTGCTTGGAGCATTATCCTCACTGATGTCCTTCACCTATGCTGACTGGGTCCCTCAGAGCCACATCCTCCAAGCCTCCCAGCAGCCCCGAAGTGTACAAAGTTCCCATCTTGCTCCTGGGAAAATAGCCCCAAAGAGATTAAGCTGCTGACCGTAGGGATCCAGCCAATATAGACATGAGTGGCTCTTGACTTCTCTCAGCCAGCACTACAGTGGCATTCCCCATCCCCCACGGTGACTCACACTTCGCCATAACCTGCCCCTGGCACAGCGTACCATCATAGGTTCCAGCATCTGAGCCTGGGAATATCTGCCCCATTGCCTTCCACAGGTAACGAGCGTTAGAGTGGAAAATTTACACCTTATTTCCTTTGAAAGTCACAACACACTAGGCAATGGGCAGGGCAAAGAGGTCAACCCAATCTTAGCTGAGGCTCAGAAACTGCATATGTGCCACCTGGTGTTGCAACAGCAAGGAGCCGAGCAGGTGCACCACGCAGAGCTCTTTAGTACACACGGAGCCGCCGCTCTCACGCGGTGAGGAGGAATGAACGCCTCGTCACTGTGCTTCTTCGGTAAGCCTCGCCTGTCATCCGCAGGGCTGGACACTTTGAGCAAAATCACAGCCCAGGGGCAGTACGAGCTCCGGGTGGACCTGCGGGACCACGGGCAGTCGGCCTACGCCGTCTACGACAAGTTCAGCGTGGGAGACGCCCGGACGCGCTACCGGCTGAAGGTGGAGGGGTACAGCGGCACGGCAGGTGGGTACAGTGGCGCGGCAGGTGGGTACAGCGGCGCGGCAGGTGGGTACAGCGGCGCGGCAGGTACGCACAGCCACTCACGGAGCCCACAGGACCTCGAACACCTCTCGGGCTGTCAGCTAGTTCCCCCACTCAGCAGTCCTTCCTGCATCGGCCCATCCACTTATCCACAAACATTGGATAGGTGCTAATCCGGCAGAACTACAATTTGAAAAGGCTAGGTAGATACCTGGGAGAAGGGGATGGCAACCCACTCCAGTACTCTTGCCTGGAAACTCCCATGGATGGAGGACCCTGGTAGGCGACAGTCCATGGGGTCAGAAAGAGTGGATATGACTGAGCAACTTCACTTTCACTTTTCACTCTCTGGCACTGGCGAAGGAAATGGCAACCCACTCCAGTGTTCTTGCCGGGAGAATCCCAGGGATGAGGGAGCCTGGTGGGCTGCCATCTATGGGGCGCACTGGGCCGGACACGACTGAAGCGACTTAACAGCAGCAGCGGGTAGATACTTGGTCACCAAAACCTAGGGTAGGTTGGGAAATAGGACATTTAAGATGTATTTGTAGCTACCTGAAAGTGAAAGTGAAGTCGCTCAGTCGTGTCCGACTCTGCGACCCCATGGACTGAAGCCCACCAGGCTCCTCCATCCATGGGTTTCTCCAGGCAAGAATACTGGAGTGGGTTGCCATTTCCTTCTCCAGGGGATCTTCCCCACCCAGGGATCGAACCCGGGTCTCCCTCATTGCAGGCAGACGCTTTAACCTCTGAGCCACCAGGGAAGCCCTACTCTGTGTTGAGATACCAGTTTTATACAGAGAGGCAAGCAGTGTCTTGGGAGCCTTAATACTCATGCACTCCCGTGCCTTTCTGTTTATTACACACATATGACCCCTGGGGGATCCTGTTGGTGAGCTGACACAGGATGTCTGGGGTGAAACAGAGATGCCGCATTTCTGATAAGGGCCCTCATGATGCCAGTCTTGGTGGTACTGCTGGTCCCCAGCCTGCACCTTGAGTAGCAAACAGTCCACTCCATTACCCACCCGGATGAATCTTCTCCAAGGCCTTCCTGCCACATGGCCCTTCAGCCTCAGCTGGCACATCCCCGTAACCAGAGAAGCTCCCTACCTCTCTCCTTCACTCTTTGACCAGTACAGAACCTAGCTCAGGTTTTGAAGATCTCTTTGACTTGAAATGACCTTTATGTGGTTTTCTGACGCCACGTTACAAGAGAAACAAGGAAACTATAGGCATTCAGGCAAATGAGGTGGCAGCCTCTTTTTGCTGATATTTCATATGCATTGTGAAAGTGAAAGTGTTCGTCTCTCAGTCGTGTCCGACTCTTTGCGACCCCATGGACTGTAGCCCACCAGGCTCCTCTGTCCATGGAATTCTCCAGGCAAGAACACTGGAGTGGGGTGCTATTTCCTTCTCAGGGGATCTTCCCGACCCAGGGATCAAACCTGGGTCTCCTGCATTGCAAGCAGATTCTTTACCATTTGAGCCACCAGGAAACCTCATTTCATTTGCATTATATATTATATAATAAATGATACATATATGATACAGATCATATATATATATCCAGGGAGATACTGCCAATGTACAGGTGAGGAAACTGAGGCTCAGAGAAGTTTGGCACTTTGCCCGAGATGTAACAGCTTGAGGAAGGTGGGCCCAGGGGACAAGCCTGGCTGCTCACAGCTGGTTTTGGTAACAAGGGAGATCAGGTGTAAGAGCATGACCACCCCATGCCAAGCCCTGCCTGCTTTGGGGTGGCTCCCCATTATGTTTATAAGAAGAGAGGAGACAGATGCTATAGCACATTCCTAACCTCTGGGCCCTGAAAGAACACACCCATAATGGGAAAAGTCTCCAGGTATGACTTCCCTGGTGGCTCAGATGGTAAAGTGTCTGTCTACAATGTGGGAGACATGGGTTCGATCCCTGGGTCAGGAAGATCTGCTGGAGAAGGAAATGGCAATCCACTCCAGTACTATTGCCTGGAAAATCCCATGGACAGAGGAGCCTGGAGGCTACAGTCCACAGGGTCGCAAAGAGTCAGACACGACTGAGCGAGACACACACACACACACACACACACACACACACACACACACACACACACACACGATTTGCCAGAAGCAGGTCTCAACCTAAGAGGAGTCGGAGCTCTTTGGCGATCAAGCTGGTGGTAACAGAGAGAGGCCTGGAGCAAATGTTGTTTTCATTCTTGCATCCATCAAGGAATTCTGACTTTTTCTTAGCTAGCAACAAATACCTCTTTTGCTGAGATGGCTTCAGGCAAGAAAGATCTTGTTACAGGGCAAGCAAAGGCACCTTGGGCAAGAAGGCAGCAGGAATGTGGCCTCCACCCATCTCTCTCTGTATTTCCAACAGAAAATGAGCCATAATCTACCCCTTCATTTCAGAAGCTCACCCTTGGAACCGCCTCCTCCTGTGTGTGCTGAGGGCAGCCAGCCCCTCCCCAGGAGAACATCTTGTTTCATCATATGTAGCTTCCAGCCTCGTGCTCTTGGTAGCTTCATCAGTGAACAAGGCACTCAAGTCCCTATGGATAAAGAATCTGCCTGCAGTGCAGGAGACCCAGGTCCAATCCCTAAGTTTGGGAAGATCCCTATCAAGTCCCTATGATAACTTGCTCCCGTATATCAGGGTAGAATGCCTCAATGTCTTGAAACTTTTCTTCCCAGCATTGGCCAGGGTTGGAAGTGAGAGAACACAGAAATGGCGCTTAAATACTCCTAAAATTCAATATATTAAATTACGAGCTAGAGTCCCATATAGCACTACATGTAAACAGGCTTTTGTCTAAGAATCAGGGGAAATTGGTTCCATCATTGCTTTGGAAAATAAATGTACAATATGCAAGCTATTTGGTGACATCTAAAACCTGAAAGGTTTGTTTGTAAGTATGGCTCTGTAGGCTGAGACTTAAGGCAGACTGGCTAGCGCTGGAAAAGCAGCATGACAGAGTGGTAAACTAAACTCATTAGAACTTGCTAAATATTAGATGTGTAAATGAATGAGTGAGTGAGTGTGAGTTAATGAATAAGTGTGTATGCACTAAGTCACTTCAGCCGTGTCCCGCTGTAGCCCACCAGGCTCCTCTGTCCATGGGATTCTCCAGGCAAGAGTCCCGGAGTGGCTTGCCGTTTCCTCCTTCAGCGATCTCCCGACCCAGGCACTGAACCTGTATCTCCCACGTCTCCTGCACTGGCAGTCAAGTCCTTTACCACTAGCGCTACCTAGGATTAATTGGGTAATAAATGAATACATCCCTGGAGGAGGGCATGGCAGCCCACTCCAGTCTTCTTGCCTGGAGAATCCCATGGACAGAGGAGCCTGGTGGGTTGCAGTCCGTGGGGTCTCCAAGAGTCGGGCACGACTGAGCAACTAAGCATAATAAATATATGAAAAAAAAGTGAAGTCTAAATACTTGCAGTTGGGGGAAAGCACATCATTATTAAATACAGATTTCCCACCTTACTCTCTGAGTCCCTTTACATCGAGTGAATGCAAAACAGTCATGAAAGTAACAGCAATCATAGCTGTTTGCACACCATTCCGCCTGTTCAGCATACACCTTCATATCAGGTGTTCCAACAGCCCCCTGAGGTGAATCAAATCAATGTGCTATGCTAGTTCCATTCTACAGATGGGAAAACTGAGTTTCCACAAGTGGCTTGATTTGTGCAAGGACACAACTAGGGTATGAAAAAGGTGGAATTGGAGTGAGACCCTCCAAACATACCTGCAGCCCTCTTTCTACCACCTTGTGCTGCTTCTATCAGAAATGAGGCTGCCTGTGGCACTCATGTTCTATCCAGGCCCGTGTTGGATCCTAATTCTGGGCCTATCGTTCGAGGCCGGCCCACCCCACGGCCCTTGGGTTGTCGCTCTGGTGCTTCCACAGCCCGCCACTCCAGCTCTCAGTCAGTACGTTCTCTCTCCCAGGTGACTCCATGGCCTACCACAATGGCAGGTCTTTCTCCACCTTCGACAAGGACACAGACTCGGCCATCACCAACTGTGCCCTGTCCTACAAGGGGGCTTTCTGGTACAAGAACTGCCACCGCGTCAACCTGATGGGGAGATACGGGGACAACAGCCACAGTCAGGTGAGCGCCTGCAAGGGCCCGAGCAGGGCTAAGACGGGGAGGCAGGGACCTCAGGGACAAGACCTCAGGTGTCTTCCCATCAGGGAGAAGTCCATGGCCCCCCGGGCCAAGTAAACCACAGAGACAGCATGTATTAGCCCATGAAGATCCCAAGGAGAACCACTGGTCAAGGGGATGCCAGGCATACAAGGCTTTCCCTGGATTATCTGTGTCTGAACCCCACAAGGAAACAGATGGCAGTGAGGCTGTTTGGGTAAAGCAGGGGGGATGCAGGCCCTTGCCTGGAGGCACCTCCAGAGCCCCAAGAATGTCTTAGAATGAAGATCCTAGACTTAAGTTCCTCCCTCTTATGAATCATAAGACCAAGGTCCAGAAAAAGGTGACTTTCCCGAGGTCATGGACCAAAGCCGGGGACAGATAGAAATCCTCCAGGCCACACCCTGACCCCCGAATTTCCCTGCACCATATAGGATGCTGTGACACAATTTCTGCAATCATAGAAACAGTTGTGGTTTTTTTTTACAGTTTCTGTGGAAATGGGTAAACAAAACCAAATTCAACCATTTTTTCACACTGAGCCCTGCCTACGTGAGCAGGCATTTGAAAAGTGGACGAAGTCAAGTGGGCCCAGCTACTTAACCGTGATGGCCCCTTCTCACAGCTGTCCCTACACCACACAGGAGGGAACAGTATTCACACAGAGCCATCCAGACTGATCCCTAGGCTGGGTCTCAGGGAGCCTCACCCAGCCTGCAACCCAGGAGGTGGCGGGTGTTCAGTCACTAGTTCATGTCTGACTCTGTGTGACTCCCTGGACTCCAGCATGCCAGGGTCCTCTGGCATGCCCTAACCCTAACCCTAACCCTAACCCTAACCCTAATTTTTAATTTTCCACCACCAAACTCCTGGAGTTTGCTCAAGTTCATGTCCACTGAGCTGCTGATGCTAACTAACCATTTCATCCTCTGCTGTCCCCTTCTCCTTTCATCTTCAGTCTTTCCCAGAATTAGGGTCTTTTCCAATGAGTCAGCTCTTTGCACCAGGTGGCCAAAGTGTAGGAGCTTCAACTTTAGCAATAATCCTTCCAGTGTAGATGCAGGGTTGATCTCCTTTAGGACTGACTGATTTGATCTCCTTGCAGTCCAAGGGACTCTCAAGAGTCTTCTCCAGGACCACAGTTTGAAAGTATCAATCTTCGGCATGCAGCCTTCTTATGCTCCGAGTCTCACATCTGTACCTGACTACTCCAAAAACCATAGCTTTGACCTTTGTCGGCAAAGTGATGTCTCTGCTTTTTAATCCACTGTGTTGATTTGTCTTATCTTTCCTTCCAAGGAACAAATGTCTTTTAATTTCATGGCTGCAGTCACCGTCGGCAGTGATTTTAGAGACCCAAAAGATAAAATCTGCCACTGTTTCCACTATTTCCCCTTCTATTTGCCATGAAGTGATGGGACCTGATGCCATGATCTTAGCTTTTAATGTTGAGTTTTAAGCCAGCTTTTTCACTCTCCTCTTTCACTCTCATCAAGAGATTCTTTAGTTCCTCTTCACTTTCTGCCAATAGAGTCGAATCTGCATATCTGAGGTTGCTGGTATTTCTCCCAGCAATCTGGGATCCCATTGTAAGAAGGCAAAGGTCCAAATCACACCAAATGGCCCCAGGGGTCCCGATCGGGTGTCCTAGGCAGGATGCAGCATCTGTTCATCTTGCTTGCTTATGCTTTTGTTCTTGGGCTTTTTTTGGCAGCTGTTGGGTTGTTCGGTTTGGGGTTTTTTTTTGTTTTGTTTTTACCAGCTGTATGGACAAAGGAGCCTGGCGGGCTACAGTCCATGGGGTTGCAAAAGAGTCGGACACGACTTAATGACTAAACAAGAACAACAGCTCTGTGATCAATGGTTTTGATAGATGTGTTTATGTTAACTACCTGCAAATGATTGCTGTGACCTTAAATGTACACCTTGTCTTGACAGTTTCTGACACTTTTCAAAGCATTATCGCCTTCTCTCTCCCATGTGCATCACCTTGGCTCTGTGAGGGGACTAGAACGTGGCTTTTTGTGTCTGTTTTATCGAGGAGGCAAGACTTGAAGGACACATCTGAACACCAGTCTTGTATTTTCTCTCCACCCTATATGTGGCCTCAGTAATACACCCACTCTGAGAACTACTGCACTCCTTTATCTCCTGGTTCCCTAACATCAGTATAAGACAAGGTCCTTTGGGAGGGGAAAAAAAAGCTACACGCCAGAAGGAAACTTCTTCTTCCATCCTTCCATCCAGCTTTGGAAGGAGCTGATATAAAGGGCCGCAGAGCAGTCACGGGAGCTGAGTCCCAGCGCTGGCCCTGCTCTGGCTGCTGTGTGGCCTCCGTGGAGTCACTTGCCCTCTCTGGCTTCAGTCTCCACCATAGCATGAGGTGGACTCGCTTCCAGCTCTGAACCTCAGTCGGAGGAGAGGACGAGGGCAGAGGAAGGGAGCACAGGACCAAGCTGAGTTCATTACAAACACATCTGCCCCTAAACTGAGTCCAGTATTCTCAGACCCCATCCCCTTGTCAGGTTCAGAGGCTGTCCAGTATCAATCAATGCCAAAAATTAGCATTAAACAAAGCAGCTATATTTCCCCCCGTTTCACCAGCCACCATCTTCTCTGTGGACATGCTCCATCCCAGCCCTACGAAACCTGAAGAGAAGAGGGATCAGTGCACGGAGTGGGGTGGGCGGGGGTAGGGGAGACCCCATAGGACTTTCTGAAGCTGACCCCCACCCTAGCACAAGAGGTCTGTGGGACTCAGCAAGCAAAGCCGACCACCTGCTGACTTTGCTGAAGAGCCAAACCCAGAACCAGGAGGCCCTGAGCCAAGTACAGTCTTTTCTTGAGGAAAAGCTTTGGCCAGAGTTCTGAGGCTATGCCTGCATCCTTGAGATAGGCGAGTAATATTTACTGAGTGCCCATGATGGGCCCAGCACCGTGGCAGCTCCTCCACAGACTCATTTAATCTTCACAGTAACCTGCTAGTAAGGTTAGCGTTACTAGCCCTAAAGAAGAAAGATAGTAAAACCAAGGCCCAGAACCTTTTGATAACTTGTTCAAGACGTTTATCTCTCAACTGTATGTGTCAGGCTGCGAAACTTGTGTCCACCTATGTTCTTTGTGCTGTACCATACCAACCCCTGTTATTAATAAAACACGTCGTAGGAATCCTGTGAAGTATAGACACCCCCCGCCACCCGCCTTCCAATAGCCACTCAGTTCCGTAAGCTCTGATCATGACCCAAACTCCTGCAGCACGTAATCCTAATGATGGCGAGTTGCATCAGCTACCCCTTTATCTCAAGGTGGCAGATCAAAGTTCAGTGCAAACTCAGGTGACTTCTGCCTAAAGTTTAAAAAAAAAAAAAAAAAGACTGATTCAGCCAGGTCTTTTGAAAGTTTTCATTATACAAATCAATAATCAGATTAGCAGGATACAGCCATGAGCTTCCAAATGGTCAAGCTGAAACAGAGCTCATCTTCTTCCTTTAAATTAATTTTTATTGGAGTATAGTTGTTTTAGAACGTTGTGTTAGTTTCTACTGTACAACAAAGTGAATCAGCTACATGTACGCACACGCACACAGGCACATGCGTGCACACACACACACACACACACACAGGCTGCTGTCGTTATTTAGTTGCTAAGTCATATCTGACTCTTTGCCACCCCACGAACTGTAGCCAGCCAGGCTCCTCTGTCCATGCGATTTCACAGGCAAGAATTCTGGAGTGGGCTGCCATATCCTTCTCCAGGGTATCTTCCTGACCCAGGGATCAAACCCACCTCTCCTGCACTGGCAAGTGGACTCTTCACTGTTGAGCCACCAGGGAAGCCCCATATATATCTCCACTCAGTTTTTGATTTCCTCCCCATTTACATCATCACAGAACTTTGAGAAGAGTTCCCTGTGCTCTACAGTTGGTTGTAGTTAATAGAACCTACTATTAACTAGATAAAGTCACCTATTTTATGCATAGTTGTCAATAGTGTACATATGACAATCCCAGTCTCCCAATCCATCCTCCCCTTCCCCCTTGGGATCCATACGTTTGAAATGGGGCTCATTTTGTCCCCCTAATAAATAGCAATGGTCAGTGAAGACCCTGTCTGACGGACACCAGTCTGAAGGTCTCCTCTCCTTCACAGGGTGTTAACTGGTTCCACTGGAAGGGCCACGAGCATTCAATCCAGTTTGCTGAGATGAAGCTGAGACCCAGCAACTTCCGAAACCTCGAAGGCAGGCGCAAAAGGGCATAAGTTTCCGGGGACAACTGGGGGAGAGGAGAAGGGCCCAGAGATCGAAGATAATTTTACCAAAGCATCGATGCGAGCAGTCCGACCGTTAAGCCACACCTGGGCGTCTGGCAGGAGCTAAATTTGACCGCGGACTGTCGGGGCCTGCAGCAGCTGGCCTCAGCCACTCCGCGATGACTTCCTTCACACCAAAGACCACAGTGTCCAGCAGGTTTCCATTCTGTTGTTTGATTCAGCAAAAGTCTTGCAGCGACAGCATCACAATGATTTTCCTTCTCTCGGGTGGCTCTGGGGATGGGAGCGGGGTAGGCTGTACAGTGGTAGTTTGTCTTAGAACCAGCTGGATTTTACACAAAGCTGTATAATTAATTATCATTATTTTTGTTAGCAGTGATTCAATGTGTGTCTTGAAGCCGTCCCTTTTTTTTACGTTCAGAAAAGCAATGCTGTTTCAATTTTAAGGATACGATTAATATTATTAATATAATAATGATGATGATGATGATGTAAACTAAGGATTTTTAAAGAGATCTTCCTTTCCAAAACACATCTGGACAGTACCTGATTGTATTTTTTTTTTTTAATAAAAGCACAAGTACTTTTAAATTTGACTGTTGGTTTTCCTTTCATTGATTGTCAAGCCTGAATTCCACCAAAGACAATGTATCTGAACCAAGTGGGAGAGGAGGGAAGGGAGAAGAGAGGAGGGAAGGAAGAAGAAAGGAAGGGTGGTGGCCAGGAGAGAGCAGAAGGAGGAAAGGGAGCCTGCGGGCTGGGAGAGAGGAAAATATTTTTGAATTTGAACAAGTTCGGAAAATGCTTGTAAGTTAAGATCCAGGGACTTCCCTGGTGGTCCAGTGGCTAAGACGGCACACTTTCATTGCAGGGAATCTGGGTTCAGCTCCTGCACAGGGAACCAGAACCCCCATGCCTCAATTAAAACTCCCATGAGCTGCAACTAAGACCTGGAGCAGCCAAATAAATTAATATCAAAAAATAAAAGATTCAGCTTCCTACTCAAACACTTTCAAAACTAGCAGTTTATTATTTTAAAAGATATCTTTATACCTGTTTTCTAAAGTAATCTCCTAAATGCCACAGGTGAGGTAACAACTGTGATCGAGCAAGGGTCAAAGGTCCCAGAGGCTTAAGTTCTAGCTTTGGCTCCACCATTCCTTAGTTCCTTAACCTCTCCAGGCCTCAGTTTTCTGATCAATAAAGTGGGTATACACGGACTTCTTAATTTCATAGCATTTCTGTGGAAAATAAAAGATATCATCCCATGAGGCCCTTTGCAAGGTGCCCAGCATAAGCGTGGGTGATGGCCACTATCACTCGATGCATGGTGGACTCGGGGGGTCGTAGGATGGAATGACCTGTGGCGACTCTATTGTTATTGTTCGGTTCTCAGTTGTGTCCGATTCTTTGTGACCCCATGGACGGCAGCACTCCAGGCTTCCCTATCCCTCACCATCGCCCAGTTTGCTCGAACTCATGTTCATTGAGTCGGTGGTGCCATCCGACCATCTCACCCTCTGTCATCCCCTTCTCCTCCTGCCCTCAGTCTTTTCAGCATCAGGGTCTTTTGTGCATCACAGTCTTTTCCAATGAGTCTTTGGGTCAGGTGAGCTCTTTGCATCAGGTGGCCGAAGTATTGGAGCTTCAGCTTCAGCATCAATCCTTCCTGTGAAGATTCAGGGTTGATTTCAGTGGCTACCGGCCCAGTTAATAGTAGAACTAGTATTTAAACTCAGGTTCTCTGGTCCCCGTGTCCTTGCTCTCCCCCAGGTCCCTGATGACGCTCCCTCCTTCCCTGGGATACATGTGCCGCGGTGCAGGACGAGGGGCGTGGGAAGCCACCAGGATCTGTCATTAGGCTCATACAACCTGAAGCCTTAGGGAGAATGTCTCCTAGGAATGTCCCCTTCTCCCCGGCTTGACACCCCCTAAAAGGAAGAGAACCCCACGCCACCCAGTTTGGTCTGGATACCTCTAGTGATGGAGGGGACTCACCGCCCAGAACAGCAGACCTGTTTGTACTCAGACAGTGTGAGTCAGACCCACACATTACACATTTCTCTCTTCAAACAGGGATTGGGGGTGGAGTGAGGGGGCGATTCTCCGTTCATTCTCTTAGGGATTTTCAACAAATCGACTTTATTTAATGGAAATGTTTGGGCTGATAGGCCTCACTCAAATGGAATGTGATGGCTCAGAAAGGAGAATCAGGAATTTATGGCTCCAGCCAGATCCTTTGCTGCTGAGTTTATCTTGCTCTAATAAATGCTGTCATGTTATATACACAGTTTGCTCTTCCAGATCATAAGATCTGTTGCCTACAAGCCAGCCATAGCAACACTAGCCTTGCTGTGTAAACCCAAATAAACCGGCTCCCTAGAACAACCAAGCCTTACGTAGGGGGTTTAACCCTCTACTGACTGCTGACTCGGAAGTCCCTGAGACTCAGCCTACCCCTCCCAAGAAAGATAGATACAGTAAGCTGGTAAGGTGTTCCCCAGAAGCTACACGAGAGTCAAAGTCTCTTGGTGAAGAGGCCACATCAAACAAGAGTCCTTATTCATGGCCTTTGGAGATTGCAGTCGTGTCCAGACGGGGACTAGGTGGGCAGAAGGCCTGAGGCCATGGCATTCAAAACCTCTGCAGTGGGTCTCTGCACTCCACACGTACTGGTCCAAAGTGTGAGTTCAGTATTTCTTAAACACATCTTTCAGTGACTGGCTCGGTGGCTTTGTTCAAGCACCCACCTCCATCTTGAAAGGTCTTGTGAAATCCTATTCCCCTCTCAAGGTGCAAGCCCGCTTCCACTCCCATGATGCACTCTGTAGCTCTCCATCAAAAACGCATTTCCAGGGTGTTTGGTCTTCTCTTTGCCCTTCCCCATCTGCCCTGCTCCCTGCTTCCTGCTCTGTATCCTAAAGACCTCGCTTCAAGAATGAGACCAATGGACTCCCATGCCTCCAGGCTTCCGGCAGGCAGCCCAGGAACGTGGAAGGAAGGAGACTGGTGGAGATGGGGTGGGGGATGAGTCGGGGAATTCCTTTTCCAGAGCCATCTCTAGGCCGTCGTGGAGGGCTGGCCATCAAGATGGATGTGAGTTTCCCCTAGAGGAGTCTCAGCCCCGCATCAACTGTGTCCACACCAATCGCTCTGCAAGTTTCAGGTAACAGCGCCCCCTGCTTGCCCCTTCCGGCAGCGATGGTCTCTGCGTATCAGCTGCTACTAGACCCGGGGAATCGTGCTGGCCCCTGTGGTCCTCCTCCAGCCAGCCATTGGAAACAGTCCTTCTGCTTCAGCTTTTCTGGGGCGCCGTGACAGGCGCGCCCACTCCTGGGGTCACGCAGACACCCTGCACCACCGCTAGTCGCCCGGTCATTTCTACTCGTGCCTCTCTCTCTGTAGCGGACGCTGGTCATTTAATGACTCCCCAGAATCTCAACTCCTTTCTAGTTTTGGAGAGTCTCTCACTGGATGCGAACCCCACTTCCCACCATGGAAGCCACAGGGGGAAATACCCTGCCCTCCTCCCCGTGGGAGCAGGGTTTGGGCACACAACCTGAGCACAGGCCCCCGGACACCTGCGGAGGGACATCTGCCCTTCAGCAAGGAATGCAGGCCCGGAGCCTCCGAGCTGCTTCCCCACAACCACCTTCAGCATCTGCCCCCAGAGCCCCATCCTTTGGGACCGCGATCCAGCCCACCTTCTCCCCTTCTTGGCTTGCCCCGCCCCCGCCACTCTCCTTCCCAGCACATAGCCGGCCGGCCCCAGAGTATCCAGAGGGCTCCCTGGGGGATCCGCTGATGGGCTCTCGTCTCCCGAGATTCTCCTTTCCCTTTTCATTTAAAAGTCCGTGCTGAGTAACCCACACGTGCCCAGCGCTAAGTGAACAAACCAGCAGGTGTCCCGCGCTCACGCAGTCTGCATGCAACCTTCATGCCAGGAAGAGGCTGGCGTTATGGGTTATACACTCACATCAGACAAGCAAATGTGTTGCTGCAGACGGAGGGCACGCTGTGGAAGCAAATACAGAGACTAGCAGAACATCTAGCCGGGACCGGACCAGGATGGCTTCCCTGAGGAAGGGCACGTGACTCACAGCCTACATGATGAGCAGGAGTCGGCCAGTGAGAGAGGCAGCGGAGGCAGAGGGCAGCGTATTCCTAGAGGCCCGGAGGCTGCCAGGCTGCTCAGAAAGAAAGCCAGAGGCCCGGAAGCAACAAAAACCCAATGCCACAGGTTCTTTGGGTCCAGAATAAGGATTTTGCTCTTTTCCCTGAATGCAATGGGAAGCTAACAAGGAACTTTAAGCAGGGAAGTATAATGTTCATGCCTTTTTTTAAAAAATATCTTTTTGAGAATGAAATATTGCCATGTGCAGCAACCTGGATGGACTCAGAGATTATCATACTGCACGAAGTAAATTAGACAAAGACAAATATCACATGATGTCACTTATATGTGGAATAAAAAAAAAGAAAGAAAAAGAACTCTTTTCCAAAACAGAAAGAGACTCACAGACATAGAAAACAAATGTATGGTTATCAAAGGGGCAACAGGAGTGGAGGGAGGGATAAATTAAGAAGTTGGGATTAACACATGCACACTACTCTGTATAAAATAGATAAACAACAGGGCCTACTATATAGCACAGGGAAGTCTACTCAATATTCTGTGATGACCTATAAGGGAAAAGAATATGAAAAAGAACACACATGTGTAAATGGATGAGTAAATGTGTGAATCGCCGTGCTGTGCACCTAGAATTAACACAATACTGTAAATCAATTATTCTTCAATTAAAGAAAAAAACCTTTTTGCTGCAGTTTATATTTGGGCTGGAAGTACAGATGGGAGAGAGCTGTGAGAAGGTCACTGCAGGAGGCCAGGTTAAAGGTGATGGAGTTTGCGTAAGTGTGCTCCTATTAACAGACACGACGCATACGGTTCGGAGAGATGTTTAGAAGGGAACATCCATAGGGCTGGAAGTCTCAGCAAGTTCATCCTTGTCTGCTGCTGCTGCTGTTTAGTCACTAAGTCCTGTCTGACTCTTTGCAGCCCCCATGGACTGTAGCCTGCCAGGCTCCTCTGTAAATAGAATTTCCCAGGCAAGAATACTAGAGTGGGTTGACATTTCCTTCTTCAGGGGAATCTTCCCAACCCAGGCAACTTGTGTCTCCTGCTTGGGAGGTAGATTCTTTACCACTGAGCCGCCAGAGAAACTCTGCTTCATTGAGACAACAAGGGAAATCCCCTGTAGGAATTGAGGGCAGCTCAAAAACAGGCGTGTTATTCATGTCTACACCCCTGATTCTGAGGTGCCTTCAGTTCCTACAGGGGATGTTCCCTGTGGTCTCGGTGAAGCCAGACTAACTGAGGATGTGGCGAGCTGGAGTCGAGGTTCCATTAGCTCCTGGTACAGGCAGGGCTGCAGGCCTGGGAGCACGAGGGCATTGCTCTTCGGCATTTGGGTAGAAGAATCGGGGAGGCCCCTCGAGGTTGCTGTGCCTAGCATGGGGACTGTGGTGATGCCAGGGCAAGCTGAGGCTGGACACCACGGGTGAAAGCATACAGGGCCTCACCTTCAAGGGTTTGCATCTTCTAGGAAGAGCTGAGAGTGCCGGAGGTGTTTAAGCCAAGAGATACATAACTAGCGTCACCCTTGAGAAAGCTCACTCCTGCACCGGAAAGGCATCTGTCTGTCCACTTTTGTCCACTGGGGCCCTGGACTCTGCTGCCTGCACCTTGCCAGGATTTGGGTGCTGTGGTGTGTCAGGGGCCAGCAGAGGGCTCACTCCCTCGTCCTCCTCACTGCCCAGAAAGTGTTAGTCGCTCAGCTGTGTCCAACTCTTTTCGACCCCAGAGTAGCCTGCCGGGGTCCTCTGTCCATCAAATTCTTCAGGCAAGAATACTGGAGTGGGTAACCATTCCCTTCTCCAGGGGAATCTTCCCAACCCAGGGATCAACCTGGCTCTCCTGAATTATAGGCAGATTCTTGACCGTCTGAGCAGAAGAATGTAGATAGAGCTGGGAAGAGGAACAGGGAGAAGCTGTCCTCTTGAGAATCGCTCCAGCCTCACCAAGACTGGAAAATAGATCGCAAGATGTTACAGAAAGAAAACACACACAGAGACACACATACATACAGTCAAAATAAGTAGCTCCCACGATTAGCCCAGTACATTTGCAGTTACAGATAAAGTTGTGTGTCAGAGCTCTGAGATGACCTCTCCAAGGTCACCAGACCTGAACGTCCAGAGCTGGGACTGAAACCTGAGTCCGTGGGCCCCTGGGATGCAGCACCTTGAGGCGCACCCATCCATCTATCCACCCGTCCATCCACAGATCTATCCTCTCTCCACTTTTCCGCTCAGCACACACAGAACACCTGCCATTTGCCGGTGCCCTCACAACACTCACAGCTTGCAGAGCTGATGTGAACATAACAGCTTCTACAAGTAGTCAAGTTTGTAGTCAGGGCTGAGCTTGAATTCCAAGTTTTCCAGTTCCTGAATGACCTGGATCTAGGTACTTAATTTTTTTTGAGCATCCCTAAAAATGAGAATAAAGAGGACATATGCTGATGAGAATTCGTGACTATTTAAAGGGCTTCCCTGATGGCTCAGATGGTAAAGAATCTGCCTGCAATGTTTTATGGGCAGCGCCTGACCTGGAGAAAATGCCCACGCAGATGATTCTTTAACATCGAAAGATTTTTGTCCAAAGCTGAGCACCTGGGTGAAATACTGCAGTCAACCAGCAGATGGCAGCCTCCCCCGGCTTTAGGAGAGCGCCTCATTGCAGACGTGTTGATGGGGCTACGGGTTCCCAGACTCACAGGACACTCTCAGGAAAACTCCCTCTCTACTATTACTCTAGTCCCTCTTTCCAGGAGGGGTTCACACCCAGTCCAAGGCGGCAAGGCACGGCAGGCACCCAGTCCAAGGCGGCAAGGCACGGCAAGCGCCCCTCTGCCCTCGCCTCCCCCTCTGCTACACAGAGCCTCCCATCAACAACCACAAACCCTCTTGCTCATCACCTCTTGCAGAGTACACTGTGTGGGGAGATGGGCAGAACAGGGTGAGGACAGGGAGGGAAGGTTATGGCCCATGTGTCCAATCCCCACTCAGATTCTGCCAGGACCCATGGCGAGGACCCCACTTTCCCGGCATGCATCCATATGTATGGATGACCCATCACTAACTTTTGCGTGCTAATCCCCGATTGCTGCTTGGGAAGGCCAAGCTCGTACGGTTTGTCCCAAGCCTTGCAGCTACAAGACTTCTGTCCTCCTTCCTGACCGCTTCTCCCTGCAGACAGAGGGGGGCTCATCTGGACTGCAGACTAACACCTGCTGCCCTTGGTCACTATTGTTTTACCCTCTCTTAGCCTTTAAAGCCTGCAATCACTCCAGATTATCCTGAGCAGCTTGGGCAGTGTTGAATAGGAAGCCAAGGGCCCTCTGTCCCAAGGCCTGGCCCCCCAGGGCCATCTTCCTGAAATGCTGAGTTGCGTTCCTCTGCCTAACAGCCTCCAGAGCTCACCTTCTGACTTAGAGCAGAGCCAAGGTGTCACAGTGGCCTTCGAAGCCCTGAGGGATCTGTGTCCTGATGCTTCCCCGGCCTCAACTCTTTCATCCTGATCACAAGATGTTCTGACACGCTGGCCTCCTGCTGCTCTGTGACTCCAGCAATCAGCGACCGCTCTCCCGCTGCAGACCCTTGGCCTGGAATGTTCCCCACCCACCCAGGCGTGGCCCACTGGCGTGCGTCCTTCAAGTGTCTCCCAGTGTCATCTCGATGAGCCTGTCCCTCATCTCCTACATAAACACACACGTGCTCTCCCATCCCCAGGACTCTGTTTTTCTCATAGCGTATGTTTCCACTGAACATGCTACTGGTCTACTTACTTGTGTGTGTTTTCCAGAAATCAAGCCTCATGACAACAGGGACTTCAGACGCATTTCCCTTCTGTTGCGTTTCAGCACCTAGAATGGAGCCTGTTCCGTTGTTTCTCAATCATTATATGTTAATGGAATGCATTTGATCAGACCTAGGAGGAGAGGTCTTTAAGCCTCATCTTATTTTGCTATTCAGTTCACTGACTTTGTTTCCAGATCATCATTATAAGTGGAAACAAACAACCTCAGAAAAGAAGTACTTTCTCCCAAGTGGCCAGACAGTCAATATGGATTTGAACTCAGTTCCCATTCACCCACCTCTTTATCTCACTGGGTCAGAATCTAATGGTGGGAATTTAAGAAACAGGAAAGGAACTGCTGTATCAGGAGCCCCAGACAGCAGCCTCCCCTGTGATTATGGGATGAGACTGACACGCAGCCAAGGAGGGAGAAATCCGGCAGGTCATTCAGAGGAAAAAACCACCATAAATATCAGTCATTTCGAAGACAGAGTACTACACATGCCCCGTGAAAATGACTTCTCCAGGGACTTTCCCCACACGGGGCCTCCTGGAGAGCATCCTCCAGTTTTGGACAGAGGCCCCACCACCGCAGCACACTGAGAACCTTCCTTTCTCAAGGGCTGATGGGAAGGGAGCAAAAGCAGCTGACCTCTCAGGTTTTTTTTATTTACAAGCATTAACTTTGAAGGGTTACTAAAACAGAAAGAAAGACAGGGAATTTTCCAGGTATGGCTGGAACATCACTGAATTGAATTGGCCTAGGTGTGGGTACAAAAGCTTATCCAAAAGTGCCTCTGCTTTCCAGAGCAAAATGAGGCCTGTGAGTGAAGTCCCTCAGTCGTGTCCGACTCTTTTCGACCCCATGGACTGTAGCCTACCAGGCTCCTCTGTCCATGGGATTTTCCAGGCAATAGTACTGGAGTGGACTGCCATTTCCTTCTCCAGCGGATCTTCCCGACACAGGCATGGAGCCCAAGTCCATAAATATGGACTTCCCTGGTGGCTCAGACAGTAAAGCGTCTGTCTACAACGTGGGAGACCTCAGTTCCGTCCCTGGGTTGGGAAGATCCGCTGGAGAAGGAAATGGCAATCCACTCCAGTACTATTGCCTAGAAAATCCCATGGACAGAGGAGTCTGGTAGGCTACAATCCATGGGGTCGCAAAGAGTCGGACACGACTGAGGGACTTCACTTTCACTTTCCAAATGAGGCCTGGATTACCCCAATTATCTCAGTGCCCCTGGGGCACTGAGCGTCTCTGTAGCTGTACTTTCCCACAAGCAAGGACTTCTAAGCAGTTGGCAGAAAGCAGAGTGGAGCAGGTCCCAGGTGTGGAAACAGAATTTGAGAGACAAGGACACAGCAGACCCAGCTCAGTGGAGGCAAAAGACTCCACTCCACCTGGCCACCCTTCAGGTGAGCGTTAGAATCAGCTTTGAGAAGGCATCCACCTCCACCCCAAATCCCAGTGCAAGGCAGCAAAGGGCTTCTGACTCAGCCCACAGGGTTGGCTTCAGAGAAAGCTGAGAATTCCGCGAGGGCGTGGACTGTTCTGTGCTCACATCTGTAGGAAGCAGAGCTTCCACACAGCAGCTGCACAATTAAGGTTTGTTTATTAAGGAGTCAATTTATAATAAGGGCTTCCCCAGTGGTTTGGGGGTAAAGAATCTGCCTGCAATGCAGGAGACTTGCAGGAGATGCGGGTTCGATCCCTGTGTTGGGAAGATTCCTTGGAGAAGGAAACGGCAACCCACTCCAGGACTCCTGCCTGGAAACCTCCATGGACAGAGGAGCCTGGTGGGCTACAGTCAATGGGGCTGCAAAAAGTCAGGCACAGCTGAGTGGCTAAAGAATAACAGCAAATTTATAATAGCTGCCTGGACGTTATTGGGAAGAACTGTGAGGTCACCAACAGGCCCATTCGAAAAGGTTGCACTCAATTAACAGATGTTCTGCTAATGTATTTGTCTTTTTTTTTTCTTAATTTATTTTTGGCCGTTCTGGGTCTTCAATGATGCTCAGGCTACTCTCTAGTTGCAGTGGCCAGGCTTCTCACTGCATCTTGTGGAGCACGGATTCCAGGGCATGGGCTCAGCCGTCACAGTGCCTGGGCTTTAGTGCCCCTCGGCCTGCGGGATCTTCCAGGACCAGGGATCGGAACACACGTCCCCTGGATTGCAAGGTGGATTGAGAACCACCGAACCACCAGGGAGGTCCCAATCAATCTTTCAGTTTTTTAATGCTGCATATTGAGACAATCGGGATCCTGAGAATTCTAGAATCCCCAGCTCTTTAGACAAAGAAAATTGGAATAGCCCCTACTCACTGCAACAAGGGAGAGACTCTCGGCTTCCAACTATCTAAAGGGCTGTCAGCCTTTGACTGTGTGGATCACAATAAACTGTGGAAAATTCTGAAAGAGATGGGAATACCAGACCACCTAACCTGCCTCTTGAGAAATCGGTATGCAGGTCAGGAAGCAACAGTTAGAACTGGACATGGAACAACAGACTGGTTCCAAATAGGAAAAGGAGTACTTCAAGGCTGTATATTGTCACCCTGCTTATTTAACTTATATGCAGAGTACATCATGNAGGAGAAGGGGGCGACAGAGGATGAGATGGCTGGATGGCAGCACAGACTCGATGGACGTGAGTCTGAGTGAACTCCGGGAGATGGTGATGGACAGGGAGGCCTGGCTTGTTGCGATTCGTGGGGTCGCAAAGAGTCGGACACGACTGAGCGACTGAACTGAACTAACTGAACTGAAAGGTCTGTCATGGAAAGGACAGAGCAGACTTACTCTGTTAGGTGACAGAAGAAGAATGAGAGTCCAACAGTGAAATCTACATGGGAACAAATGGCCCTGACATCAGGAAAGAAATTCTAGTGACCAAAGCCACCCAGAGACCAGGCAGTCACAGAAGCAGTCAGCCCCTGACAGTGGGGGCATCCTAGGTCTTGGTAGTGGCCAGACATTAAACAGAGTAGTGTAAGGTCCTTTCAGCCCCCAAATGGACTTTGCACCTCTGGTTCAGCTACAAGGCATCTAGAGTATTTCTGCTTCAGGCTTTCAGGCTCCATTGTGAGGCTCTAATACAACAAAAGGAAGGGCTATCAGGAAAGAGTGAAGATACCACGAAACATAGATGTTGGTCTTATGAAGAAGGTGGTCCCTTGGGGAGACAGAGGGGTAAAAGAAAAGAAAAATAGTGTTGACTGGCCCTTCCTCCAGGGAA
This sequence comes from Redunca redunca, assembly GCA_006410935.1. Classification (NCBI taxonomy): domain Eukaryota; kingdom Metazoa; phylum Chordata; class Mammalia; order Artiodactyla; family Bovidae; genus Redunca; species Redunca redunca. The sequence continues at coordinate 484,525 of SJYQ01003975.1, forward strand.
CACCATGGTGGGGGAGCTATATTTGCAAGCTGGCAACACTGTGAACCTCCTAAGAATTCTGGGTTTGATTAGTTTCTCCGAAGCCAGCTCGTTATAGGAAAAGAAACCTGCAGCCCCAACTCTGACTTGTCACCAGAGAACCTCACTGCCTCCCCGGCCAGGACTTTGCTACAAGGGATTGCTCCAGGCCAGATTTCACTTTCTAAACTTCTCTTGGGAAATTACTGGAGGGTTGTTCAGAGACACAGTCTCCATAAAGGAGATCTTCAGTGTAAAATGTATTTAACATTATCATTCAGCTCCCTTTCGCAGTTACACTTCAGTCTTTCTCTCCACTTAACCTAAACACCAAGAGCATTCAAATGGAATGTAAATGGCTTCACGGACAGAATATAATACATGTTGTTAATACTAAGGCTTGAGATTGATTATAACAAGGCCACTAGGCAAGGAATTAAAAAACTGCCTCCCCAACAAGACTGCAGATGTGGTGAGGGCAGGAATCACTTCTTAGCAGAATCAGGCACGGAAGACAGAGATGTGCTAAATCGACGAACGAACCGATTGGTTGATGGTTTCAAGTTCTAGTTCTGCTACAGAACCAGCTATGTGATCTTGGTTAAGCTACATAACTTCTCTAAGCCTCGAATGCTTTTATCCATAAGTCAGAAATAATAATAGCTACCTCAGATGACTACGGCATATGCAACAAGATGTACAAAGTGTCCCAGAAAGTGTCTGGCATAGACTCAGTGCTGAGTAAATGGTCTCCTCCTTCTGCCCCCTAGGACCACACTGTATGTACACAGTGACTGGCTACTGAGCATCTGCCTGGCTGGTGTACAGATGGGACTGATGTGGATTCTTGCAGTTAACTCAGGAATAGCAGACAGGCACGTTCACGCGCCCTAGGTTCAGGCAGCTGCTCCATGGAAGAGTTTGGGGCAGAGGGAGGGAAGGAAATCTAAAATTTAAGTACACGTCTGCTCAGTGAGAGGCAGCTAACACTCATAATGTGTTTTTTCATTTACACAGTGATTTTTAACTTAGTATTTCAGCTCCAAAAAGCAAAGTCCCTGGATCTTCCAGAGGAGTCACGTAAGATTCAGACATTTGACAGCTTTTCATTAATAAAACTGGATACACAGCCATAGTAAACTCCACTCAGAGTCATTTATACGTAAAGGAACCACATAATAGGTTCCTATTGTGTCTGACCCCACCCCCTTCCCTGCCCGAAGTGAATTCATTTCTGCAAATGAATGTGTACCCAAGGTTGTGATCAGGAAGGGAAACACACGTCGTCTGGCATGTTCCCTCACTGTCTAAACTGCGAGTAAATTAAAGACAAGTTCATTGGTCACTATTCAAATCGTCACCGCTCAGGTCTGAAGCATAACCTACTCCTTCTAGATCCTTCCTGTTTCCTTTCGATTCCCAGTGACTCAGTTTTGCTTCTGTTTAACCCTTAGGTAGGCAGGCTTAGTTGCTAAGTTGTGTCCGACTCTTGTGACCCCATGGACTGTAACCTGTCAGGCTCCTCCGTCCATGGGATTTCCTAGGCAAGAATACTGGAGTGGGTTGCCATTTCTCTCTCCAAGGGATCTTCCCAAGCTAGGGATTGAACCCAGGGGTCCTGCACAGCAGGCAGATTCTTTACCGATGGAGCCACTGGGGAAGTATAAACCATCACAAATCTCTCTGCAGAAAAGTAATATAGAAGATAACTAAAATGAAAAAGTACACACCAGCTCCCAACATGGGTTCCTCTGGTTTGAAAATAATACCTGATTTCTCTCCTTCAAATTCACCATCTTTAAATGAGTGATGATGCCAAAAATAATATCATCAAGCACTCGAAGCAACTCTAGATATATGCCAAGTACTATCGTAAGCGCTTCTCAGGTAGAAACACGTGTAACTTTCACACACACACACACACAAATCCTAGGAGATAAATAATGCCAGTATATCCATTATCCAGAGGAGGAAACTGAGACACAGAAACATTAGGTAACTTCAAAACTACACTCTTGAGGGGGTGGTTTACTTAAAGCAATTAGGATTAAAATGGAACACTTTAACTTAGAACCTCATCACCCAGGAATCATGACGACGTCTGCCCTCTGTATCTATAGATACAGTAACTATAGTTCCACATTCCCAGATTCAGCCAACCACGGATCCAGCAGTACATATTTATTGAAAGAAAAAAAAAAATCCCTGTATACAGGAGGTGAACAGTTCAAACTCCTATTGTTCAAAGGTCAACTGGACACTTGATACAACTGGCCGTGGAGCCAGGCCACACTGTAGACCCTGGTTTTAAGGGTAAAGGAGTATGTCTTTCCTCTACCACTCAAGCCTACTCTCAGGAACTGCAGAACCCAGCTGTACAAACAATGAAAGAGGTTGTTGGTTGCAACTGAGTCAGAAGGGAAGAAGGTCCGCACACGTAAGGGCCCGCGACCTACTGTTTCCTCTGTCTCCCAGGCCGACACATTATTCTGCAGGGTCTTCCTGACTTGAGGCCTGTCTCCCAGCATGGGGAATTGAGACAGGGATCTTGAGGTCCTTGAGAAAGGAACACCCGAGCTGGCCTACAGAGCAGTGACGGCTCTCATCTGGGGCTTGGAAAACTGTGGTCACTAGATGGCAGGGCCCTGCTCTTCTGCATTCCAGAATTCTAGGGGCCACTTCAGGCCACTTCCCCTTTGGGCCAAGACTCAAAAAGAGACTCTTTCCCGGTCTTAAAATCCCATTACCTTCAGGGTTTCAAAATGACCTACAGGATAGAAATGTGTCTTCCCTGAGGTGTGTACTCAAGTCGTCACTTCTCCCAGCCTTGAATGACATCACTGGTGTGGTTACACTGAGGGAGACAAACCCAGAGATGGGAAAATGCCCTTCAAATGACAAAGCAGAACTAGAAGTTACGTCTTGTCCTTCCCCAAGAGACTCCTGCCTGCCTGGCACTGTCTGTGGAAATAACACCGGACCTTCAGTCTCCTCCTGAGTTCCCACTTCCTACTGCCTGGTTAGTTTTTGCTAGGTGCTTACCTCGCCTGCGTTCCTGACTCTGATATTTCCTACCCCAATATCTGACAATCAATCAAAGCTTTAGCACTCCTTTGGCACCTTCTCCCTGGACCAGCACTGACCTTTGACCCCTAGTTTTCTGTAAAGATGAAGAAGGAAATGGCAACCCACTCCAGTATCCCATGGACAGAGGAGCCTGGTGGGCTACAGTCCATAAGGTCGCAAAGAGTCGGATGCGACGGAAGCAACTTAGCACACACACACACTTCTGTAAAGAGGGCTTCCCAGTAGTGCTGCTGGTGGTAAAGAACCCATCTGCAAATGCAGGAGACATAAGAGGCATGGGTTCAGTCCCTGCATCAGGAAGATCCCCTGGAAGAGGGCACAGCAACCCACTCCAGTAGGCTTGCCAGGAAAACCCCATGGATGGAGGAGCCTGGTGGGTTACAGTTCATAGGGTCGCAAAGAGTCAGACACGACTGAACTGACTTAGCACGCATGTGCTTTTGTAACCACCCCAACCCAAGCCTGGTGCAGGTCTTGTGTGAACCCGTCCCAACACCCAGACAACCTATTTAGGCTAGTGGATTTTCAGCTCCACTGGCTAGTCTGCCAGAGCAGGGTCTGGAAGGGGAAATGGGGAGTGGAATAATCACAGCTGGGCACCTTCAGGTAGGATGCTAGGAAAGCCCCTTTCGAGAAGGTGACTTTTGAACCTAGACCATAGAGTGAGCAGGGCATGGGCGGAGTGGAAGGCCCCGAGTGGGAAGCAGCTTGCCGAGCTGCTCCCGCGGACTCTGCCTGTATCCGACATCCTCCGGCTATCAGGGTGGCTGCAGTGGGCTGCTGTCCCTCAAGCACGTGCCTCTAAGTCTCCCCACCCTCTGCCTCAGGGCTTTCTTCAGAGCCTGGGAAGCCTCCTGGGGTCTAACTCAGGGATGTTTCCGAAGTGGGAGGTAGGACTGCCCTGAGAATCTCTGACATCCCAAGTGGGATGAAGACAGCGCTACAACCTCTCCTTCCCCGGAACAATTTGGAGGCGCAACCAGCAAGGCTTTTCACATGAGCCCCGGTGGGATGCAGCCACAGCTGCCCAGGGCAAGGACTGCAGACAAGAGCCCACGCTGGTCCTCCCTGCCACACCCTGCCCACGCCCTCACGCCTGCATCCTGGGACCAGCTGCAGAGCTCTCCTCTCAGGCTCAGCCTCAGGCCTGCCGGACTGAGGCGGTGAAGCTCAGGGTGGCTGTAATGAGGAGCAGGAGGGCCATCTCAGACCGGGTCCGTGAGCTTGACACAAGCCGGACCGTGAACGGGCTGTGGGGAGGCTCTAGATTTCAGTCTGAGCCACCCGGTGGTCAGGACAGAGGAGCCCCGCCTGGGAACCAGCCCACCAGCCACGGTGGCTGGGGGGTCCCGCCTTGACTGGATCCTCTGAGAAGCCCGCTGAGATGCAGGGAAGGAATTGGGGCAGACAGGGAGGGGACACTGAGGCAAAAGTCCGCTTGTTGAAACGGGGCCACCCGGGAAGCCACAAGGTAATGTTCTGACTCAGCCCTTATACAAGTGCCCAGAACTCATACCTTTAGCATGTTGGACATGGCATAAAAAGAACCGCAGCTTTCCTGACTGCCGCCTCTTTTCACTCTGCTCAGCAGTTTTCATAATGAGACTCTTTCGTTCTCATAACGGCCGTGTGAGGCATTCTCCCTGTGGCGTAGATGAGGAAAGTGCGCCCGCTGAGCGCTACAGCCTGAGACTGGATTCCCAGTTCCATGCAACAGGCCCACCACCTACCCTTCCAGCCTCCAAGGGCATGGCAGCCCGGCTTCAAGGTCAACCACTGACCCCGAGGCTGTAAGCTCGATGGCTCCAGGTGGCAGGGGCGGGAGAGGTGGGAACTGATTGCCTGTGTCCACATGGGCACACACGGCACACAGACGCACAGCATCTGGGGAGAGATGATCCCCTGCGCCTCAAATGCAGTGTGGTGACCCTGCCCGAGGCGGCCACCCTGCAGCCCTTTCCATCCATGAATGGGGCTTCTCAGATCTCCTTTCAGGGTCTGAAGTAAAGAGGTTCCAGGTCAGGGTGGACAGGCTGCTGAGTTCTCTGTCACTTGGAGAAGAAATCACAGGCAGGCTTCCTTCCATCTGCAGGGCACTCACCCGTTTATAAAACATATTCCAGGGCTTGAAATCCAGGGCTGCAGGTGGGAAGAACGGGCTGCATGGTTCCCATTCCTGAGAGGAGTGGACAGGATCAAGGACACTGAGAGGCAGGACGGTGTGGTTTAAATGCTAGCCCTGGGCCATGGGGCCAGGAACGCCTCCTCCAGCCCTGCTATGCCCCTGACGGGCCTGGACTCGCGGCTCCCTCTACTCACCTTGGACACTGATGTTGCAGGCTGGGGGTGGGAGACGGAAGAATCTGCAGATGAAGGAGCCTGACTCCCCACCAACCCCAGACAGCAGAGACCAAGCTCCCCCAGCAGGAGCATCGGGCCGTGATATGGTCAAGCCATAAGCTGGTGCAGCGTTTTGCCACATGGTGTCATGGGGTCGGCTGTGGCAGTGAGCCAGCCCTGGCCAGTACCGTCTCATGCCGCCAAGACAGCTTTCTCCTTGACCTGAGCCCAGAGAACTCGGCGTGGGCATCTGGCACTTACGAGTCGGACGTTCCTGCAGGCATGTTCCCCGGCTTCTGTGGTATTTGCTCCTGCCCCAGGCCTTTCCCCGTGCCCTTCTGCTTTGGCCCTAAGGTCAGCGAGACTGTAAAGCCATTCACCACCCGCTCTCCCTGCTGTCAGTGAAGAGCCAAAAGTCAGATCAAAGGGCTCCAGACCTACACGCAGGAGACTGGTATTGACTCTAGCCTGGCTTCTAATTCACCACGTCACTTGTAACCTGTTTCCTTGGCTCCTTGGTCTAGCTTTCCCATTATTATGGAAATTACAGGGTTAGCTTCACTGATACTAAAGCATCTTGCTCACATTTTACATCCTAATATGTACACCCAAGGCCCAAGACAGAAAGATGTAGGTTAATTAGTCAAAGCTATGGGATAACTAATGAAGGTGATTTCCCCAGGCTTTGAGGGAACTAAAAAAAAAAGATTGAGTTGAGGTGGAGAGAACTGTCAGCTGATGCCATGCTCATGAAGGCAAAGGATCAGACCGGCTTCATATCAGCAAGTCCCAGTGCTGGAGAGGCAGAGGAGGAGTGGCAGGGCCACAGGCTGCGGCGTCACTGCTCTTGCACATCCGGCCCATAGGGTGGCCTGAACAGAAGCGCCGAGACACCACAATAGTGGACTGACAACTGGTACGTCTACAAAGTGACTCATAGGTGAGAAGCACTGGACAAAGGGATGACTCACATCCTGGCTGGGACAGAGCAGGACAGTGAGAGGTTTCATCATAATGGCGAGCAAATGAAAACTTATATAAACTGCTCATTTCTGGAATTTTCCATCTAGTAGTTTTTGGACCATCATGGAGCACAGGTAAAGTGAAACTGCAGAAAGCAAGACCGCAGGTCAAGGCAGACTGCCGTGCGGAGATGTCCACTGAAGTCTGGCTGCTCATGTTAAAGTAAGGAAGAAAGCAAATGCCTGTCCACAGGAAAGTAAACAAGATGTAGCAGCTGAATAACTAGAATCATTAGAACGCAGTCTCATTAAGAATGAATGAAAAATGCAGTTATTGAACTATATGTACAGCTGGGTACCATCTGGTTGTATTTTAAAACACATACACAATATTTTGTATTTTTCATGGAGGTGTGCATTTGTATAGATAAAAGATATTTTACAGTGGACAAGAACACACATCAGACTCGTGAACCTGGTTGCTTCTGGGCTGGGGAAGACAGGAAGAAAACGGGTCTAGGGATAAGGGTAAAATGGGACTGTAATTTCATCTGTGGTGTTTCACGTGTGTCCAAAAACCTAGAAACAAATATGACAAGGCCTTAGCATTCGTTACTCTGGGTAGTGGTAATGCATGTGATATTATTCTTTATACCTTTCAATATATTTTTTTAAATTTCTCAAAATAAAAGTAATGGAAGTATAGCAACATTGTAGAAGAATGATGGGCATGTCCCTCCTTCAGTTTGCCTACACTGACCTTGGAGTGAACATCAGCTTTGAAATGTGTTGCGTTCTCTAACGAACCCAGAGATCTAATTTTCAAGCCAGTGTGCCAGATAAAAATGTGGACTATAAGTTTTATATAATTTATACTTAATTTGCACCAGTAATTGAAATATTAATAAATGCTTTAGAAACTTCTCAGTTTCTCTACAAGAGAAAAGTCCAATCTCTAAAGTGATGGCTTGACCCTGCCATCCCCAATTCTTCTTCAGGATGATGCCTAGGTGCGGCTTATGGAACCTTAGGATAGAAGGGAAACGCTGGAGCCCCAAGGCACAAAGCCTGTTGGAGGCTGGTATCAGAAGAAACACCATTGATCTCCCTGGTTCCAGACTGGCCTTCTAGCACTTACAACCGAAGTATGAAACGTGCAGTTGGAGGTCTGTGTTTCTCTCTCTCTTTCTCTGCTTGGGCAAAGTCTGGTAACTCAGCCCTACCACGCCTACACCTTTCTGAGTTCTGGCTGTGAGTCCACCGGACCTCAGATGCAGCGGTTTGTTATCTCTGCAGTTCTCCACAGAACGATCCTGGTCCTGCTCTAAGGATCTGCTAACCCGTCCCCGGCCCCAGCACCTAGCTACTGGGAGCTGGTGAACAGCACACAGGACCCACGGGAACTGGAGCACACGGGAACCGAAGGCAGTGTGCGAGGACTAGCCCAGGGGCCTCCCAGACACCGCCCTGCTGTGTTCCCTGGCAGACGCCTGCCCTTGCGTTTGTCTGATACCCCGCGAGGCAGTTCTGTTGGCAGCTCCCCAACCAGAGAGGGGAAACAAGAGCAGCATTCTGTTCTAGCTGTTTCTTTTGTTTATCTGAAGTACTTCTGTTTCCTTGGTCAAATACCCACACAGATGATTCAGTCCCCTCTCCTTCCCTCCTAGTCTCCTTTCCAGAAAAGCCTTGGCTGATGTGATGGTTAATTATGTTGTCAATTTAGCTACGCTATGATACCCAGATATTTGATCAAGCATGTCTGGATGTTACTGTGGAGGTATTTTTTTAGATGAGGTTAGCATAGGATGAGATGGTTGGATAGCATCATTGACTCAATGGACATGAATTTGAACTAACTCTGGGAGATAGTGAAGGACAGGGAAGCCTGGCGTGCTGCAGTCCATGGGGTTGCAAAGAGCCAGACAAAACTGAGGGAGTGAACAGCAATAAACATTTAAAGCAGTCAACTTTGAGGAAAGAATAGGGCTCTCCTTAATGTAGATGGGCCCCAACCAACCATTTGAAAGCCTCAAGGAAAAAACTGACCTCCCACAAAGAAAAGGGAGTTCTTCAGGCCAATGGGCTTCAGACTCAAGCTGCAACACCAGGTCTACCTTGGGTCTCCCAGGGCCAGCTGATCACCTTTTTTTGCCTCTGGTTTGCAAAAACAGCTGGTCTTACTAAGGAAGAGAGGACCTGGGATGAAGGGCTTGAAAGAGTTAGGAGACTTGAAGGAAACCATGGTTAAAAGAGAGACATTTAAATGTGTGTTTACAAATTCTCATCGCTCATACATGATGTGGCCTTTTCACATCTCTGAGCTTCTCTTAGTCTCACAAAGTTCCTCTGCTAATCAAGATATGATCAAGATATTATCATCCTTTGTGGTAGTATTTGTTTTTGGAGATTCTACCACATACCAGTCACAGAGCAAAGTTTTCCTGGGATCTTGGGATGGTGACTGTTGGAGTTGGAGGTTTTGCAGAGGTGGGGATCAGATGATGAAGTCAGCGTTCGGGGACCACAGTGAGGGTTGCAGAGACCAGAAGTGCACAAGGGAAGTATTAGGTGGCCCAGTCATGGCTGAATTCTAAGATCCAGATGGAGGTAGAGCTGAGGCGAGCACGTGGCCAGCTGTGACAGGACCCACGCTGTGGAGGCAGTGGGATCATAGCAGAGACACCGAGAGTAACAGCAGCTATTTCTTCCCTCATCTCTTGTTCTGGAAGATGGGATCCCAGTAAGCCTGTCTTTGATCCCCCCTCAAAACCTCTGTGCTAAAGCCAGCTTCACCTTCTGCCCTGCCAGGTGAGGAGCGAATGTTCTAGCAACTACACGCCTGGAGTCTGCGGATGGGGAATTCCCCTGGAAGCCCAGAATGAGCCCAGGCCAAACTCTGGGCTTTTTTCTGAGCAAACATTTTGAGAGAAACCAAACATGATGATGTGGAAGAGCGACCGGGGCTGTCCCCTCTCACAGAAGCAGGGCTGATGAAAACACAGGGATTAGTACAGATGAATCATTGCCAGTCCTCTCCCTGAGAGCATTTGCTAGTGGCAACCCAATAAAGACCGGATCTCCGAAAGCGCTGACAAGTCACCCACTGGGCCTGGGAGTTAGAGATCGCTTCCGAAATTGGTGGGAGGAGAAAGCGGGAGTGGAGACATGGGGGCGTATCCCCCTTCCAGAATTCATGTTCCTCCTTTTGGTAAGATAATTTCCTACTCTTTCAGAAGTGTGGGTGATTCTAGAATCTAGATGAATTGTGCCTGCAATCCCAACCTTCTCTCTCTCCAGTGTGGGTGGGAATGCATGCTCCATTATGACCTCTGCCCTTTGACGACAAGAAGGGGTATGCTTGGGGACAAAGGATGGGGGGGGGGCGATATCTGCTCCACTTTGGGTTATTAACAGTGAGGGCAAATGAGAGGTCTTTGGAGCGCTTCCTTAGAAACTAAAGTGAACAGAGCTTTAAAAGAGGCAATATTTCATTTGGTGTCTTGACTATGATGGTGTCTTGACTATGATATTATCACAGATATCACAAACCAGTATTTGTGATCAAAATATATAGAACAATACACATAGGCACAGAGACAGAGAGAATGAGAGAGACAAACAGAGAAGTACAGGCAAATTTGGGGAAACCTAAATAATAGAGTGGGTTGTATCAATCTCAACATCCTGGGGTCAATCGTCCCTCATACCATAGTTTTGCAAACTAATTCCATTGGGAGAAATTGGGTAAAGGGTACACAGAATATCCCCTTATTATTTCTTTAAAAAAACAAGTTTATAGAGATACGCATCATATAAAATTAGCTCATGTAACTTGTACAATTCAATAGCTTTTAGGGTATTCGCAGAATTGCATATCCATCACAGTTTAGAACATTTTAATTATCCACCAAAAGAAACCCTGCATCTTTTATCTATCATTCTTCCATACCCCTCTACCCCAAAGCCCTAGGAAACTGCTAATCTACTTTCTATCTCTGTAGATTGGTCTGTTTTGGGTGCTTCATAGAATTGAAATCATACAATAGGTGGTCCTTCGTGACTGGCTTTTTCATACATTTGTTGTAGCATGTATCAACATTTCATTTCTTTTTCATGATGAACAATAGCCCATCGTATGGCTATACTGCATTTTATTATCTATTCATCAGTTGATGGACACTGGGTTGTTTGCATTTCTGGCTGTTATGAATATTGCTACTATAAATGTTTGTGTATGAGTTTTTGGCAGAACATATGCTTTCAGTTCTCTTAAACATACACCTAGGAACAGAACTGCTGTGTTTGAGCTTAATCTTTTGACAGAGTGCCAGGCTGTTTTAAAACAGCTCCACCATTTTACATTTCCATCATCAGTGCGGGAAGTTTCCAGGTGTCCATGTCTTTGCCAACACGTGTCATTTTCTATCTCCCTTTTTTTTATTACAACCATTCTAGTGGCTGTGAAGTGGAATCTCACCATGGTTTTGATCTGTATTCCCCTGGTGGCTCGTGAGGCTGCCCGTCTTTTCATGTGCTTATTGGACATCTGTATATTTTCTCTGGATCAATGTCTTTTCAAATCTTTTGTCCACTTTTTTAGTTGTTCACAGTATTGATCTCTGGATTGTTTCTAACACTGCCATAGTGTTATGAATCTACAATTATCTCAATACAAAATTTAACTTTTTAAAAGAAAGAATATTGGGGAAAATCAAAGGATACTCAGGTGAAAAAAAAGCAGCCAAGTTTCAACAAAGAGGATATACAGATGGGCATCAAGCACATAAAAGAGGTTTGACATTATTAGCCATTAGGGAAAAGTAAATGAAAACTACAGTGGGATATAACTACATACCTGTCAAATTGGCCAAAATAAAAATCCATGACAAAACCAAATGAGAGTAAAGATGAAGAGAAACTGGGTCACATACATCGCTGGTGAGAGACATAAACAACTTAACCATTCTGGAAAACTGTCTGGCCGTTTCTTATGAAAACCATGCAACCGCCCCCAAAACCAGTGATCACATTCTTAGGCATTTATTCCAGAGAAACGAACCTTTCAGTTCCGGTCAGGTCAGTCCCTCAGTCGTGTCCAACTCTTTACGACCCCATGAATCGCAGCACGCCAGGCCTCCCTGTCCATCACCAAGAACATTTATGTTCACGCAAAAACCTGTGTGAGGTTATTCACAGAAGCCTTATGTGTGATAGCTGAAAGCTGAAACCAACCCATTAAAAAGCTGGATGGACAAACCACAGAACAACTAGTCAGGGTGAGAGCAACAAGCTATCGACACACTGAACAACCTGGGTGAGTCTTCACAGGGTGAAGCTGGGTGGAAAAACAGCCTCTAAAGGTTACGTACTGTATAACGACATTTATGTAGCATTTTGGAAATGACAAAATTGCGGAAATGGAGAACAGAGTAGTGATGCCAGCTGTCAGGAATGGGATGCAGTGCAGGAGAGGAAAGTGGATGTGAATAGAATAGGGCAAGACCACTGGGCAGACCCTATGTCTTAATTGGATCGATGTCCTGTGCCCTGGTTGTGATATGGTGTAACAATTTCTCAAAATGTTACCAGTGGGGGGAAAAGATAAATCCAGTAGCACACCAGATCTCTTGGACTTGTCTACATTATTTCAAATAGTAGTGAATCTATAGCTAACTCAGAAGGGAATTTAATTTAAAAAGAGAGAGGAAAAGGCAGTTCCTTCACAGATCTACTTACATTTCTACCAGTTATTAATTGTGTGATTTGGGGCAAATTAACATTGTCAGTTTTTCCACCTGTAAAATGGGGATAATATCTACTCATGATGGTGGTAAGGATCGAATTTTTTTTAAGGTGAAAAAAAACCTTGTAACTAACAAAGCATTACAACTGCTGCTGCTGCTTCTACTGCTCATGCCTTACCCATTACTAGAACATTCTCTGCCCTCAACATACATCCCTTAGTGAGTGCTTCAATATCAGAAATGTTCACTCATCATCATTTGACTTCTCTGTTGATAATGTAACCATTGTAAGAAAGATACCAGGACATGCTACTTCATATTTGGGGTGGAGTGATGGTGGTTACTAATCCAAAAGCATTCAAGTGTTTTGAAGGGTTCAAGATTGGGAGGAAACAACCAAGATCCAGGCACTCTTCAAAGCCTCTCCAAAAGGAGGAGCAAGGAGAGGCCACCCCTAAATGAAGCCGCAAGTGATGGATTCTTAGTGCCTGGAGGTGAGGACTTTTGACCTACTTGCCTGAATATAAATTTACTCTAAACCTCTCTATCTGCAAAGCAGGAATAACTATGCCTTCCTCACAAAGCTGGTCTGAGGATCACCTACATGAGATAATTCAGCGTTTCCCAAACTCCAGTCATTCCTGCACCGGCATCTTCATTTTTACCAAATTCACTTAATTCAAGAATTGTCATTTATTTACTTTTTTCCCCCATAAAATCAACTGTCTTCTTTATATAACTACCCTTGTTTGTCAAAGGAAACAAAAACAGATATATGTTTGTTCACATTTTAACATCTTTGAAGGCAGCATGTTCATGCTCAATGGTGTATGACAGTCAATCAGTATAAATTTTTTCTTTCTTAACAGCATACACAATAATGATGTGTATATAATCAGCAACATTTAGATTCTCTTATATATATATGGAAAGTCGCTTCTTTAAGTGGAAATACAGGTTGTTTATTTAAAACAGATGGAAACATTTAAATAGATAGGTTTTTATTGTTACCTTTTAATTGAATTTCCAACATAATTAAATTTCAGCCAGAGTGTGCTGCCTGCAAATATGTTAGCCTGAGGCCTGCTCCCGATCTATTTAAAAGGAAAATGTAGAGAGCAAAGTAGGTTAGTAATGACTTACTATCACTAAACTGATAGGATCTCCATGATGTAATATAGTATATAATTCCATGTTGCTAATAGTTCCACTGTGCAGCACCTAAATATCTCCATTAGCAGCAAGTGTTTGCCTTGAATCAATTGTAGGGATGTGGATGAACTTAGAGCCTGTCATTCAGAGTGAAGTAAGCCAGAAAGAGAAAATCAAATATTATATATTAGAGCATGTATATGGAATCTAGAAAAATGGTACTGTTGAAACTATTTGCAGGGCAGGAGTAGAGGCGCAGGCGTGGAAAATGGACATGTGGACATAGGATGGGGAAAGGGAGGGTGGGAGGACTTGAGAGAGTGGCGTTGTCGCATCTGCTGAGCGCGCGTGGGACAGACTGCGAGTGGGAGCTTCTGTGCGACACGGGAGCTCAGCTTGGTGCTCGGGGCTCCGTGAGGACCTAGTGGGGTAGGATGGGGGTTGGGAGGGAGGGAGGCTCAAGACGGAGGGGATATATGTATACCTACAGCTAATTCACTTTGTTGTATAATAGAAACGAATGCAACATTGTAAGGCATCTATATTCCAATTTTTTTTAAGGTTAAAAAAAAAGCAGTGAGTAATGCAGCAGATANTAGGATGGGGGTTGGGAGGGAGGGAGGCTCAAGACGGAGGGGATATATGTATACCTACAGCTAATTCACTTTGTTGTATAATAGAAACTAATGCAACATTGTAAGGCATCTATATTCCAATTTTTTTTAAGGTTAAAAAAAAAGCAGTGAGTAATGCAGCAGATAAAAACCTGATTCACTGCTTCTGGGAATTAGAGATGATACACTTGCCACCACTAGCAGAATAGAAGGGTGCAGTGTAGTCAGTCAATAGAGATACTGTGTAGCAATTAGAACAGAAGGTGGATAGGGTCTCAAAATAAAATATTGAGTGAAGGAAGAGGAAACTGAGTAAGATATGTATCATGGCATCATATATGAAATGAAAAGCTTATAGATTCACCATAAACACTACATGTTTTTAAAAACATATACACATCTTTATGATGCAGGGTGAAGAGACTAGGAGAGGGAACCAAGAGGGCAAGGAGGAAAATAATATAAATAAAATAAAAACAAAATGAAAGGCTGTTTGGACCAATGATGTTCCTTAGCTCTGAGAAGAATATAGGAATAATTCAACTATCCTTATAAAAATATAACTCCAAATGTAAAACTCCTATCAGTATCATAGAGTATACAGTAGGTACTCAGTGAATGCTAATAACTTGACTTTAGGATAATCTAGAAAGACAGTCTGGAGTGTCTTCAAGAATTCCAAGTGGTCCTGAATTCCCAGTAGCTGTTTCTAGGTTGATGCCACACATCCTCTGAGCAGCCCCCTGTGCAGGCAAGCATACACACATACACACACACACACACACACACACACACACACACATCCTGGACTCCTCTAGTTCAGGAGGACCCACCACCACCAATCACTCCTCCCCAACACCATGGGGTATCTGAAGCCAAGCTGATTTCTCCGAAACAGTCTTCCAGACTGAAGAGTTGATCCAGGCGGACACTGCTTAGGGACTGAGATCCAGTATCAGATATTGCAGATGGGAAACTGAGGCCCGAGAAAAACAGAGACGTGATGGAATCGCACGGGAAGAGGCAGTCCCGTGACTGGAAGCAGTCCCTTCCCTTCCTTGCAGGCACACCTCCTCTTCTGCACACACAGTCCACAGTGCCCTTTATCCGACCTGCCCACATAAACCCGTGGCAAGGCTGCTGAGACAGAATTTCCATCCTTGAAGCGGCAGCTATTCCTGTCTAGGGTGCTGCTCACCAGCCACTGGGGGACTGAGACATCAGGAGTCCATGAATATCCTAGCAGACTAGACAGAAAGAAGCGATGACTGCCAAGGTGTCACTTCTTCCTGTCTAATCACCGAAGACGATCACCAGAAATGATGGAGAGGCAGGCCGGTCGGCTGCCGGCATCTTTGACTCAGAGAAAGGGTGGGTGGCAGATGCAATAACAGGGGTAGTTGGGAGGGGGGCAGGGGCATATGTCATTTTATGAGCGCTGTTTCAGGTTCCCAAAGTGTACACTTTCATCTCCTTCTTACAGAAACTAAGAGACTTCGAAAGGCTAAGCAACTTGCTGAAATTGTTCGTAAAGCTAGTGGGAGGCTAAAAAGGGATTTCACAGAGGATGTCTGTCTCCAAAGCCTGGGTTCCCCACTTCCCACCCTAGACTGCTCTCTTAGACCCCCAAAAGGCAGTAAGAGGTTCCAAGGAGGTTTAGAGAAGAAGGTTTGAGGCAGGGCGGGTGGGGACCCAGAAGGATTTCATGTGTCTCCACCACTTGACAGAGGTCTTAAATGATGACTATGATTGGCGCAGGCGGACAGGGGAGGGCATTTCAGCTGGAGAGAACACAGGGCTGGAAAAGCACAGGGCATGCTTGGTGTGCCAAGCCGCGGTAGTGCTAGAACCTGGGGGGAGGGGTGGAGCAGGGGCAAGTCGACGGGTGTGAAGGATGGCTCCCGAGGTGGAGGGAAGCACTGGGTGCAGGATGAGGTGTCTGTGAGCATCACCGCAGGCACTGCAGGGCTCGGCGGAGGGACTTTAATGTGGAGAATGGCTTGAGCAATTCCTGTCCTCTGCCAGAGACCCCTGTGACTGAGAGAGGTCAAGAACATAGGTTTGGGGTCAAGCTGACTTCCGTTTGAGTCCTAACCTTGCTATGAAATCAGCTATAATCTTGGGCAAGAAGCTTATCCTCTCAGATATTAACTTATAACAGGCCTGGCATGTAGTAATAATAAGTACACGACAAGAGCTAACAGTGATGCAGATAATGATGACGATGAAGAAAAGGGTGGTGAGGACAGCAAGGAAGAGGGAAGAAGGAGAGGAGGAAGTCGGTGCAGTAAAAAGCGTGACACAGAGGAGAGGGTGGCTGCAGGAGCCAGGACTCGCTGGAGAATGAGGACTCTCTACACCTGTCCAGCTGGCAGGATTCTGAGAAACGGTCTGAAGAGGCATTAGGAATCTCTCCACTTTACCTTCTGCTTGGTCTGTTCTGTAATAATTTTGCAATAGTTCCCAGTATCTTGCTGGACCTATAAACAACAGCAACAACAGCTGTGCGTTGAGGAATCGCACACGCTGTACACAGCACTAGAGGCTGGAAGTCAGATCCCAAAGTGAACTAGATCTTATCCCTGCCCTCAAGGAGTCTGCACTCTAGAGGGTGCGGCTGCGGAGAGGCACAGACACACGGACAGCCACCTGGAGCAGGAGAGCTGAACACCAGACTACTAGGCTGAGGTTCAAGTGAAGAGCCGGTGCTGGAGGGGAGAGGGGAGGAGAGGAGAGGGGACAGGTCCAAGGGAGAAGCAGGCACTGAATTAAAGGCCTCAGGAAGAAAGAACAGAGGCTCCAGGAGTTCAGCTTACTGAATCTGAGAGAAGACTAGAAAGCCAAGTGTGAAAACAGCAGAAAGTGGGCAATTCCAGGGTTCTAGGCGGCAGGAAGTAACCAACAGCTTTGACCATACCTTGGAATGAATGTACTCCAACTACTTTCCCGTCTTTGTCTCTTTGTTCAGGATGCAAAGTCCTAAAGGACCATCCTTTGGTTTCAGGAAGGCAGGAAAAGAGGAATGCTCATCATGGAAGCAGGTTCATTTCCAGAAAGAAAATCTGGCCACTGTTGCCTAAAGTGAGGAAAACACATAGATGGCCAAAGAAAAAGAAACGCTGGCTACAGTTCGGGCAGACACAGCTAGTTTACTACCCCGTCTCCTCTGATTTGGTTCAAAGAGGCCAAGTGCCCAGTTTAACACACACCACCCCTCCCTTCCTCCCAGACACTCTTGCAACTAGGAGTAGCTGCGATCCATTTCCGGCCAGTGAGACGTGGGCAGAATCCAATGGCTGGGGCTTGTGGGTAACCTCTTTGAAAGAAAATGCCCCCTCTGGCATCTGGTCCTTCCTTTCTTGGCACCTGAAAGCGGTCGTAACGCCTACAGGAGCAGCAGGCATCCTGTCACCTGAAACCGAAAGCAACATTCTAGAGCTGCAGATGGGGGTGGGTAGAAGGAAGGAGCCTGGGTCCCTCGATGACTGTGTAGAACAACTGACTGTATTATCATGGAGGCAGATGGAAACTCAAGCAGACTCCAGAATCCACACTGTGATTCATTTGACCAGTGTGTGTGGTGGGGAGGCTGGGGGACGATGGTCTCCTTCCACTGGAGGTCAGTTCTCAAATGACTCTATGCAGGAAGCTTTGCCTGAGCCTAGAAAAAAAAAGTCAAGAGTCCCCCATTTAGTAGGTTTGTGGCTCACCACTCTTTTCACCCTGGGCAGTTATCACAATTATCGGCACCACTGTTGATACAAATGCCTGTGTCCATTACCAGATTCTGAGCTTTGCAAGGGTCCAGTCATTATCTCTGTCTCTCTTTATATCCACATCTACAGCCATATCTATAGCCATACCGATATCTACATATCTACCATCTATCTGCCTAAAACCATTGTGTTCCTGGTGCCAGCATAATGCTATGTATAGCATCAGTCTTCAAATCTTTGCTAAGTAAGTGAATACATGAAAGAAAGCCATCAGTAGAAACCATATCTTCAGGCTCCTCTATCGTCTTCATTTCTACTAAGACGATGTGAATAAACCAGTTGGGGATTCCTCGGTTCTTTATAAGAGCACAGACATCTCTGAATATTTGGGGACTCAATCTGTTGTCTCTCCAGGGACTTCCTTCGAATATCGCCTGGCTTCTCATGATGCACGCAGATTCACAGGGCATGTCTATTTCCCTCTTCAGGAGAGCTTTGGCAGAAAAAAAACGCTGGCTCCCCCTGAAGTTTGGGGAGCAGGCGGGCGTGGTCGCTGAGGCTCATGTTCTCCGCCTTTCCCCGACTGGCCCTCACCACTGTTTGATCCCTGGGGCTGGTGGCGGCAAGCAGCAAGCTTTTCTGCAGCTCTGAATCCGGGCTGCTTGTGTATCATGCCCTGTCAAAGCCACATCAAAGGCTTGAGGTGGGTTACCGGGTCTACGCTGAAAGTCCTCAGGAGCCACAGCTCAGGGAGGCTCCGGGTTCTTGAGGCAGCCGCTGGCCACCTGGGGGGACCGGGTACTTTCCTGAAGAGAACACATCACTCGGCTTTTCCTGTGCTTTTACTGTAAACTCTTGGTTTATTACACACCTAAAAGGAAGGACAAGGGGACAGAGAGACAGACAGACAGACAGACAGGGGAGGTCAGGTCTGAAAGAAGCATAGCAAATAGCAACAGGTTCTTATACTTCCTGAGCAGTGAGCCCTGAGCCCCCCTTCTGAGAAGCACAGCCTTGTGCCCAGAGGGGGACAATGACAGCCCAAGGACCAGGAGGCTGAAAGCTCAGGAAGGAAAATCCAGGCTTCAGGATGCCATGCCCAGTGCTCTTGCCACACATCCTGATAGCCACTCTTCCTGAGACCCCAGAGGAGGAGGAGAGGCAGCTTCGTGCACTGGGGGCTGAGCAGTTCATGGCAAAGCGCACTTAGATATCCTCCGCTCTGCCGGGTGCCAGTCACCGTGCCGGGCCTCATAGTGAACACGGAAATGAAAAAGCCAAGAGCTGTGCCCTCCCAAAGCTCCCAGTCCGTGGGAGAGCCAGCTACATTCACAGCTCGAGCCAATGTCAGACCCACCGGGAGAGGGTTAGAGGTGCACAGAGGAAGGAAAGACAGTGAGAACGGGAGAGATGTGGAGGGCTGGGAATCAGCGAAGGCTTCCATAGAGTGAGTATGGGTTCACTGGAGGAAGAAAGGTCACTGCAAACAGAGGGACACACACGGCAAAGGCCCCAAGGTGGGGAAGTACGCCGTACATCCTGGTGAGTCACTGCTGTGATGACGCTTAGCTTGTTTGCAGGAGACAGTGGCAAAGAACCAACTAGGAAGGTTAAATCCAACCAGCCCTGAAACCCCACAGCCGGAAACCTGGCCTTGTTCATGGCCAAGTGCCCTGTACAGGACTGAGCATAGAAGAACCAAATGAACAGCTCTGGGGCCTGACTGTGAAACCCTGGGGCCTTAATGATATGTGAAAATGTGTTAACAATGTCATCTGCTACTACCCTGGACCCAGTGCAGACCACCCTCACCTCCCACCAAAGACCACTTATAAATCAGTGCTCCTTAAATACCCCATATTCTCAAGCACAGACATTCTAGATCAAGACTTGAAGAGAGGTGGCCAAGCTGACTCCATCACTCACCTTCAGGCTTTATGAAAAGGCTTGCAATGCATTCTTCCAAAGGATGAAGAGATCAAACAACCGGGACTTTTTTAGAGAAGGAATTTGCCAGGTGTTCAGCTTTCCTTCACCTCATGCCATCAAAGGGGATGAAGAGGAGTGCAACCCCCACCCCCACCCCACCCAACCTCAATCCAAACAAAGGGTCTTTCCAGAAGCAGGGCGCTCCACCTGAGGTCACTGAACTCTGGTAGGGAAGGGAAAACTATCTACCAGATCCTTCAAATTTCAACTTATTTTACTCTTTGCATGTCTGAAGTTGAGCATAAATAGAATATATGTACAGCACACTTTTCTCTCTCCTTTGAGGGATTTGGAGGCTTATCCTTGCTGCTGTATACAGAGATCAGTTCGTTAAGTTCTGAGCGCTATACGGCATACCACTGGGCTTTCTTGGTAGCTCAAGGGTAAAGAATCTGCCTGCAACGCAGGAGACTCAGGAGACTTGCGTTAGATCCCTAAGTCGGGAAGATCCCCTAAAAGAGGGCACAGCAACCCACTCCAGTATTCTTACCTGGAGAATCCCATGGGCAGAGGAAGCTGTTGGGCTATGGTCCAGTGGGTTGCAAAGAGTCAGAAGCAACGAGCATGCATACATGCATGCCATCATGTTGCATTTATGCAATCCTGGTTTTATTTTTCTCTAAAACACAAAAAGAATGCATGATCAATACAGAAAAGTTGGAATATACAAGAGGGTATTGTTTCTTAAAGCCCTATTACACAGAAGAGTGATTTCAATGAATCAGTCTGGAATCAGCCTGCATCGTGGAGGTTGGGGGCAAAGGCAGGAGGCAAGAGAAAGAATCCTAGTTTGAGACAGCAATAACCTGGTCACACAAGTGATGAATGGGAGCCAGGCTTCAAAGCCCAGTTTCTCTCAGACTGCAAACCTCAACCTTTTTTTCAATGTGTCATATAATATATCAGCTATAAGGCACCTATTAAGGCATCAAACAGGGTATATGTTGAAGGGGTGGATTTTAAAGTTATGCTAAATCATTCTTCTGTTTAGATATGAAAAATCAAATTACTTAGGAAAAAACACCTTCTGGGATCCCTGAATTATGTAAATGTAGGTGATACTCGGGAGCAAGGAGAATCAGGATCAGAATCTCATATTATTGCACCAGAGCTGTTACTTCTGGAGACCAATGGTGTACAAAGTCACTCACTGAGAAATAGGGGTGAAGTTATATAAGGGGAACAGGGTGGGTCTTCTGGGAGAGAAGTAACAAGAGGAGTCCACCACTGCTCAGTGAGATTCTATCGGAGGTCCAGGGTAACTGATACCAGAAATAAAATTGCCTTTAAAGGGAAAGGAAGCCCCTAGCTTGTTCAGGTAGAGTGAAGTGAGGTGGGTAGAAATGCCTGGGCTTGTGGACACGATTTAAAAAGAACCATCACTTTGGAGACAAAGTGATATTTTCAGCCTGGACAAGAAACTGGACCAGTAAGCACTTTACTGTAGACAGAAAAACCCACCACAGGGCTCTGCAGGGCCGATCCATAACAGCACCACTGTGTAGCAGGGAGAAGCTCAGAACCCAGCCTTCTTTCTGGGCTTGATGTCTAGAAAAGGACTGACTCACCTTGATCTGAGTAAACATCTAATGTTCCTAGAAAATCTGGAGAAGTGGCAAGAGTCTGAAAATAAAAAGGAAATACTACATTTCCTTCTAGTGGGCAAGTAGGCTGGCAAGCAACAATGAGTGTGAGCATCCCTATTCATATCTTAAACAAGTTGTAGGTATTTTAGACAGAAAAGGCAATGGCACCCCACTCCAGTCCTCTTGCCTGGAAAATCCCATGGACGGAGGAGCCTGGAAGGCTGCAGTCCATGGGGTCACTGAGGGTCGGGCACGACTGAGCGACTTCACTTTCACTTTTTACTTTCCTGCATTGGAGAAGGAAATGGCAACCCATTCCAGTGTTCTTGCCTGGAGAATCCCAGGGACGGGGGAGCCTGGTGGGCTGCCGTCTATGGGGTCGCACAGAGTTGGACACGATTGAAGTGACTTAGCAGCAGCAGCAGCAGGTATTTTAGAAAAACCTTTCCTGCAAGCTACCAAATTCTGTTTCCACCTACTTTCTCCAGTTCATATTTCAAAAGACAAAAAAGTGGGAAGCTGTTGCCTAAAGCCATTCTCACTTATCACTCAAAAATAGCCTTAAGAAAGAAAGAAAAAGAAAACAAAACTTAGCTATTTTTTGTGAATTCCATGCACGTCTCATTAACATTGGATTATGATATTCTTGGATTACTTGATTCTTGGAATCAAAATAAAGAGTGTGGAAGAGGAAAAGCAAACTGAAGGCATTAAGGTCTAGGAACTGCCTGATATTAGCACAACTGACTTCTAGTACTGATGCTGTCCTACCCCACAGCGCTAATCTACAAATCCTCGAAGTCTTTCCTTGCCCAGATGGAGTAAAGCAGAATGGAATTTATGCAGCTGGATGTGAATTTTTGCTCTGCTATTGATGAATTCTGTGACCTGGGGGAAATTACTTAAGCTCTTGAAACCTGTAATGGGCACAATCACATAGACTATATACATGTGTTGACCCTGGGTATTATATGAGATAACACTTACTAGAAGCTGGTGAGAACACAGTAGTGGATGCAGGAGACATACTTATTTATCTGTTCCTCCCTCACTCCTTCCATTCCTCTGACTCCACCGTGAAAGTGAAAGTGCTGCTTGTTCAGTCATGTCCGACTCTCTGCAACCCTATGCACTATAGCCCTCCGGCTCATCTGTCCATGGGATTCTCCAGGTAAGAATACTGGAGTGGGTTGCCATTACCTTCTCTAGGGCATTTTCCTGACCCAGGGATCGAACCCAGGTCTCCCACATTGCAGGCAGTTTCTTTACCGACTGAGCCACTAGGAAAACCCATAGGCTCCACCCTAGAAAATCCAATTTGTGGATTACAGGCTAGGCTGAAGGACAGTGATGCAAGCAATCCTCTGCATTCCAGCTAGGGATTCTCTCAGTGGGTGTACCCGGCACCTGCACACACTAGGGGAGCTAGGCTGCAAGCTGGGGTCTCCAGCCAGGTTCCTGCTAGAGTGCCAGGCCACAGTACTCTAAGACAAGACGGAGATCCCCAAATGCCTGTGTCTGCCGGGAGCAATCCCGTTGAACTGAATAGCTCTAGAATTCACACCAGATGTGGGAGTTCACGTTGGTGGCGGCAGCAGTGGTGTTTAGTCCCTGCATTATGTCCAACCCTTCGTGACCCCGTGCACTGCAAGCCCACCAGGCTCATCTGTCCATGGGACTTCCCGGGCAAGAATACTGGAATGGGTCGACACTTCCTTCTCCAGAGAGTTTATGTTAACCAATGGTTATATCAGTTTGAAAATTTAAGAGGTATTCTCATAATAAAATGAATTTGAACTGGTTCCTACACATGTTTTTATGCAGTATCGCTTTTGGTTTTTACAACAAATTCATGAGCCTCATTGGGCAGGTATAGATATCTTAGTAGGTGAATAAAATATAGCTAAAAAGTGAAGCATTTTGCTCATGGTTTCACAGCTAGTCAGTAGTGGAGGAAAAGCCAGGAAGATCTCCTGGAGAAGGAAATGGCAACCCGCTAGAATTATTACCTGGGAAACCCCATGGACAGAGGAGCATGGAGGGCTACAGTCCATGGGGTTGCAAAGACTTGACTTAGTGGCTAAAGTCACATGACTTAGCAACTAAACAGCAACTACAACACCAAGAGTTGAAGCCAAACCTATAAAGTTCATCTTTAAGGTGACCTACTGGGTCAAGGATATCCTATTTTTATATCCATCCATCTCTCTGAGTGTTAGCAGTATGACTTATTTTACTGGGGTTAAGGTACCTTGTCATATGCCCCATAGGTTGCCCATTCCATCCCACTCGTAAGTGCATTTTCTAGTAACCTTGAGATGGTTAAAGAAATGCAAAGGGGAAAAAAGGAGATGTAATCATAATTCTTTTCATTCACACTTCATATTAATTAACACTTTCTACAAATGATACTGTGTTAATTAATATGAAGCATGAATGAAATCATAATCACAGGAAACTACGAAACCATACTCACAGAAAACTAGTCAATCTAATCACACTAGGACCACAGCCTTGTCTAACTCAATGAAACTAAGCCATGCCCGTGGGGCCACCCAAGATGGGCGGTCATGGTGGAGAGGTCTGACAGAATGTGGTCCACTGGAGAAGGGAATGGCAAACCACTTCAGTATTCTTGCCTTGAGAACCCCATGAACAGTAGGAAAAGGCAAAATGATAGGATACTGAAAGAGGAACTCCCCAGGTCAGTAGGTGCCCAATATGCTACTGGAGGTCAGTGGAGAAATAACTCCAGAAAGAATGAAGGGATGGAGCCAAAGAAAAAACAATACCCAGCTGTAGATGTGACTGGTGATAGAAGCAAGGTCCGATGAGGTCCGATGCTGTAAAGAGCAATATTGCATAGGAACCTGGGATGTCAGGTCCATGAATCAAGGCAAATTGGAAGTGGTCAAACAAGGGATGGCAAGAGTCAATGTCGACATTCTAGGAATCAGCATACTAAAATGGACTGGAATGGGTGAATTTAACTCAGATGACCATTATATCTACTACTGTGGACAGGAATCCCTTAGAAGAAATGGAGTAGCCATCATGGTCAACAAAAGAGTCTGAAATGCAGTACTTGGATGCAATCTCAAAATTGACAGAATGATTTCTGTTCTTTTCTAAGGCAAACCATTCAATATCACAGTAATCCAAGTCTATGCCCCAGCCAGTAACACTGAAGAAGCTGAAGTTGAACGGTTCTATGAAGACCTACAAGACCTTTTAGAACTAATACCCCCAAAAGATGTCCTTTTCATTATAGCGGACTGGAATGCAAAAGTAGGAAGTCAAGAAACACCTTGGGTAAGAGGCAAATTTGGCCTTGGAATGCGGAATGAAGCAGGGCAAAGACTAATAGAGTTTAGTGAAGAGAATGCACTGGTCATAGCAAACACCCTCTTCCAACAAC